>CM070756.1:3473498-3888498 GCA_036346245.1 Bonia amplexicaulis | reverse complement strand
CCTACCCTTTTCTTATTGGTACGATAGTGGCTTCTCTAACTGCCTACCCTTAACTCATTCTACGGATCAACTGCTCCAGTGGTTGAGATCGTAATATCTCTTTCATTTCTTTCTCACGACATACATCCAGATTAAAACATGATTTCACTTTTATGTAGGGTGATAATAATTTAATAGGTAAATACTTGTTTTACTAAAGATAATATGATCACATGTTCAAAGGTATGCTTGCCTGAGTACAAATTAAAAATCTGGGTTTTCGGTTCACACAAGTGAATTTATCACTTCGATACTAGTTTTTTTCCCGCAGTTAGCATGTACGCTACAATTTAATTTATAGATACAAAAAAATTAAATTAAATTATACTTAACCGTTCTTGTGCAATCGCCGAAATTAATTTAGCTTATTTGTGAATTTTTAGAACTTAAATTCTATTTAAATCGTCACGTACAATTGTTAGTCTACTGGCAGTAATTAATTTATTTTAATAATCAAGGAAAATTATTAATGGGTTTCTATAATTTAAATATGACTAACAAAATTAATTGGGTATTTAAATATGCAACAGAGTGATCTAGACAACATTATGTGAATACTAATTTACACGCTTAATCTCTCTCCTCATCTCATCCAGTCGAATGGCCTGGCTTTGCCCTCCTACTCCCTGGCTTCCTCCCTATTTCTCTCTCTACTCTCTCTCCACTTCTTTTCCTCATTTCTTCTCCTATGTCTTTTCTCTGGTCGACTGCTCTCTAGCCTATGCTTCACTAGGCACCAACCTCCTCTCCAGACTTCGCCCCCCTATGGGGCCGTCCCTAGCACCCCTACCTCTAGCTGCTCCTCACTGCTCCCCTGGCGCCTCCAGTTGGCCAGCTCAGCTCCAGCTGCCCCAACCTAGCCACGGCCTTCTGGGTCTCCTTCCAGTCGTCTCGTCCTCCCTTGTGCCTCCTCTTGTCAGCTTGGCCTCCCCTGCGTCGCCTCCTATCAGCTCGCCTCTCTCCTGCGCTCTAGTGTCACTACCCCTGTGCTCGACCAGCTGTCCCTGGCTTCCCCAGCTTGGCCCTAACCTCCTCCAGCTTGGCCTCGACCAGATCTGTGGTCGGCCACTGGGAATTGGCTCCCCCTTGCTAATATTGCTCCCCTCTCTAATTTTTAGTTTGTGATTTTATTTCTTGCTTTAGCTTGTGATTTGAGTTGATTTTTGTGTGTGAATGGGTGAAGGTTGTGGTCGTATGCTACCACGGCTAGCTACAGCGGAGCTCAAGGCTTCCCGCATGCGGGGGAGTGCGGTGGCCACTGGGTGCGCGTGGTTGGTCGGCGGTTGCATGCCGTCACCATGGTGGTCTCCCCTGTGGTATATGCTACCTCCTTCCCTCTTCCTCCTCTTGCTTATCTCTATGTATGCCATGGGTTGCTACAACTTAGTGAGATGTCTGTGAATGTGGTGATGCATGTGGCGTGCTCCAGTGATGGCGATGGCATAAATCAAAAATGGGATGTGGGCTACCTTGTCGGTTGATTGTCGACTTGATTTGGGAAAGAACCAAAGTTTGATCTTTTCAGTTGATTTGTTGATTCGGTTGAGCTGGTGGTTGGCTTGGTTTGGGCTCAATCATTGCCTCTTCTTGGTGCTTGTAGCCTCCGTCCTGGTGCTTGTGGCTTCCCTGTGGTGTTGCCCCCTCCTAGTGCTTTCTTGTGCTCTCCTGGACTTGTGGCTTGCTCTTCTCCTTGGCTAGTTGGATGGATGGTGGTGGATTTGTGTGGATCTGGTGGAGGGGGAATAGTGGTGGTGTGTGGTGAGCTTGACGGTGGCTATTGGTCAATGGAAATGCTTTCTCTCTCCTCCTTGCCTGGCTTGGCATTGGCCTTTATCTCCTCCCTATGCTCTCCTATGTGGACAATGGCTTCACTGTGCACAATGCATAGGAGGGTGAATTTGGATATTTTGGGCTAGGTGGCTGCAAAATGGAACTTTGGAATAGATTCGGGTTGGCCTTTAACGCTGGATGATAAAATCCTATGGCTACGGCAGGTGCTGACTGGCACCGGATGGTCTAGTATCTCAATGAGCGAAATGCCCATTGTGCTAACTAAATTAGGGTTCTGACGACAAGCTGGCTTTTAATTTTCGCATTTTGTTCGGTCTTTTTCAGTATCTTAATATTTATTTTTCTCGTAATTAATACCTAGTTTATTGTTGTAATTCTAGTTAATTGTAATTAATGTGTGAAATGCGGCCAATGTAATTTAAATTTTGTAATTTCTGATTATTGTAATTGTGCTGTAATTATTTATATTTTTGAGACGGTTATTTGGATTGAGATTGAGAATTATAAATTTGATGTAATTTGAAATGTAATTGATGTAATTTAGCTTGTTATATTGAAATAATATGGATTGTTAATTTTTTATTTGATTTGAGGAACAATTTTAATTATCGCTTGACTGATGTAGTTTGTATGTTGAAAATGGACTATAATTAATTAATTATTGTAATATGGACGGTTACATACTTTATTTGAGATGATGAACGCTTTTAATTGTAGCGTAATTAATTGTATTTCTTAATCCGGTGCATTCAAATTGTATTAACTCCTAGCGATGAAATTTGTGAATGCACTCTATTTATTTACCAATCTTAGTTTTCAATTTAATTGGATACACAGAAAAAAATTAAATTAGCTCATATTTAATTTATTTGCTATTTATTTAATTTTATTTAGCTTCATAACCTTCCCTTAAGGTTAGTTGAAAGCACGAGACGTTACAGTCGACTACGCCCTAGTCAATAATACTGCAGGGTGCGTTCGATTCCATTGCAGATAAAATATAGATCAGCCATCAAAGTAATTAACGTTTCCCTGAAGTAGTAGATAGACAAAAAGAAAGTTGTATTTTTTAAAACTTTTTTTTTGGGGGTTGGGGGCACGGGATTTTTGGTTTTGTCCTGTGGTTGAGTCATGTTCCTTTACAAAACTTTTGGTATTTGTGCTATATGAACCCAAAATGCTGATGTGGCTAGTGTTCGGTTAGAATCTTATCGGGCCGGGATGGGTTGGATATGTTTAAATTGGGTTTTAGATTTGCAAATATAGGGTTCGGCCGATTAGCATCAAATTAGGCCCATTAAGATCTAGGAGGATCGTCCATTTACACGTCTGAATAGCATCAAATTAGGCCCATTAAGATCTAGGAGGGTCGTCCATTTACACTTCTGAATAGCTTCAAATTTGAGCCCATGGAACGTCGATGAATAGTTTCACCTTCGGTGGTACGTCGATGAGCCCATGGAATAAATAGGGCCATTGTCGCTAGCAATGAAAAGGTCACCAGCCAAGTCCAATCCATTCAAACGAGCGAACAAAGAAAAACACCTTCTCTCAAAGAGCTCTACTCTTAACAAAATGCAAACCAACGAAGACTTACACTGCCCCCCTCCCTCTCCCTTTTTTTTGGCTTACGCATATACAATAGCCTATTTCTTAATATCATTTCTAAGCCTTTATCTTATCTAAAGACAACATTAAAGACACCATCTCCAACAGTTCATCCCTAAAATTAATTTCTCTAACTATTTTATATTATTTTCATCACATTCTCCTTCATACTTTATTGCCATTTATGTTGGTTTGTGTACTCAGGTTGCCTCTTACATAAGAAATAGCACATTTTTTTCTCACATCATCTTTCCACCGCATAGAAATTTGCTGACATGGTATAGTTGTCTCAGACAACTAAAGTATGTCCTTATGCAGACTTGGATTTCTCCAAAGCCAAGACGACTTTAACGTACGATCCTTCAGCCACATTCCCAGCCAGGTCCCTGGCCCTGGCAGCACAAATAATTGCACTGACCGAGTGACCGAAACCCCAAGTCCCGAAGAACCAAGTAAAACTCACGCGCCAGCCGACGAACGCCGCCGTCCGCGCCATCATAACCCACCGTCGGAACCCAATTTCAGCCCGCACCTGACGCGACGCTAGTTTACAACGCACCAAAAAAACCACCCAATCCCAGCACGGGGCACGGCCTGCGCGCGCTTTGACACCGTACGTGCGTCGCGTCCTTAGTTTACTCCTGCACGCAGTGCACACGGCCGGCCACGTCCTTAGCTTTGTCAGTTGTCACGGCCTCTTCAAGTGAAGTGAATCGATCGATCGAGCTGGTCCCTGAGCCAGCTACGGACGAATCGGGTGAGGGCACCGGCCGGCCACGTACGTACTGCACGCCGTCTGCATGCTGCGCTAAGCTAAGCTAAGCTGGGCCTTTTAATGGGGCTGTGCTATGCATGCAGGCAGGTGGTCGCCTGACCGTATTCGCCCATGCATGGCGTGGCGTTCGCCTTCATCTGCCTGTAGCTTTGGTCAGCTTTTAAGGTTACTGGTTCGACCTTATTGTACGCAATCTAAGCTAAACTAAACTGTCCACCGTGAGAAGTTAAGGGTTCGACCTTACTGTAATGTGAGAAGTTCTTCTTTGGATTAAATTGTAGCGTGAAAATTAGTCATCATGTTAAGAAAGGAACATGCGGTTCACTTATTAAACACTGAAAAGCTAGCCGAAATTTAAGGACCACCATGTAGCTCCACTTTTCCACCAATCAAGGCCAGGGTTCCAATTTCGTCCGAAATTTCGTGTTTCGGACGATTTCCTTTCGTCTCCCAGCGAAAGATCTTCCATTCGGTTAAAATTCGGCTGAATTTGACCCTATTTGAAATTTATTCAAAATTTAGTTAAATTTCATAAAAAAAATGAATTTTTTCGTCTGAAATTTGAACGAAATGAATGAAAATTTGTTCTTTCGTTTGTTTTGCCTATGGCCGAAAGAAGTTCCCCCCCGAAAGATTAAACACTGATCAAGGCCAAGCTCAGCTAGCTCCAGCACGCATCAAACAACAAGCATATCCATCCAACAGAAAACGAACTAATGTGTTTCACATGAACCAGAACCACTCGCCTTCCGGCGCCACATCTCGACACCAGCTGCGCCAATCAGTCGCCGTCCGGGCCAAGATTCACACACAAATGCGCACAGAAACCATACCTGGCATGGACCCCTATTTCGGCGCAATCCAACGGCCACATGCTCCTGACACTGACGAAACATCCGAGCCCCATTAGCTGATGCGGTTGCGCCTTACGCCCTTACCCATCCGAAAGAGACATCCCTGTTCTTGGTCATCCTGGCCAAAAGCTTCAATGCAAAAACCTTGGTCATGCCACATAAATGGCAGTGCGCATATAAAGCTCCGATCCGGCCCATCGGCGCAGCCGCCAGTTTTTGAAAGGTTGGCGAGCTCACTCCCGTTGTTGCAGTGCAGGTGCAGTGCATTAATGTGCCTATCGATCACTTTCCTTCTTCAGTGGCTTGATTTGAGGATAGTATCGTCGGCTCTCCGATCGGCTATGTTTCAGGGACCCGAGCTATCTATTCTAGCACAGTGCAGAGGGAGAGGAGATGAGGGCTTTGTCTTTGGATAACAGTGCAAGGAAAGGGCTATGTCTTTGGATAACAGTGCAAGGAAAGGGAGGTTTTGAGACATGTCATCATGATGCGTGTGTGCAACTGTGCACTGAGTGGTCAGGGGCGTCGCCAATAAGGATCAACACATTCGCATTGGCTGCCGGTGTAACACCCCTATTTTTGAAAGCGTCATGAATCCCTCATAACTGCTCAGGACTGTACAGCTACGAGTTACATCAATCGAGTATACAACATTGCCATCATATACTTAAGACAAAAGCCAACTTTATTACAATATAAAGGCATAAAAGCCGAGTTTTACAGCGGGGCTAGCGGCCCTTAGACACTTCCAACCAAAAATCGTCTGTGATAATTCACAGATGGTTCTTAACAAGAACCATCTATGACATCCAATATATCCCAGATGGTTATTTTTAAAAATCATCTATGATAATATTGTTCTATATATACAGGGGAAAACCTAACTTATTATACTCCTACGCACACTTAGACTTTCCAACACACCTGCGCGCCTTCTTAGCTCCCCCTTCTCCACCTTCGATGCCACTGCCTCCTCCTCAACTCCCCATTGCATGGCTCCTCCTGACTCCCCGTCATCGCCTCCTCCTCGGCTCCCTGTCGTGCGGTAATCTGTGTAGCTCACTACATGCGTTTAGGATTTGCAGCCAACACTAATACATTTGCCATCCTTCCTACTGCACTTTCTCACTTGAGAATATTGCTGCAGTTTGGAAGAGTTGATTGGGAATAGTATTACGAAGCAAGGAAACCCAAGTTTCACTTTTCCCATCGGCCAAGCTCAAGGTGTGCAACGTATGCATGTCCACATTGGTTTCTAATGCATTTTCATCCTTATTTGAGTGCCATGACAAGTGTGAATGGTTGATATGTGCATAAGTACCATGCCACATTTTCATAAGTGATCCAATTTAATAAACCGACATGTGTTAATTCAAATTTGGGATTCCATTGATAATGGAAGGTAAGTAAAAATGGAATATTTGAAGTAAAAATAGAATATTTGACATGCATAGAGAATACAACTTAAAAAATGAAATGCTACATGAATGTTGTTGTGGTTCATAAACTGGAATCATAGGATTGGCTCAAACATTAGTATGAATAGGATTTTATTTATGTCAAGCATGTCCTTGAAGTTATGACATTTCTAATATCCACTTGAATGTAATCTCAGATGATTATCACTGTATGATCAAGGTTCTGTAAACATGATTGATTAATCAATTATAAGTATAGAAGCATATTAGTGTGATTCAATTTGCTATGCTCATATTGTAGTATGCTCCGATGACCAGACCAAAAGAGCAACTAAGTGAGAGGGTCGAGGCATATAGAAAATGCCTATGAGCCCAATGACCATCATGGAGGTCCTTCAAGATCAGAGAACAGCTTCTCTTTTGACACTGAGGTAGTACAACACAAAGTCACAACTAATAACTTATTTGTTCTTGATTTAGATGAATGATGCCCACATATTTTATGGTAAAATTAACATAGTATTGTACACCCCACAATTTAAATGAACTAGAGACTAAGTCAGATTTCATATCACACTTGACAGCTAAACCTATGTCATGCAGTTGGAGCAGTAGTTGTTTTAAAACACCCTTCCAATGAGATCTTGTAGAAATAATATATGCCAAGATGAGAAAAAGAAAACTAATTGTGAATACATTCTTCTAGAAATTAGTACAGTTGCCCATATTGGTATTTCTCAACAACTACAAGAGGAATAGTAAAACATTGTACACTTGGGCTTCAAAGGGCATGAAGTAATTCACACACTCCAATGTGTCAGGTTCTATGAATTAGGTCATGACTACCGTCTCTTTCTCCTCATCATGCTTCGTGTTGGGTCTGGTTGCTGTCTTAGGCATACTTCGTCACCTTCTTCATGACTATCCCTCGGCTTCTCATCTTGGCATATATTATTGCTACAATATCTCATTGGAAGGAGGTTTTAAAACAACTACTACTCCGACTAATAGAGTTTTAGCTGTCAAGTGTGATATGGGATTTGACTTTATCTCTATCTCATTTAAATTGTGGGGTGTACAAGATTAGTTAGTGTTACCATGATATATATGGGCATCATTTATCTAAATCAAGAATAAGTTGTGAGTTGTGACTTTTTGCTATCTAGTTTACGACTTTACTCCTAGCAACAGGGCATGACAATCAATTCAAGTACATTTGATCTTAACGAACTCTCTGATGTTCGAGGACTGCTCTCCACTTTCTTGATGACGGACGTCACTGACCCGAAGGGAGAGTTCAATTCCGATGACAACAACTAATAGATGTTCAAATATTTGATTCAATTGTAATTCATTCAATTGTAACTCATTCAGTTGTAATTTATTTGTGAGATCTATGTAATGATTGTCGTGTGCTATAAGATCTGCAATATCGATGATCTGCTTGTTTGTTTTCAAAGTGCATAGCTAGCATTTTCTGAAGCTAGCTGAAAAATAGAAAATTTTCTATATATAGAGTGAACTATCACAAACGATTTTGTTGTATAAACCATGTGTGAACGCCTACTATCACAGACGGTTCTCTGCACCAATCATCTGTGATAGTTGGTTTTTGCAGACGGTTCTTGAGACAAACCGTTTGTGATGTGACTTATCACAGACAGCTTAAAAACTATCTGTGATAATTGCCTATTACCACAGATGCAATAAATCAGATGGTTCAAAAATCGTCTATGATGACGATTTTAAACTATATATGATGACCCTCTGTGTGGTAATGATAAGTCCTACACAATTGCCCATGTTACACATCTATTTTAGAAGTCTTTGAACTTTCAACTTCTGCGCACCCAAGAAGTTTGATGGTGTCGGGTGTATTCTTTTTTGCTATGGCTGATGGCTTTTAGACCTTACACGAGTGTTTGTGCGAACAAACTAAATACCGATAAGCCACTTTGAAAAGGTTGTTCGATCTAGAGTTTTGAAAATCGATTTTTATTTTTTGCCGGGTCATTGGTAGAATCGATTTTTACCGATTATTATAAAATTTTGGCCGAAAATTTCACATCAGAATTTGAAATTTTTTGGAGTTAAAACAAAAAAGACCAAAAAAAAAAGTGCAGTTTTGCAGGCCAACCCACGACATGCTCTTTCTAAGGCAAGGTTACCACCAGCGCGCACGCCCGCCTGTGCTTTAACGGGGTTATGATCTTTTTATATATTTGGCAAAAAAAATGCAAATCTGTTTTTTTTTTGCCGATTTGAACTTTAACCGCCTGTGTCCGTATATAGAACCGGCCGTTTTACCGGAAAACTCAGCCGATTTTTGAATCCCGATTCGGTCACTACAGCTTCCTACGTCGTTGTACGTACAGCTGCCGCTGCCGCTAAGGCCATGACTGTTCCAAGGACATGGCCATCCGGGAATCGCTGCACCGCGTGCCCGGTAGGACGACGGGACCATGCATCTACAACGGGAAGAAGGCCCGGGAGGAGTTATAGCAGCCGCGTTATTCATGTGAATCCTCCTTAACACGCTGACCTACCGCAGCAGCTAGAGCGCAGCGCTGGGTGATGCAACGCGTACGACAAATCAATTCGCTGCTTACCGTATCCTTACGAGCCTACAGCAGAAAAATAGGGCTCCACAGACAGGTGCAATTCAAGAAAGTCCTTACGAGACTACAGCAAAAAAAAAAAAAAACGTACTGTGCGTGCATATGGAGCGGTACGTATCTCAAATGGAGCACTGATTTATCTCGTAATTAGTATTGTACGTTACCAGCTAGTAGATCAGAAACAATTAGGGTACTCTAGCTCCGTAGCTCCAAGGACAGGCGTACTGTGTTATTCAGTCATGCATGCATGGTAAAAAACTGACACATTGTTGAGATGCTGTCAACTGACACGTTGTTGAGGTGTCGTCGACCTTTGCAAAGTTTAGTCCCCTTGTCAATGACGCACTACTGATTTTTGCACAGATGAATGAGTGACACTGCACGCAATTGCTCGTGCATGCGCGCAGTGCAGTACTGAATCTAATGTATGCTTCCATTAGTGTACATCAAAATACACCAGGAAATATACTTATATTAGAAAATGATTCGCACGAAAACATCGCTATATATAGTACACAGATGAACATGTTCCAACACGGGCCGGCTTTGCGCAGATGAAACAGGACTTGACAAGCTGCTAAAGCTATGGTCCTACTGTCCCGGGCCCTCTTATCTCATTAGTCACTGTAGCTGGTTTATTGCCAAGACAAGCTTGCAACATCATGACCTTTCAATCACTCTGCAGGTTACGTTTCGTATTAGCAGCTGTAGTACAGTGATGCTCACTAAACGAAAGGCAACGTACTGTATGGCTAATTAATTTAAGACTAACCAGCTTATAATTATTTATGTTCAGATTGGGTACTTAACAATGTGGTCCATGCATGATTCAGTCTGATTTCTGACGCATGATCCTTGTGGACTGGAGCGACCGTGTCATTATCAAGAAATAATAACACTAGTCAATGAATTATTATTCGTTGAAATATTATTTTATCAAATAATAAACTTATCAAAATGCTGAGCAGAACAATAATTATATATTATCCATAATATTACAATAACATTGCCACACAGACCTGAAGTCTTTAACAAAGCCATAAGTGCCTAAATGTTGCAATAGTAAAGGAAATAGTTTCTAGTCCAACTAATAACTATACAAGTGCTAGGAAATATATAATATCGCATTATTATACCCTGAGGGTCATGCTCCAGTTGCTAGTAAAGCTCTACATATCCCATGTCTCATATAAGGTATCCATCACATATCCCAGATTTGCTAACCTCTAAACAAGGAAAAGTAATTGCAATGGTGAGTATAGAGTGCTCGGCAAGCATTAATAGTAAAATGCACTTTTATTATTATGAGCCAACATCTCAGTGAATCAATTCTCACCTCATATCCTCTCAAAAATAATTATTTTTAGGTTGATAAAGAATTTCATATTGTTAATTTAGAAATTTACTGAACACTTGTATAACCAAATAGAACCTCCATTTGGTTCCCGTAGCCTCCAGTCTAGGAGATGGCATGAATTAACGGTTTATATAGCACTGCACAGGCTTGTACCACTTTACCCATAGCCACCCTGATTTGTGTAGTGAGTAGTTCTTCGCATTTCCTTAAATGCGATGTTCAAATCAGAGCATGGAATTTTTCCCTCCATCTTGCTATATTATACCTCCACCCAGCTAGTCATAATCGTTGGCTCGGGGTGGTTTCTTATCCTCACCTGACATCTACCGAACTATGAACTATCATTTTCCTAAGGTACCCTCTGCCCACCAATTACTTATGCTGTAGGTAGACTGCTCCATCAGTTGAACCCGACATTCCCCTTTCATTCTTTCACATATCATTAATCCAGGTTAAACAGAATTTCATTTGATGTAGGATGATAGTACTTTAATAGGTAAATTATTTGTTTTACCTGAAGGTAATCTGATCAACATGTTCAAAGCTTGCTTGGAAATTGGTCGTAAGGCCTAGTCTCAGGTGCACTTGCCTGGAAATTGGTCATAAGGCCTAGTCTCAGGCGCGCTTCGGTGAAACCCTTCCTATGGACCTGGCTCGTTTCCCACATTTAATGCGTAGGCTACGATTTAATTTACAGACATAAAAGATATACTATTTCAATGCGTTCCCGTGGCGATTCTTTAGGTCAATTTCGCCTATTGCTGAATTTATTCTTAAATGTTATCTTTTGCTACTGTTAAATTATTCCAGTTTAGTACCATTAATTAGTTACTATCTAATTTTCACAAGTCAAATACTATCTAGTTGCTTTCACATGCAATTATATGCATATAGGTGTACTCAAATGTATATATGTGTGTGCATCTCTACTATTCCTCCTCTCTCGGCTCACTGTCAGTGAAATAGGCTCAGCCCATTTACTCCTAATGCTCTCCCCTCTCTCATTTCCCTTCACTTCCTTCCTCTGTCTCGCCTCTTCTTCCATCGTCTGGCCGAAGCCGCCCCACCGCCAGGCCCCACTGGTCTCCTAAGCTAAGTCCAGTTCGGCTATGACCGGCTCCCTAGCGTCGCACCATTGATCTCTCCCCTGGCCAGCCCCCTCTCCCTACTCTACTGTCATTCCTTGGCTCTGCATCTACCCAGCTGTCGCCCCTATCGACTCCTGCCTAGATCGACGGTCGTCAGTTCCCTGGTGGCTGCCTTGGCTCTCCATCGGCCAAATCCAGACCCTAACACCGTGGATCTACTCTGGCAGCCAGGATTTGACGCTTCCCCCATCTAACTCTTGTTTCCCCTTTTTTATTTACTTTTAGTTTTGTCTTGCATTCGATTTACTCTCTGGTTTCAAGTAGGTTTTCTTCTCTGCTTGAGGTTGAGGAGGTGGATGTGGGTGATTTGGCTTGACTTGCCATGACGGGGCTCGGGGTCTCCTCACACGCCAAGGAGTGTGGGGTGGTTGTCAGGTGCACGCAATGGCTGGTGGTGAGCACACCGACGCCATAGCTTGACTCTCCTTTGGTATACTCTACTCCCTTCTAGCTCTCTTCCACTACTCTAGAGTATATGTGTGGATGTTATGGCTCTGGTGTGATGCATGTGAATGTGAAGTTGCATGTGTGTGCGGTCCCATGATGGTGATGGCAAGGATTGAAATGGAATGTGGGGATACCTTGGTTGGATGATGTATGCCTCAATTTGGGATAGAACTGAGGTTTAGTTCTTCCTGGTTGACTGGCGCGTGTCTCAATTGCTATCCTCATGGCATCGCTCTTCCTCTTCACCGACTCCTCCTCCTCCCGGGTCTGCTGTCCTCCTCTGGTCCGGTCGCCGTGCTTCACTCCATTCTCTCGTCCTCTCGGCAATGGGTTGGGGATTTGTGGGAGAAGAGGGTGGATCTGGTGGTGATGTTTCTTTCTCTAGTGATGGCTAGGGTGGGGTGTGAATGTTGGACTCTCTCTCCCCCTATGGTCTCTTGCTCGGTCTTATCCCTTTCACCTATGTCCAGTAAGTTGTGCTTGGGGTATTTTTATCGCCACAGTGCATGTGGCTCTGGTACTTCAGTGAAATTATTTTTTACTGTGTTGGATAGCAGGGTAAAAAGGAATTCGGAATGATTTAGGTTTGTTGCTAACACCGAATAATAAAACCCTACAGCTACAAGAGATGTCGACTGGCCCCGGATGATCTGATATCTTGATAAGTGAATCGTCCATTTTAATTATCCTAACAAGAGTTCTGATGGCAACTTGGCTTGTTATTGGTTCTTGCAATTAATAAATGCTGGTTACTCCAACTTGTGCCAAATTTGAAGTTCCAAAGTATTTGGTTAGTTGTAATTGTGTATATTGTGCTCAATTGTATGTATGGACAGGACTGTATGACATTGTGAAAATAGCGTGTTAACGAATTGTATGAATTTGTAATGTATCAGTTTAGCGATGTAATCTTGAGAAATGTTACTTGTAATTGCATCGTCTTTACTTAATTATCCTTTTGCTTCAATTGCGTTGGCTTACACTTTGAAGATTGAAATGGCATGTAATTTCTTTGTTAATTACATGGTTAACTTCATGTTTAAATCTCGAGGTTAGTAATTAAGGCTAGTTAAGAACACGGGGTGTTTTACGGGCCATGAGATTACGTAGTTATAAGTTCTTATTAACTATCCCGATCGATCCTACATGCTTGATCAATAAATTTATGTTTAGTTATATATAGATGGACTTTCATCCGTTTCTGTTATGTTTGTGCAATCTTAGTTTTAGCTCAGACTTCAATTTGAGATGTTGAGGTAGAGCCGGATTGCTGGGGAATGCCTTTCCTTTGATGCGGCCATCTAGCGAATCATTTATTAGTTGTTGATTATGTGTTCCAAAACGTGGACCGCATACAACTTTCTAAGGATTTTAGGTACGTCTGATGACACGCGCGTTAAGCTTATTTGTTATGTTTAGCGATGTTTTAAAACTGATAAGTCTTTAAGATAGATATTCACAATAACACCAGGGCCTTGGACAGTTGGACACTATGCCCTGTTCTTTTCAGCTTCTAAAAATTATTTTTTGGTTTTTCTACAGTAACTAACTTTTAAACGGAGTATTTTTTTAAGATAGTGTCTACTAATTAATTGTAGTACATACTGTACCGACTTTATTTATATCGGCAAAATCCACACGTGAGTTTCTGTTACTCTATAATCTCTCGTACGAATAGCCTAAAAGTCACAAGGCACAGCTAAAAACCATAAACCGCAGCAAAAAAAACAGGCCCTATACTAGCTCTAGCTCAGAAAGTTCTAGCAAGGAGCAAGCGCCTTTTCCTTCCTTAAAAACCTGAGGCGTTCTCCTGAGCCTGATAGATAGCCCATCAGAGAAGTCCTTTCCAACCACTTACTGTCCCTTCTTCCCTGGCGGCTTTAGTCCGTCAAGGTAGATCGTGATTGACAGCAGTAACGTACACCACATCGCCATCTATCGTACGTCGTTGAACCCCTGCACTCCTTGCAGATCAAACACACATCTCAAAGGAAAGTTGAAAGACAGTTGGATGTCTGTAAAACAAGGCTAATGCCCGTTTTTTTCTTTTACTGCGGCCGGTGGTTTTTGGTTTCGGTTGATAGATAGTAACAGCTGATGAAGAAACCGTGGAAGAAAGTACGGAATAAGATAAACTTTTGTGCGATTTTAGCCGATATAGTTGAAGTCGTTACAATATCTAATACAATAAATTTGTAGATCTCACATTAAAAAGACATTCAATTTAAAAGTTAGTTACTGTAGAAAAGTATGTTACTACAGAAAAACTAAAAACTAAAGTCGAAAAGAAGAGACCCACATGCGCCCACACATTATGTCGCTGTGTGACAACCTAGTTTATTTATGATATGTTGTAATTAGTTGAAGGGTGTTTTTCTGGACCTTGGCTGATGGTTTGTGTCTGCGCTTTTCGATACAGTAGCGGATAGTGGAGACGTCGATGCGAGTGACGCACACGATTTTGAGTTCGGAAGCTATTTAAAGAATCAACTTTAAAAGATCATTCTATTTTAATATTTTGTTTTTTAATTTTCAGAGAAACCAAAACAAAAAACAAAAGCAAAGGGAAAAAGAACAGGCCCGAATGGTTGTCACGGCTCTGACGTCATTGACACTTTGACAAGTTGTGTACCATTCTAATCGCAGTTTTGCGAGGGCTTTGATGGGTTGCTTGACACCACATACGTGCGTACATAAAAGCCACGGGATCCGTATGTTCGTAAATAATTGATCAGCCAGGGAGAGAGCATGCGTGCACACACTTGACTTTGCAACTTCTCCGTGCAGCCAATCAAAATGGTCTCTGTCACTTCTTATGTTACCAAAGCTTAACAGCATGTGAAGAACTTCGATTCAATGGTTCATTTGGTGCACTGGCGTGCATGTAGGACAGTACGTAGGAGTATCATATATGTACTTTCATGACATCCCTACAAGTCATATTATTGCATAGTGGGACGGAGTATTGAGTTTCGTCCAGGGGCGAGCCAGCGGAGAGGTTTAGTAAGGATCGAGTCTCACCTCCTCTGGCAGCGCTCCCCCCTCCCTCGGACGAGCGCCCATGGCAAGCAGCTAGCGACGGTCACAGAGCACAGCCCAACAAACAACAAAAAGCATAGTCAAATGGCAGCCTACTTCTTTTAAAGAGGTCCAACAAATTTATCTCATTGGCCCACCAAAACACCCACTCCAACAAAGTAATTGGTTACCACACAACCTACATCCACTTCCCAGACCGGCGGGCGGCGGCCAACCCAAAGCTAGCGGAGAGACACGTCGTCGTCGGCACCGCCACAACGCAGAGGCCAGAGGGGGGCTAGGGCTGGGGGCGACCAGACGAGGGCGCGCTGCGCTCGCTGTAGGGGGTGCCGCTAGAGTCGGAGCCAGAGCCAGATCTGGTGGCGAGTCGGCCAAGGAGAGGTTGTTCGCAGATCTGGCAGCGACCTAACGGGGGGAGTCGGAGCGGGGCGACAAGGGGGGCCGAGCTGGGGTAAGGGGAGCCGAACCGGGGCGGCGAGGGCCGAGGCGCCGCCGGCGATCTGGGCGGCGTCGCGGCGCCGCGGAGGAGCACCGAGCAGGCGAGCACCAAGTCCCGAAGGCCGGAGACGGGAGAAGCTGAGAAGGGAGACCGGAGTGGTGGAGAGCCGGAGAGGCAAAGACGGCGGAGTCCGAGCGAGCTTGTGAGGAGAGGAGCGACGGACCGGACGGACCGATGGAGCGAGGTGAGCGATTGAATCTGAGAGAGTGAGAGAGACAGAGAGCGAGACGACCGAATTGAGGAGAGAGTCAGTGCGAGACAGAGTGACAGATGAGTGAGAGAGGAATTGAGGAGATAGGGACGGCCGATGGCTTCAGAAGTTCAGAGAATCAGAGTGGGTAATTTTTCTCTAGTTTTTTCTTATCAATTTAGTATTTTAGAGTTTAGAGTTTAGATTTTCATATTCAGTGTATATAGATAGTTTAGTTTTTATAATTAATTTATATATTTATAGCTTTGTATTTACAGAAATTAATAATTTAGTTATAGATTTTGCTATAATGGAGAAACGAACTTTGTGCAACTATTTCGCATGTAATTCAAGTAGTTCTCGTCCAACCGATGAGAGTACAACTTAACCAAAGAAGCTTCGACTAGAATTTAATCCAAATGAAATAATTACCGATCCGGCACTGCGCATACCAATTGAAGATTATGCTAACGAAATTAGAGATCAAGTGAGAAGGACATATTTATTGAATGGCCCTACCTGAGTAATTGGATATTCATTTCCACGGACATTGGACGCAAACAGTTGCGGTCCTTTCAAGAATCATGGTATAATAAATTCGATTGGTTGGAATATAGTGTGGAAAAGGATGTCGCCTTTTATTTCTATTGTTTTCTTTTCAAGAAACCGGCACAACCCAATACCGTGAGATACTCGGTGGGGCTCACATCTCAAAACTTTGCTTCGCATATACCAAATGTGGGAAGCTTGTAAGTGAATATGCTTGTAAAAACTCAAGTCATGGTGGAGCAGCAGGTTTGCTAAAAAGAATGAAATGTTTTGAATTTGTATTCATCATGCATTTCTTAATAACCATGTTAAGCATTACAAATGAGCTATCACTTGCTTTACAAAGGAAGCATCAAGATATTGTTGAAGCTATGGACTTGTATGAGAGATAATGGGTGGGAGCCATTGTTCAACCAAGTAAAAAGCTTTTATGAAATATATGGGATTGATATGCCAAATATGGAAGATCTTATTGGAGTTATGGGTAAATCAGTACGTCGGAAGCATAAAGTGACTAAACATCATTATTACAAAGTTGACATTTTTAATGTTGCTATTGATGCAATTATGAATGAGATGAATCATTGATTCAATGAAGTTTCTTCAGAGTTATTGGTATGCATATCTTGTCTTGATCCAAGCGACTCTATCTCTAAGTTTGATGTTGATAAACTTGTTTGACTTGCTGAGATTTATGCTGATAATTTCACGGGTGCTGATTGACTCTTGTTAAGAAATCACCTTCGAACCTTCATTCTCAACATTAGAAGAAATGAAGAATTCAATAGATGTCGTGATATATCAAAACTTACTCAATTGATGGTTCAAACAAAAAAAGATAGAACTTTTCTGTTGGTATATCGCCTCATCGAGTTGACATTGATAATTCCAGTGGCAACTGCATCTGTTGAGAGAATATTTTCAGCAATGAATATTATCAAAACATATTTACACAATAAGATAACGTATGAGTGGCTCAATGAGTTGATGGTGTGCTACACTGAGCGAGAGATCTTTAAAAACATTGATGATGATAAAATCATAAACTGCTTCCAAGGCATGAAGTCGCGTAGAATGCATTTGCCCCGTGATTCAAATTAGCTTATTTGTGGTATGTTTCATAATTCATATGATCTAAATTTTCATTGTTATTCACAATTTTCTATTATATCACTAATTTTCATATGTTTCATACACAGATGATTTATTGCTACTCCGTACTCATAGCAGAATAATTATATATTCTTGGGTATGCGCTTTCTATTATCGAAGTACCTACTTTATATTTCTTTGTTTTTCGTTGTTTGTCTCCAAGACTCCAATTGTATAACTTCTGTATGAATTTGAAATTCTATAAGAATATAAGACTATATTTATACCAATTTAATTTAATTCTATAAATAATTCAGTCTATTCTTAATTTTATTCTTGACTTCGCTACTGGTTTCGTCACATATATTGCGCTGTAAAACAAAGTTTCTCCTTTAAGTATAGTACATGTTCCAAGAAGACTGTTATAAAAGACAAACAGTACTACATGATTAGTCTTGCATTACTAAACGTTCACATGCTTTAGCAAACTAAAGCTTGTACTAGCACTAATCATTAATAATGGACCCAGGCAGGAAAGCCCCAAAGGCAACAAGCACAGGACTGGGAGCTGCCACAGTTGACATTGCACAAGAATTCGATCCATGCATGCTCCGCTCCGGTGGAAATTAAACAAAGAACCGAAAAGAAACAAACACTCTTTGAGTCCTGAGTACTATGAGGGCCAACATCCAGCGATGTTTTTTGGTCAGCGGCTGATGAATTTTGTCTTCGATACGTCAATGAATGTCGTACATAGTTTTAAACTCAAAAAATAGTTTAAAGAATCCGTTTTCAAAAATCGTCCTATTTATTTTGACTTCTGGATAAACCAAAACCAAAACCCAGAACCAAAAGAACTATAAGTGTGATGCCCTAGAGTCGATCATGGAGATGATTGTTTTATTTCTATGCTTATAATCTCTTAAATAATATATTATTTTACCTATTGAATAAATATCTTTCATAGCGATCAACAAGTATATGACTTATTCGCGGAACTCTTTATTCATGTTTTGATGTTATTCTAAATTTTTCCTAATTTTAGTGGCAGCATGGTGCAACTCAACGAAATTCAAGAACCATCAGAAAATGTTTCAACTCCTACTGAACTCTATGGGATATACAAGATGTTGTACAACATGTAGAAGAGGCCCCATCCCCACGTAGGTTTGAAAGATCACGTCAATTGCCGATAAGGTCTCGACATGATATTTTATTGTTAGATAATGATGAGCCTAAGATTTATGAGGAAACATTGATGGGTTCAGACTGTGAGAAATGGCTTGGATCCATGAGATCTGAAATACAAGCCATGTATGACAATCAAGTTTGGAGATTAGTTGATCCACCCGATGGTGTAAAATCCATTGAGTGCAAGTGGGTTTTTTTAAAAAAATATAGACATAGATGAAAATGTTCATATCCATAAGGTACGATTGGTGGCAAAGAGTTTTAAACAAATTCAAGGTGTTGAATATTATGAAACTTTCTCACACGTCACTATGCTTAAGTCTGTCCGAATCATTCTAGCTACTGTTGTATATTTTGATTATGAGATATGGCAGGATGGATGTCAAAACGGCTTTTCTAAATAAAAACCTAAGTGATAATGTGTACATGACACGGCCTGAGGGTTTTGTCAATCTCCAAATGCTAGAAAGATATGCAATATTTAGAGATTTATCTATAGACTGAAGCAAACTTCTCAGAGTTTTGATGAGGTAGTCAAAGGGTTTAGTTTAATTAAGAATGAAGAAGAGCATTGTATCTACAAAAAGGCTAGTGGGAGCACACTTGTTTTTCTGGTCTTATATGTGGATGATATATTACTAATCGGAAATGATATTCCTATGCTTGAATATGTCAAGTCTTCATTAAGAAATAGTTTCTCTATGAAAGACTTAGGAGAGGTAGCATATATTTTGGACATAAAGATCCATAGAGATAGAACTAAAAAGCTAATCGAATTAAGCCAAGAAACGTACATTGACAAAGTATTGAAATGGTTCAACATGCAGGATTTCAAGAAGGGTTTCTTGTCTATGTCACATGATATTAGTCTTAGCAAGACTTAGTGTCCTTCGATACCTGATGAGTGAGACCGAATGAGTAAGATTTCATATGCTTCTGCTATTGGGTCTATCATGTATGTCATACTTTGTACACGTCTAGATATGTCATATGCTTTAAGTGTTATGAGCAGATATCAGTCAGATCTAGGTTAATGTCACTAGATAGCTGTAAAGAACATGAGATGGACTAGGGACGTGTTTCTTATTTATGGAGGTGAGAAAGAGCTAGTTGTAAATGGTTACACTAATACTAGCTTCCAAAGTGATAAAGATAATCTTTGATTGTAGTCTGGATTTGTGTTTTGTCTTAATGGAAAAGTAATGAGCTGAAAGAGTTCCAAGCAAGAGACAGTTGCTGATTCTACAATGGATGTTGAGTATATTGCGGCTTCTAAAGTTGTAAAGGAGGCTGTTTGGATAAAAAAAGTTTATCTCTGAGCTGTGTGTGGTCTCTAGTGCTTCTAATCAAATGGATCTCTATTGTGATAATAGTGGAGCCATTGCGCAAGCCGAGGAGCCTAGTTCGCATCAAAAGTCTAAACACATACTTTGGTGTTTTAACCTTATTCGCCAGATTATTGATAGAGGTGATGTGAAGATATCTAAAGTGCACACAGATTTAACTATTGCTGATCCGCTGACAAAGCCTCTCCCACAACCAAAACATGAGGCACACATAAGAGCTATATGTATTAGATACTTGCATGATGACTCTAGTGTAAGTGAGAGATTGTTAGTGATATGCTTTAGAGGCGATCATGGAGATAATTGTATCATTTCTATATTTATAATCTCTTAAAAATATGTTATTTTGTCCCTTGAATAAATATCTTTTGTATTGATCAACAAGTATGTGACTTGTTTGTGAAACTCTTTATTCATGTTTTAATAGTATTCTAAATTATTCTTGATCTTATATTATTATATGAGACAATTATGATTTATAGATCAGCATATGTATTGATTGATGATCATATTTCACGGATCATGGATATGAGGATATCAAATCAATAATATGGATACATGTTAGAGAATATGATATTGGATTGACCTACCATGAAACATTGTGAAAATTATTATATTCTTAAGTGTCATCAGATGGTTTCATATATAGTGTATGTAGGATCGTTAGACCAAAAATCACCATAGTTTTCTACATGTATAGTAATTTACTTAGAGGTGTCAAACACTACTCTATAACTAGGTGGTCGTAAAGGTAACTTTCGAATTTACTATGAAATATGCGGAAGAATGTAAACGATCAAGATAAAATTTATCCCTCCTATATAATAGGAGAGATATTTTTAGGCCCCTCGATATGGTTAGATTAAGAAAGTACATGGCCATGCCTAATATGGTTGAGGAATCAATCATAACTGAGAAATCCACTACATATTCGAGTGAAAGATCGAGCTATCATAGGATGGCACGCTTGTCGCCTTGAGTTTGATATGGGATCCTGAGGCAAAGGGATCAGTACATAAACACTATATAGGTTCATATGATATTATATTTATGTATATTTAGGAGTCGTTATATCTTTCTAGGAACCGCTACCGATTTATGGACTATAAAGAAGTTTTCGGTCTATGGACGAATATATATGAACCTACAGGGTCACACACTTAACGGGTTATAACGATAAGGGTCTAGATGATAGACTCTGGGTGGGATGTAATCTCTACTTGTATTGGATCCGGTTGAAATTTCTCCGAGTAGGATACGATCTCTACTCGTATTGAATAAATATCAAGTTATAGGCTTTCCGAGTTGGATACGATATCTGGTCGTATTGCATAAGGATCCGATTGAAGGCTATACATAAAGAGATGCGCGAGGCTGGGGCAGGCATCCCGAGACACACCCATCGGAACCCTGGCCACTACCTCTCAAAACCCCTGCCGTGTGCATTGGTGCTAGCACACCAACGCACGGTATTTCATCTCTAGACGTATGGATCTCGGTAAAGATACTGCTGTGACTGTGACGTTGATTGGGATGATCGCGAAGAGGAGACAATTGGCCAGATTGAGAACGATCGACTATTTCACCCCACCGACGCGCGCTACGTTGAGCCAGCTATTTAACTTTACTTCTGTTGCACTACACGTATAGTAATAATGATCTATTATCTCTTACTCATTTGATTTTTTTAATTTATATGATAGAAAATTTTAATGCACTTAAACTAGTCTATCCATATCCAGGAGGGACGTGACCAAAATTCCTAGCACGCACACGCAATCACACGGCACGGCCGCTGGGCAGCCAGCTGCGTAACGACTTCTCACTGCTCCAGAAATAGTAGCCAAAAGGTCTTGTCGAGCGGTTAAAAGGCTAGCTAGCTAGAGAACCTCGGGAGATGCGAAAGCGAAAGCAAAGAATGGGAACGAACGGAGCGAGCAGCTAGGAGTAGTAGTACTATTTGCGCTTGAGCATCTAATCAATCTGATGAAAATGAGCAATTTCGGTCGCGAAGTCTAGTCTCTGTACCATAGCTAGTTTGCGTCGTAATGTTGGTTTATTTCTATTTTCATTAGGTTACGATCGACTCTTTATGTTAGGAAGAAAATCTTCGGCAGGAATTTTGCAACATTTCACAGCTTAATTTTTTGAAAGCCACTAGACAGTATAGCAACATGTTTTATATAGTTTCAGTAAATTTTATAAAAAATGTTTAAAAAATTTAATGTTTTCATGAGTGTCACACGTTTCAAAAAATTTTCCGAGGACTATAAGAAAGTTTAAAGCCAAATGCACTACTCGTGCTTGACTACTACGGGGAGTTGAATAACCTCCATGCCGCTGAGGTTGAGCACGAATCAGCCAGGAGTGCTCACTGCTCACCGCGGAGAAAGAAGGAATTTAGGTGAGGAGTGATCTACTGATCTGGATGGGGAATGAGGAGAGATGCTTATTGCAGAGAGAGGGGGGTTTAGTGGAGGAACGATCTAGATAGTTGATGGAGAGAGATAGAGAGAGGGGATTTAGGGGAGGAGAGATCTAGATGGGGGAGAATTAGGGGAGAAGGGATATGGATGGGAGGATTGGAAGAGAGGATAGGGAGCACTGGGAATGGAGAGTAGAAAAACAAAAAGAGATGGGGTCATCATACTTGGAGTGGATGGGATGAGGAATAAAGTCGTAGAGGATCGCTGTAGTCTTTCAAATCTGTTCTATCACACTTAATCCAATGACAACGAACTATTCTGTTCGATGAGACTAGGATGATATAATGTTTCCTAATTTTTCACTAGTTTTTTCGTGAATCTAGAAAATTTCATACATTTCGAACGGAGTCTAAATATTCATATCTATGTTTTTCATGTGTCCGGTTATCTAAATATATTAACTCCCGTTTCAACGCTGTGCACATACAGTAGAAAAAATTTATTGGAGCGTTATATAAAACATTTACAAAATGTAAATGGATTAGGGGGCAACTGGGATGGAACCAAGAGTAGATTCTGCGGTGAGGCATAAGGGGATACGAACAAGAGAGCTGCTTCCTTTGAAGTCTTAAGGATTCCGTATTGCATAGAAATTTTATTTATGCTTTTTCTTCTTATGCTTCGCTGTACGTATGCAATACACATACGTGTGTGCTGGTGTACACCCGATGACACGACGACATCAACGGCACCCATCGTACCGTCCGACGGGCCGTACGCACATAATTGACCACCCACCGGCCCGCAACAGAATTCATGTGCGGCCTTCCTCCTCACCCGGCGCTTTCGGACAGCAACATCCCCACGTCCTGTCCCCTCCCCCGCGGCGACGACGGATGGCTCCCGTTCTTATCGTCAACTCAGCCCCGTCCTCCCGCCCGCGCTTCCACGCCAGAAGCGCCGCGTTTTGGGCCGCCACGCACGACCGCGCGAGCTATAGCCCCTTCTACGGCGAACCGCTTGCACACGTTGTCGCGTACGGGTTTAGCCGCGCGCACCGCACCTCAGCGCGCTCATCCAGCTAGGGGCCGGTGCAAACAGAAGAATAATTTCTGTCCGTCCGATCGATCGAATGCGTACAAAACGAATACGGAAGAGATATATGAGTATCCGGTACTATTCGTGTCTGACTTCGACTCCGAGAAAAAATATGAAATAAGATACGGGATAAATGATATCCGTCCGTATATATCCGTATGTCAAATGATACGAGAAAATCTGTTGTGACTTCACCTAGGAACAAAATAACATACAGACAGATTGTCATATCTAAATAAGCGGAAGTACTGAGTGTTTTTACTTCAACATATCAGTAATTAGTCTCTTCATGTTCGCTCTTATTGTACCATATTGTCCAATGTCCTGTGCAAAGAAGTGAATAATTTTCATCCAACCGACCGTCCGAAAGAATATGAAACGGATACGGAACGGAGAAATAGATATCCGATATTATCCGTGTCCGACTTCGACTTCGAGAAAAAAATATAAAATATAATACAAAATAAACAATTTTTATTCGTATCCACTTTGATTACAACCCCCCTACATCCAGCCGTCACGCGGGCGCGGCACGAGCCGCGCGCCCGTTTCCACCCGATCGATCGCGCGACCCATCCGCCCGGCGCGGTGTGAGGACTGAAGGGACCCGGACGAGTCGGCCTCCGCGCGCGCGCGCGGTCGAAAGCGGCTCGGCTCGGCTCGCTCGGTGCGATGGCAGCGCGCACCCGCGCGCCGTGGACAGCGCACTGCGCGCAGGGGTCGCCGTCGGATGGAGATAGCTTTTAAATCGAGCCCCGAGTGGGGAGGAACAGGCGAAAAGACGGGGTGATTTTGCGCGAGCCAGCCTGCTTTTAGGTGCTACATGGCCCCGGCGGCGCGCGCTCGCCGTCCGATTGCGCTTGCCGCTCCAGGTGATTGGTGACGGATCTTACTACTGTTGAGTGCAATAGCTGTACTACAGGTCGTGTTTCTTTCCGGCAATAGGGGCATGTCAATTGTCAATCGAATGTGTCAGGACGGAGGGTTTTCTAGAATTTTGGACACTTTTAAGAATTCCAAAAGTAGCCTCTAAATCAATGTAATTCTCGATCTAGCCCCCTCCCGACCGCACGACTCACCGACGAGCGACACGTGGATACCGTGCGATCGCCGAGCGCACGACACGCGAGTCATGCGGTCGGCGACCGCACGACTCGGCCGGCTACTGTAGCTCACTCGAATGGTGCGGCGGCCGCCACGACTTAGTGCTGCCTTGTTTAAGGTTAGGGTTTATGGATTGGCTGCTCCCGTTTGCAAAAAATGAGGTATAAATTTTGTATTTTTATTTGGCTATTTTAGTCGTGAATTTTTTTAATTTATAAATATTACGCATATTTACATGTAATTTATTTTGTTTGTAATCGATTGCAAATTTATAATATAGTATAGCAGATGCATAAAATTATGAAATAAAATTTGACAATTCGTTATGCATTGTACATGATACGTGTAGGTAATATTTTTTTAGATTAATATTTTTCGAAATATTTTCATACGTTCCTAACGGTACGATCGCCATACCTTGTTATAGTACGGTTAATTATTTTGCGATCATGGTACCTGTTGTCTTGCAAGAAATTTCATGAAACATTTTATGTGCACGACTAGGATAGGAACGGCTGGTCAGTACAAAGGAAAGTTCTTGCAGTACAACAGGGTACCATGATCGCAAAATAATTTTGCGAATCAAACATATTTTTACCGTTCGCTAAGTGCAAAAAACACAAACCGATCAACCATTACACCCCAATATAATTTACCTCTTTAAGTACGCGTTATTTAGGGCTCAATCGTCACTACAAAATTCTTCCGAAAATTAACCGCACTACAACAAGCCATGGCGATCGTACCGTTAGGAACGTATGAAAATATTTCGAAAAATATTAATCTAAAACAATATTTACTACACGTATTATGTGAAATGCATAACGAATTGTCAAATTATATTTAATATTTTTTTGTATCTCATGTACTATATTATAAATTTGCTACCGAATCCAAACAAAATAAATTACATGTAAATATACGTAACATTTATAAATTAAATTTTTTTTCGCAACTAAAATACAGTCTTATCCAAATAAAAATACAAAATTTATACCTCATTTTTTTGCAAACGGGAGCAGCCAATCCATAAACCCTAACCCTAAACAGTGCACACCAAGTCGTGCGGTTGGCCGCCACACCATTCGAGTGGTCGTGCGGTCGGCGACCGCACGACTAGGTGAGCTACGATGGTTGGCGAAGTCGTGCGGTCGCCGACCGCATGACTCGGGTGTCGTGCGCTCGGCGACCGCACGGTATCCACGTGTCGCTCGTCGGTGAGTCGTGCGGTCGGGAGGGGGCTAGATCGAGAATTACACTGATTTAGAGGCTACTTTTGGAATTCTTACGATACACAGTACCAAAAGTGTCCAAAATTCGGTTTTCTAGCACGAAGCTGTGCGCAAACTGGACGATGACAGAAGTCTATCTCCGGTTACAAAGAATTTGTCGCTCTAATAATACTTGAACCGGCCGAATTTTCTACGTAATTACTAAAATACATATATTTATATGTAATGTAGAGTTATACTCGTTATATAATTCTAATGCTTACGGTGGATTGCATTACTTATATAATTTAATAGCTCTCATATGAATACATGTTAATCCGCACCATTTTAATCTGAATTTACTATAATCAACGGTGTAGATTTTTCTGTTTTTCTTTCGATTAATATGGTAATTCTCAGCTCTTGGGAGTGAATGGTGGCTTCTTTTTTTATCATTTTAATAATAAAAAAATAGATTAGTTTTTTTGTCAAATCATAATTAAATTAGTTGTCGATGATCTGTTGTCAATATCTAAATTTAGGGATGTAAGCTTAAGAATCCTAATGAATTCCAACTGTGACAAATGAACATATGGAATGCCTTTTTCTTATTTTGGAAACAAGGATCATGCAGGCTCCGCTTGGAATGTTGAAATTTCATAGTATTTTTGGGAATCCCATGTTCCAAACAGGCTCAAGTTGAAATCTTTGAAGACGTAAAATCCCATAGTTGATAGCCAACATAATCAAATATCTCCATATATTTGGATAAATCAAACTTTAGCTAGCGTTGTCCCCCCCAAAAGAGAAACTTTAGCGCTCGCCCAAAAATATTTTTCGAACTTCAGAGCTCTGAGTTTCTTTTGGAGAGGGAACAAACTTCAGACTTCTCCAAATACAAATACAAATACAAAAAGGGCATAACAATTAATTAATTTGACTCAATCTTCACAGAGAACAACATATATAGAAGTATTTGAATTTTGAAGCACGTACATTACAGATGCACAAATCAACGCATCCTACTTTACTACACATAAGTACATGGCCAACACCGAAACTCACGCAGGACATAGCTAGGACCAAGAAACGAACGCCTTCCTTCCTTGTCAGCCCTACATCCCAAAACAGCTGGTCCCAATTAGACGTCCCCACAAACCAAAGCCAAGCCCCTTCCAACCCCAATACATCACATTTGCATTAGCCCAGATCCCATTCTAACCTTACTACCGTCGCAAACCCATGAACAGAAATCTCCCACACAAGCAGCAGCTTCTCCTCTCCTCCTCTCCCCAATCAAACCCTAACCCTACGCCCCGCTCTAGATCTCCAACGAGACGCGATGAGCACTGAAAGAGATGCGCACGACAAGCCTAACGGCACCGCCGCGAGCATCGACTCGTTCTCTCAGCTGCCGTTCATCCGCCCGGCCCGCGAGAAGCCGCCGCCGTCCAGCTCCAGCCCAGCGCCCATCCGGCTGTTCGGGTTCGACGTGCCGCCGGACGCTGCCACGTTCGCCCCCACCGACGTGAAAGAAGCTAACAAAGACGGAGCCGCCGCCGCCGCCACCACCACCGTTGCTGCTGATACGACTGCCCAAACGGCAGGTGCAGGTGCAAGCGGCGATGGCAGCGGTGGGAACCGGAAGTTCGAGTGCCACTACTGCTGCCGGAAATTCCCGACTTCGCAGGCGCTGGGCGGCCACCAGAACGCGCACAAGCGGGAGCGGCAGCACGCGAAGCGCTCGCAGTTCCAGACGGCCATGGCCATGCACCACGGACAGTACTACCCACTCCCAGACCCCGCCCACGTCTACCCAACCTTCGCCGCCTACCCCCACCACCACCGCTTCGCCGCCGTGCCACCGCCGCACTACCCCTCGTGGGAGGCGCCAGGTACTACAGCGGGCCGGGTCCATCTCGCAGCCGATCAACGGCAGCCCGGTGACTCCCGGGCTGTGGCGGGTCCCTGTCCCTGCTGGCGTTGGCGTGGGGACCCCACTGGCCACGCGACGTCAAGAACCGCCGGCGCCCCCTCTTTCGTTGCTCAGAGGCGAGGAGCCAGTGGTGGTGGGAGGACGTGGCTCGACGTCGTTCTCTCCGTCGACCACCTCCTCGTCATCGTCCGCTTCGCCGCATGAGCGCCGCGCCCAGCCGGAGCATAAAGAGAATGTGAGTTTGGATCTGAGCTTGTAGCTGTTTGAGAAATGATGGTCGGTGTCAGCCTCATAATTGTTTCTTACAAAACAAAAGCAAATGTTCCCCCTCTCATGTTTGGATTTATTTAGTTCAGAGGGCCAATACCAATTATGGTGCTCGATCAGGTGGTAAGATAACATGCCCCCCTCTCTCTCTCATGCACGAGCCGTTTATCTGCACTTCTGAATTGTTCGAGTTATCTTACTGAAAAATTTGGGACAAGAGTTGGCAAAAGGAGTTAGTATTTTTACAATTTTAGTTCTTGATTATTTGTAGATAATTTTATGCCCCCGGTGCTTACTCTTTATCCTTTTCATTTCTCAAGGTATCGAATTGCGGTCAAATTGCTCCTTTTTGTTTCTCATGTTTGCATTTCAGGGAAGGCAGTCAATTCTGGTAATTATCAGTATGATCTTTGTCTGAAAGGAAATTCAATGTGTGGTGTCTCTTTTCTCAAAATTATTCTCCTTGTGCTAATTGCAGTATTGGCAATTATGCTTTCTTCTTCAATTTTTGGATATGGTTCCATTTGTCTAATTGGTACTTGCCAAAATTTCCTAGAATTTTATAATTTGCGTGTCTATTTAACACCAAAATTAGTGCTTTCCCTCCACCAGTATTGCAGGACAGCTACATATGCATACATCGACTTCCCATCTTGAAAGATTTCAAAGCAGCATTTCTTAGGGAACAAAGTACGTAGCATTTTAGAGCACAACATATTCTGCAATTTGAATAGGTATGGCAATTGGTTTCGAAAGTTCAATACCAGAATTTCAAATCTGAAAATCACGCATATATATGCGTGGTTCTCTTCACTACTGTAGGATTTGTTTCAGACCATAGCTTGCCAAAATGCAAGTTTCTTTCTAACTCATATGGAAATTTAACCATCTTCCAAAGAGAATATGGAATATGATTTCTTTGGAGAATGTCCTATTATATTTAGCACATCTCAAATAGAATTTTGCGCAGAATATAATGTACATGCACGTTAATGCACACTATGAATGCCAGACCCTTGGATCATTCCCTGTAGTCTTATGTCATATATAAGCTGGTCATTTTAAGCATACAGATGAGAACCCACCACATAATTGTCCCTTCTTAATTTCCTTTCTAGTTATTTCAACTAACCTTTGATCAAGCTTTATTTTAAACTAATTACATCTATACTTTTTGCGAGGAACTACTAATTATATCTATAGTACAGCACTAGAAAATATAGCACTGGTTAATGATTTGAACACTATACATTCCTCTTTGTTCTAAAGGGAGCAAAAAAAAAGGACCATAGTTAATTCTGGCTGTAAAAAGATGGGACCACTGGTGAAAATATACATCTGACGAATAAATATGCTTGTCTGAATTTCGCTATCTAGTCTTCTTAACTGGTTCTTTTCATTCTACTGCTTCCTTTTTAATGCTTTCAGGTGTTAGTTTATTTGATGCCATCTTCATTTCTCTATGTTGTCAAAAGTGTTGAAAGTAAATTTGAATTTTTTTTCCACATATTGACATGGAATGAAGCACCTTTATGCATGGAAAATTATATAAACATGATTATGCATCCCAACAAAAACTGCAATCTGACTTTTAAGAAGAAAAGGCTGCGAAGCTGTTCTGATGCTCATATCATACATCATTATAAAAAGGTCTGGAGAAACAACTTTAAAGTGTTTGAAATCATAAAGCGTTAGTACAACATACTGGAGTACTATGTATCTGATCAGTTAAAGAAACAGACTTAATTACTCCATGATGAATTAAGAGCGAGTACTAGATTTCTAGCAAGCTTACCTAGCTAGGTAGCACATATAAAGAGTACAAATTCATTCGTACGCGTCGTGTTTTAGACCAGAAAGGATGGTCTTGCATTGCATGTTGTTAGTACTGGCTATCCTTTCCTTTATAGTTTGGAGAAAAATATACGGAGATGCGTGATGTACTGGGCAATTCTGATGTATGCGTTAATACAGCGAACCAAATCTGTACGGCATCATAACAGTTTGTGTCGTATTTACGTAGAGAATTTCCTACTGTAAATGTGAATGTAATACCATTACAAGCAGCGCCCCCATGGGATATCTCAAGTACAGTCCTAATTGTTGTTGAACTTGCCTGTGAAAAATATGCACATCAGACATAAATTATGACGTACGTACTGCTTATATCTTAACAAACATTTCGTCACAGTATTCAGGTTTAATTATTTTAATCATGCTTACATGCATGCACTAGCATATCCGGCCCATATCCAAAGGTCCACAGCTGTGATAAATAGGTGGACCTACATTGCCGTTCAAGGCCCATCTCCAGCCTCCGTAGCCAACACATCTGATTTAAATGCCACTAAGTTATCTAATCTCTTCATGTAAGTTAAGTGATCTATGTCTAGCTAGCATCTGCTGTGTTGCACTGCCATGCAGGGACTCAAGTCCCGAGTCCAACCCTACTAACAGGCATATGTGCATGTAGCCGAGTGATAACACCGCATGGGCGGATCTGCAATGGTGCAAGGGTGTTCAGCCTTTTTAAGGGTGCTGAAATTATTCACTAGTAACTGCTGTGTCTTAAACAAAATTATGCACTGGTAACTGATGAATTAAGCAGTGTAAATTCACTTGGTCTGCCAAGTTCAAATGTTTGAATCTCATCCAAATAGAGAGAGTGGTGCAGGGTTCAGCAAAAATAGAGATAGACTTGGTCTGCCAAGTGGCGCGCTATGTCACGGCACGGTCGTGCGTCGCAAGTCACAAGTCACGCGATTTTCACGCGAAAATACACGAATTATGCTGGTCTTATGTCGCCCATTTCCTCATAAGAAATCATTAATTTCTGTAATTTATGTATTTTTATTATATCTATATACACGTATCATTGTATCAGTGTTTTGGGTGGGGGACGGTGCGCTGCGGTATTGACGTATTCGAGCATCTTAGCTTCGAAATCCGAACACCCATTCTAAAAATTTTGGATCCGCCACTGTAACAACGCCTCACCACCCTGCATAGGCAACGTTTTTTTTATAGACAGATCTTGAAATTAAATCACACGAAATAGTGCTAGCGTACATCTTAGGGGTCGATAACTTAACTTACGTGGGGGCAAAGTACGTAGACAGAATGGGATGCAGCGGCAAACTGTAAAAGCTAGGGGCCTCAGGGTTTATGGATTTTCCATGTCTAAAAAATAGAAAAAGGATTGCCAAAGAGTCAGCTCTCTGCTCTGCGCCACGCTGCACGATGGCAGGAATTGCCCATGCAAACCACCAAAAACTGATGAAATATATTATGCATTCTGCAGCATACTTATGTGGCTGCCAATACTGCACAAGGTATTGTACCATGCGTAGTAGTACTGGTATACCCCAGACAGAGACGGCCGCGCACCGTTCTGCTAGTAGCTTAACATATGTACACTGACATCTAGGCCTCTACAACATGCATGTAGCTGCCAGATGCGCGCGGCAGGGCTGCCGCCTGCTGCATGCATGCATGGCAGGCAGACAGATCGACGAGTTCGGCAGGTTATGCGTGTATATGACAAATTTGCCTCAGATTGCCAGTTTTTAAGCATATACAGTACTGTGTTACAGTATATATTTATAGCAATAGTCCTATACGTTGAGTATTGACAAAAATAACGTTTTTGTTGTCTGGTGGTGGATGGCAACGCCATAGGGGTGACATGTGTTCCTACCGTCCCACGAGTGGACGGCAAGCCACCTGCCATCCCATGGCCAGACGGCAGGTCGCCTGTCGTCAGGTGGCCAAACGGAAATAGCCAGTTTAATTGCGTGCCTTAATTTTTTATATAATATTTTTTTGAATTTTTTAAATATAACAAATGAGCTCAAAAAATTATGAAATTTAATGTGCATCCTTCTGACATAACGTACTTCATTATGTAATTTTTTGATAAATTTATCCACTCTGAATGTTGTTAAAAAATTCGTACTTTTGAGATATTTGTAGGAGTTGTTACATATAGCAAACAAGCTTCAAAAATTACGAAATTGTATTTGAAGCCTCCCGACACAATCATATCAATTGTGTAACTTTTTGGAAATTTTATGTACTCTAAATTTACCACGTTAATTCATGTTAATTTAATCATGAAATTAGCGAAGCTCGGGCATCTTTTGCAGTGTCTGACCTCTGTCGTTCGCACGTATGTCGGTCCGTTCCTGCTATCTTTTATTTCTCGCTACGTCCTTCGCATATTTATCGCTTTGCCCGTATCATTCCCTCTCACGCACTCCCTCGTCTGCACTAATGTTATTATGTTCGTGCCGTCTCCCCTCGCATGCACAACAGTATGTGGGATCATAGAAACTTCCTACGTTGATGACCTCCTTGTTACCCCTCTCGCGTTGTATCTGTTGGCAGAGGTCATCATTCTCCTCATTGAGACTATCAATCTGTGCCCCCATCTCTAAGATTCGCTTCTACAGTATATCCACGTACCTCACAACATAGCGTCCATGGGGAGGATCAATCCAGTAGACGAAGTCGCATTTCGTCATCTTTTGGAAAGGAGGGTTAACATGGAATCTCTATTAGTAGTAAGAGAAAATAAACTATTGGCAAATTGTACCCCAGAGTGTGGGTATCGAAAGAAACGTCGCCTTCTATCGAAATGGCCTTCGACGACCTGCACGACTGCGAGGAGTGGGACTCCCAGACCGCATGCGAGAGGATGGAGGAGCGGCACCGCAGCAAAGATCGAAGCGAGTGTATCTGGTGGGAGACGCAAGATCAGCTGGAGGCGTGCAGGCGCAGGGAGTGGGAGGCTCGTGAGGAGTGTGAGAGAAGGCACGAACTAGCGGCCAAGGCCATGGCCAATGGTGAGGACTACAACGCCAAGTTGGGCTACAAGGGTAAATGGTCACGTTCCACACAGTAGTTTGACGCTCTTCGACCATATGTCCTATGTATTTCCAATTCCCTAAAGGCATGTGTGTACCATCCTTGGTTCATTAGCCTGTGTGCCATGTAACCCCCTTCTCAGATGAACGATCGTGTTGTTTTTCTTACGTCATTTATCTGAAGTTCTCTTCTGTGTATGAATTTTCAGTTGCATCGCAATATCCCTTTGTTCATCGCAGGCTGCAGCAGCCCTTGCGAGCCTACGGATATCATCCTGCTGGTTCTCCATTTGAGCAAGGTATTGTTGTAGTTACGATGCAGAACTACCCCGTTGGGGTAGTACTTAATTCGGTTGAAGCAAATTTGGCATCCGCGATGCACCAGGCCCGAACTGTACTACAACCTTGCGTCGCGTCACTGCATAAAGCTGCGTCGTTAGGTCATGTCGTAGTGCAACATTGCCTCCTTGGGTCAGGTCCTACGCAAAGCTGGCTCGTTGGGCCACTTCGCAGCACAAAGCTGCTTGGTCGGGTCACATCCTACGCAAAGCTGACTCTTTGGGTCATGTCGTTGCCAAAAGTTGGCTCGTTAGGTCACGTAAAGTGCGAAAATCTACCTCGTTTGGAGAGGGAGGCCACATCCCGCTCTAATGATGGAAGCAACGTCGTTGCTCTGCAAGCTAAAATATGACCCGCTGTGTGAGAAAGCACGTCGCCTCCCCCTGCGGGCTATAAAATGCACACCCAACCCCTTAAAAGTAGGAGCACCGACCCTGCCTACCGTAGGAAGAAGAACATTCTCCGTCCTACAGTAACATACCATGGCAGACGCTGAGGGACCAGTCCAATTGGGGTCACCGACGTAAGACCTTGCCCTCGAAACATGGGAAGACTTCGGCCCTAACTACCGCTTGATGCAAAACAAGCGTGGTCAACCAGTCTAGCCGCAATGCAGATACAGGGAGGACGCAGTCGTGCAGATCTTGGATGGCCATTTTGAAGACGGATGATGTTTCTTCCTATGCCCACATTCTGGGTACAATTAGCCCATAATTTATTTTCTGTTATTGCTAATAGAGCTTTCATGTTAACCCTCATTTCCAGCAGGTGGCAAAATGCAACTTTGTCCACTGATTGATCCTCCCTATGAATGCCATATTGTAACATATATGGATACATTGTGGAACTGAATCTTAGAGTTAGAGGCATGGATTGATAATCTCAATGAGAAGAATGATAACATCCACCAATAAATGCAACGCGAGAGGGGCAACAATGAGGTCGTCAATACAGGAAGTTTCTATGATCCCACATATTGTTGTGCGAACCCTACCTGCACATGTGCGTATCGCTACAACGATAGTCAGAACGATGGTCAGCCACATTCGAGGCGCCTCCTATGCAACACTCCATGTGGGTAATGCGAAGCACCTTCTACCATTAACCATGCTTGGAGAAGCTTGTACCTTAAGCTTCATATTGCCCATCATGTACACTGTGGGCGACCGACCCTTCTTTGTCTTCACTTGCATGTACACTTCTGCTTTGTGTAGTTTTTTCGCTGTGTACGTATTTTGCTTTATCTTCCTCCGGTATGAATTCTCTATTGCATCGCAATATCACTTATCTTTCTACTTACGAATCGTTGCTACCTCAATCGTCTTCACAAAATTTTTCAAAAACTTTGTAGCACTACAACAATATACAACGATCGCAAAATGTTATTGCGAGTCTAACAGATTGCGTACCATTCACAATCTATAAAAATCACAAATGTATCAACCGACATTCTCTGCCTTTTTAAAAAAAACAATTTACAAATAAGATTTGCTAAATGCTACCTACTTACAACAATTGCCATTTACCCCACAATTATTTCCATTGGATTAACAAATTAATTATATATTTTTAATAATCACCCAACGGTTGGACGACTAGAAGATTATCGCCCAGCCGTTGGAGGACACATGCCAAAGTTGCTCCACGGTTGGGCGACATGAGTAAGTCGTCCAACCGTTAGGCGACTTGGCCTGGTGTCGCTCAACGGTTGGATAATTTGCCCATATCATCTAACCGTACGATGACAAATAATCATTTCTGTAAAAAAATGGTTATAATATTGTAATTTAAAATTGATTATTTTTTAAAAAAATTCATTCCGAGGTAGCTAGTAGTTTATAGGGGTATTATGTTGTCGAGGACCTGAACAAAAGTACTTGCGTTGTTTCCTTCACATCGGATTATAAAAATAAATGTCAACTCAATGCCTATAGCTATGCAGACGGCTAGTTGCCTACTAGAGGCCCGATGATATTGAATGGCTTTTAGCTGTGCCTGATAACTATTAGTTAATAATAAATAATAATAACTAAAAGTTATTTTTTAAAAAAACAAATGAGTGATAATAATAATGAGAAAGAGATACGTATGTGAGAGGAGGGATATATGATATGTCCGTGATCTCTTACATTATCTCTAAAACAAGAGAAATAGAGAAACCACTTCGAAAAACACGGGATGTTCACGGTGACTTCTACCTTCTCTAAGCAGAAATCAAAAATAGAAACCAACATAAACTCTAAACTCTAAACAGAAATCAGAAAGAGAAACCAAGAAAAACCAATATATACGTGCCCTAGATGAAACTGATACCGCAACGATCGAAGTCTCTATTGCCATGGCCCAAGCTTTGCTGCAGATTTCTTAATTTTCTAGCTCCGCCGCTGAACCAGAGAGAAAAAAACATCAACCCATCCTTAGCTACATCACTATGAGCACCATACTGCATATATACCGGGGGTTATAATTACCCTGCATCTTTATTTTTGTTACCATTATTTGTATTTATTTTCTCACTATTTTATTAATTGTTTACACATACATGTGAGTGCCCTTCTAACATACGCCTAGAATTGCGGAGGACGAACATAAATCTGCGACCTCAGAAAGCATTACACATGCTTCCCACCGAGACACTCTCATGTGTTCATATGGCATCCAATATTTGAGACATAGCAGGGGAAGTTGTACTCCCCACATCTTGATGAACCGAGCAACATGTGGTTCTTGCTAAATAACCAGCGAATGCAATTCAAATCACTTCAGGTCTTTTCCTAGAACCCATGTGATAAGATGAAAACAAGATGCTAGGATTACGGAAGGAACAAGCTAGCCCAATTTTCCAACAAGGACATGTGTTCTCCACAAGTGGAAGCATCTGCAAAGAATATCCAACTCTCGCCAGAAAGATGTACAATGAATCAGACAAAACCTTTTCTCAATGACTTCGGGAGAACTGCCCACACCATGGAATCTGACAAAAGAAATACAAATGAAAGTCATTTGACTTGAATATTTAGCAAGGATGAACAAACATCACAATTAAGCAATAAATAAGATAATTAGTACAAATGAGCAAATGGAAGAGATCATTTAGCCTTTTTATCGAAGAAGATCTAAATACAATCATTATCAGGCGCATAAGTCAATCAATTTTCTTTCTACTTTTGAATCGACATAAATCATATATGAAACACATTATTTTTCTTTTAGTTTCTCATAAAAACTCACACGTTTGGAAAGATATAGTAAATGGAAACTTGAACCATTCTAACTCCATTGGAACTAGTTTGGATATCTAATATTCTAATACCCACATCAAAATATCAAAAGAACATATTTCCATGTTTAAAGTATCCATCATCTTAGTTTGTGTGAGGAAACAGGTTTACGCAAGATGCCAAATTCCATATTATCTCTCCCCGCACCCTGAAATAAACCTTGCTCACCACATGCATGTTTGAGTGCAAACTGCAAAAAGATTCACTCCGCAGTTTAGACCACAAACTCTTAGATTCCTATTCTGTTGTAGTGCCATCTAGCCTCTCTAGCTATACAATTGCAACCCTGCCAATTCTATCTGAATCATTTCTATCTTACTGGAAAATTGGGAGCTGGTTACGTCCTCCAATGGCTAAAAATGTATTCCGCAACAAGCCAACAACATTATCAGAAGTAGAAACAAGGGAAGTGTTTTCGAATCCAATCACATGGCAGTTACAAATACAATACTACTGGTGTTCGTTCGATCTATTGCAAACATTTTGATGTAACATCCTTATCTAACTTGAGCCGTCAATTGCATCAAAGCTAAGCAAGTCAAGCGAATAATTCAGCACTGCAGGGAGCACTGCTTCCATCAACTCAATATTGGGACAGTGTAGTCTGCATTAAAAATCACAGGGCCGAAGCACCACAGGCTATTTCTTAGTCGACATGCCTGACCTAAGATCTAAATAACGCGTTGGAACCTTGCACCTACAGAGTAGAAACTGGCCATAGGCTGGGTTCGTTAGTACTTACGGCTATTTCTCTCAGCGTAGTGCCTCTCACAAACAGACTAGAATTCAAAATCCACAACCATAAATCATAAGTCTCAGCCCAAAAGAACCCACCCATAGACTACCTACTGCTCCTGGGAAAACATCGTATCGCAGAGACATGCATCAAACCATGCCTAATTGCCTATAAACAAAGACCTCACGTCTCCACTGTAAGTAGCAGCAAGACACATTATCCTGCTGTGGTTGCACACACTCCTGAGTCATGACTCATCAGTCATCAATACTACCATTCAAAATTCCCAAGATACGGAGCCGGCAAAGAATGCGGCACAGGGGAAAACCACAAGATGTTGGTAGCAATCTACAGAGGGGCAGAGCAGTGTACCGTCAAGACGCGGCTCAGCGTCAGGGGAAGGGCGGCAGCCGCAGCACAGCCTGCTCGGTCTCCACGGGGTCCGACCGCGAGATCTGCGCATCAAAAACAAGCAACTGTTACTGTGCAGGCAAGAAACGTGCGTGCTAGGACAAGAGGGCAGGATTTGGTTCGGGGAGGCGAGAGGACGAACCGGGTCGCGGAGGACGGGCTTGGTGTCGTCCGGCGCAGGCTGGAAGGGTGGCTTCTTCTTCTTCTTGCCCCCCTCCGCCGCCTCCGCCGGGCTCCTGCCGCTACCAGCGGCGGTGCCCGAGGCGGACGCTGTGGAGCCGCGCGAGAAGCCCCCGGAGGCCGTAGACGGGGTCGCGAAGGCGTAGGCGCGCTCGCTCCCGGCCGACATGGTGAACGGCGCCGCCGCCGAGGGATGCTGATGTGATGCGAGCTCGTCGCTTCGGTTCGGTCGCTAAGCCAGTAAGCCCAAAGGTTGGGTCTAACCTGGCTTGGACCCAAACACTAGAACCAGATATTTGGCTTCACGGTCCCGGCTTTCCCAATCTCCAAGCGCGGAGCCGCTCGCCTCGCTCCCTCCTTCTGGTCCTCACAACGCCAAGTGAGAGAAGGGGAGGAGAAGACAGAGAGGCGACAATGGTGGGCATTAGCTGCCACTTCCTCCTCTCGCTGGCGCCGGCACCGGCGCCGCTCTACTCTCTCCACCGTCCCGCCGCCGTTAGGGGTGGCGCCCACCGGCCGGCCAAAGGTAAGTTCTTTTCTGCTTGGAGTGCTCCACGTGGGATAGCAAATTCACACGCTTCAGCATAGTCATCATGCCATATTCTTCTTCTGATATACAGAATTATGCTTAGTTCATTGGGTGTTTAAGCGGAAATGGTTTTCTCGGAGAAATCTCTCTCTGCTGAATTCGGCGTTGAAACTAACTTCTTGTGTGCTTCGCGTATGGCTATGTTTCAGTGCGACCCCAAATCAGTTGTTGCTCGAAATCCAACGATTCAGAGGAATGCGCAAGCAAGTCGCTCAGTGATGGCAAGGTTGTGCGTGTTGCCTTCTCTTTCCAACTCCAATTACTAGTCACTTAACATGTATTATTCAGTTGCGTTAGCCATTCTAACATTGCTAATGTTCAAGTTGTCTCTGTTTGAACTGTTCAATTAGAGTAGCAAAAGAGGTGGATTACGCAAGAGACTGTGATTTCATATTGTGCATGGTAGTAGGCACGGACCCTTACTGTCTTGCATGGTTATCACATCTTTGATAAGCAAGATTCTAGATTAGTCAGGTTGTATAATCTTTAAGATATAAGACCACAAATTATACAAGTAAACAGCCCTGAAGAAATATTTATGGATACATTGAACCTACAGATGACATAGAACGTACTACCCTAAATCTAATAGTGTCGGACATCGGGCGCATTACCTTGCTTTTGAGTTGTGACTTGTGGCAAATAACCATACGCCCTGCCATTGAGGAATTAGGTTTGATTGAAATGTTTCTAATTGCTCAACAAGTTGTTTTATGTTACCCACCAAAATGTGCATGAATAACTAGCAATTCTGTGTTCCTGTATTTTTTATCTCATCCCAGCAGCCTTTTATGGGTACTTTTTGCTTAGAAGTGTTCTGATGCACCTTTTTTTTCTCATATAGGAAGAAGAAATTATTCCATCCAGACGAAAATGCCTTGCTTGCCTATGTGCTGTAACATTAATCAATGCATCAGGCCCAACAATTTGTACACCAAAAGGACTTGCCTCGGATATGATGAATCAGCCCAGCACACAAAATGCTGTGTGCCGGAATTGTGCTGGTAGCGGTGCTGTAATATGTAAGAGTTTTGCATCACTTTGACCTCTTTCTATGTCATTATGTCTCGATGCTCAATGCCTTCATCAGTCTTAAGAATAGAGCTTGCACCTTCAACAGTATGTTATTACGAACAGAGCTTTTGAAGAACAATTTAGTTGATTGGAATGACTAGCAACTTTCAGTATGTCATTCCGAAGTACATTCAGTAAATGCAAGCATGCTGAGTTAGTAGCCATGTTGTTTCTCTATGAATTCAGAGAAATCAGTCTCATTTGCCCATAGGCCTCTCAGGACTTACTCTAGCAATTTTAGTAATATTCCGCATTTCCAGCAATTTCCATTTTTATCACTTCTAATCAAGATTGTCAGTATCGTGACACGTATCGTAGTATCGTACGATCCTACCGGAGGTAGATGATACGGATTACAATATGGATTGGAATCAAGTAATATCGTAGTGGGATCGTGATCCTACTCGTAGAATCATTAGGATCGGGTAGGATCGTAGTAGGATCGTGATCCTGACAACAAACTATATTAGCATATAAAGTTTGATATTACCTATTGCTAATTTAAATTACACTAGTTTAATTTGCTTTGTTTTGTTATTTACATGTTGTTCTAAGGTAAAAAAGTATTATCTTTGACATATTGCATTTTTAGATTATTAGTTTATTAAAAAGAATTAAATAAGTTTCAAAAATCAACCATAATTCAATATAATATGAATAAGTGTACTCAAATTACAAAATAAAATAAAAAAATCTACTATAAACTTGCATATTTAGAAATATAATTCAATTTTTATATAAAATATATACACTTTTAAAAACTTGATAGAATCATGATTCTACGATCCAATCATGTTAGACGAAAAACGATCCTACTTAGGATCGCGAGCCTAACAACCTTGCTTCTAATAGCTGCATTGACTGTGCATTGACTATTTGCCTGTATTCCATGAAACTAGCAGTCCTTGTCTAGTAATTTTTACAGATGTTAGTGGCCAATTGAGCATACTATTCCAATTTGTGGAGTAGTACTTCAGTCATGAACTTCAGTACTCGGCAAACTACAATCTGGAAAACTGTTTTCCTTGGAATGATAATTCGGTTTGAGTTGGATTTAGGTGACATGTGTGGTGGCACAGGAAAATGGAAGGCCCTCAACCGAAAGAGAGCAAAAGATGTTTATGAATTCACAGAATGCCCGAATTGCTATGGTATGCTCTTCGTTCTGGTCTCGTATGATTTAAGATCCATCCATTCTGGTACGTGAAGCATTTGTAGTTTGTTCATGCGCTTGCTGAAGAGTTGTCGATATTGCGTGGCTCATGCTTTAGCTGAAGCGCTGCGTGCACAGCTCAGTTTTCTTCTCTCAGTTGACCTTACATCAGTTTTTCAGGGTTAGTAAGAGGCATATGCTACCTGTGAATCTTTCTTCTGATCGATGGTACATGTGTCATGTAGGCCGGGGGAAACTGGTGTGCCCAGTTTGTCTTGGAACCGGACTGCCGAACAACAAGGGACTCCTCCGGCGACCAGATGCCAAGAAGTTGCTCGACAAGATGTACAACGGCAGGATATTGCCCAATTCGTAGGCCATCTCTTCACACGGCCACGGGAATTTTGCATCTTGAGTAGGGAGTAACATCAGATACATGTAGGCCTCGGAATGTTTGATCTCTTCTTTTTGTAACATTTCTGTTTACGATCATGTGGTGATTCTGTAGTTCCCTGATGGAGACGGTACTCATGAATCATACGAAAAACACCGTGGAAATGTTCAACAACTCTGAATGCTGAATGCCTCCATACAGCTCTGAATGGTAAATGCCTTCATAGCTCATAACAAAGCTGTCGATGAATACACCGGGCGCGTTTCATGATTTTTTTTTAACCAGCTTCTGACAGCTGCACATAATTTTCAAAAAGAATCTACACCTTAAAATTTTCAGAATTCCGTCATTTTATACTCTTTTTCCTACGAACAAGTTCATTCCTTCGCATCTTTCATTTTTTACATGTAGTTTTGAGCTTAGGCCACAATAAACCTGGTTAGTCCTCTCCGGAGTCTGTACACTGGCAAAAGATCCAAGTCATAGAACGCACGAGCTTGCCAAGAGGTTCAATGGCGGAAGAAGTGTCGGAAAACGGGATGCACAGGCCACACGGGAGACGGCGCATGCATGATAACGTATTCCAAACTCGCTCTCGGCGACGTACAGCGCTGAAGACGCTACGGGAAGGAGCGCATCAGAGACTCTAATTTGTTGCCATTTGTGCGACGCAAACAAGAGGGCCTCAGAGATGGCTTGGCAAAAGGTGAAACGTCACAAGGAAAAAAAAAACTCAGATGGTACGGACAATCCATCTCAAAACATAGGGCCCAAAATCAGAAAACCCAGCCCACCACCATGCTAACCACGACGACACTGTACACGATCTATTCTTTTCGAGAGAAAAAAAAGACAGAAAAAACACGAGCCATTCCAGCGACGGCTGTTTCACCGTGTCTGTCAGTATGGCCTTCTTTCTCAGCTTTAGCTTTTAGCTTTTTAAAATAACTAGCTTTTAAACAAATTATTTTAAAAAAAATAAAATCTACTAGTTAATTATAATACATACAGCACCGACTTCATTTATATTGATAAAATCTACATATAAGTTTTTGTTAGTCTATAATCTCTCACACGAACAGCCCAAAAGATCAAAAGACAGCCAAATTCCATAAACCTCATGTTTCAATTTCGTGACCAGTTTCACTGCCAGCTCCTGTACCCATACAATCTAGTCGAAAATTTATCAAAAGAGAAGTTACTTCTTCACTGCCAGATTCTGTAGCCGGCACCAAACAAACACGCTCGGGGTCCATAGCAAAAATACACGTCCAACAAAAAAAAAGCAAACGACGATCACAGTTCAGGAAAGTACAGGACAAGAACACTATCTATGAGGCATGATTCACACGGCACGATAAGATCACATCCATGCAAGAAACAAGAAAATAACAAGCTATTCGACCATCATCAGCTCATCAAATATCAGTCACGAGTGAAAAACATAGCAGACCCATTCTAGAGTGATGAATAACAGATGCTTTTTGAGCTTTATGACCGTAATTCCTGACTCGGGCTCATCAAACACCAGCCTGACCTGCATTTCAAGTTTCACACAGCACATTGAGGTGATGTTTTATAGAGGAATGTGATTCAAAGATTATGTAGATGGTGCATACGGAGAAATTACAGACATTTTTTAAATGGAAACTCCGATTTCTATTATCAGTAACCATCAAGCTACAGAGTTTTAACCAAGAGAAATTACAGACAACATAAGCACACCTATTTCTCAAGTAAATCTCTAGTTCTCTACAGAATCTTAATGGGAGCAGAAATTGAACAACATGAATATATCAGCTAGTTAAGCATACTAGGTAGCCAGGAACAAGACATGGGGCATGTAGACGAATCACCATAGAATATTCTAGAATAGGAAATGACCGTGCACATGACTTTCATGGCCCCTAAATTATGTCGGTAATAATAAGCCGAGATCTCAGTTGGTGTCAGGAGTTCACGTCAAAAACTCATTACACAAGTGAAAACACTCTTCTAGCTAGAGCTCATGTTCTAAAAATTGGTAATCTGTACTCATTAGGTCACCCACACAGTAGTGATCATACGGCTATCTAGCTGATTCTGCGGCCTAACTGGCTGATTATATGGTAACATGGACGGCAGCAGTTCCTTATATATGGCCTAGCCTAGAATTCGGCCTTGTAGATTTTTTAGAACATATATCGGCTAGAAGCTTAGAACTAAGAAGATCAGCCCATGTTAACATATGAAAATCTCTGCTATCAGCCCAGAACAACAATAGTACCAATTCAACAACAATAGTACCAATTCACAATTACATGTTTCCACAAATGTAACACACTGCACGGAAGTGTTGCATACTCACTATAGGAATTTCAACAACCTCTAAATTAGAGATGACATATTTCCTCAAATAAATTGATCAGCTTAGGTGGCTGGAGGTAATAAAGAAGTGAGATCGGCAATAGACAAGCGTGAATTCCCAACACCTATGTTTAGTTTTGGGAATCCAAGTGGAAAAGGGAATAAAATTCCCACAAATTCACAACCAAAGGAAGGTGGTGATGTGACTCCGCTGGAAGGCTAGTTTCTAAGCTTATTTCCAGATGGAACCCAACAGCCCCTTACCACTGCGCCTAACTTTATCCAAGCAAAGACACATCAAACATTCAAACTTGTCGGTTCTTAGATAGATAAGCTTAAGCTCATTATGGTTTCTGTGTGGGGAACTTTTGACATCCAAACTTTCCTATCTAACACGGCATATAAGGAGTGATTAGAAATGCCCACCAACCTATCTAATACGTATTTTTAAAAAATAGGTTATTTTAACACAGATAATATAAAGAAATATAAAAAAATCTAGAAAAAGATTAAAATAAAAAACTAAAAACTAGAAGTAAAAAAATCAAAACTAAAAAACTAGAAGATCTGGGCCGTTGATCTGAGAATAAGTGGCTTAGAGAAGCTAAGTCACGCTGTGACACGCTGTGACTTAGCTTCTCTAAGTCAGAGAATCCCGTTCGCTGCGTGTGGTGTGGGGGTGGAGACAGTGTAGATGCGGAGTTTTAGAATTGGGGCGGCGGCTGCTTCTGGATGGTTCGGTCGTGGATTAGAGTAATATGCAAGTTTTGGGAGGAACAAATCCGTATAATACCTAAATTTTATTTAAAAGTCTCACGAGAATTTCAAACTATAAAAAATCATATATTTAATTTTTAAATATTTGTAATCTAGTTTAAATAACACATTAACTTAGTTTTGAATAGTGGTATTGCTCACATAGGACAATAAATGATTGATTTTACCGCGTAGAATGACACGTTTATCAAGTTTATATGATTAACAGGTAGGGCCCATATGATCTTTTCTTCTTAATTGAAACAGAGAGGGAGGAAATTATAATGGTGTTGGCTATGGAAACACGGTTGGAAACTCGGTAGGGGAGAAGCTGTTATGGGCTCTATATGTTACTGCTCTAATTTGATCAACGTGTTATTCTACGTGGCAAAATAATCCACTCATGGTGTCACACACGCAATATTACTATAGGAAATTGGGTCAAGGTGTTATTTAAACTAAAATGCAAAGTTTAAAGGGTCAAATATCTAGTTATATAGTTAGGATAGTAATGAACTTTTAAATAAAATTTATGATGTTATATGGATTTATTTCTTTAGGAAAAAGAATGGTTGCTGGGAAGTTATATTGAAAGGTGTTGCGTGCAGCTCTAGGCGGTTGTTTGGGATCATGTAGACTAGGAGAGAAGCTTCTAGAAAAAACTGGTTTTAGTAGGATTTTCATTAAAAAAACAAGTTTTAAGCTGTTATTTCGTTATTGCAGGTTTACAGAAAAATTTGTTTGGATGAGAAAAAACTAAAACAAGCTTAAGGCCCTTCTCAAATAGTTTCTGGTTTTTAGAAGTCGGCTTTTGAAACCGTATTTAGAGTTATTGTGGGAATCGGTTTGAATAGAGTGGCTTATCAACGTGAGTGTTCCTTACTCCCTCAATCTCTCTCGCAATAAGCCAACAACTATGGCTAAATATCAAAAGCAACAACACTTTTGAACAGGCTAAATCAATACTTTGGTAGAGAATGCTGCAGAAAGTCGGAGCACACAACATGGTCGGAAGACTTCGACCGCGAGTACTCATAAGACTTCAACCATGAGTACTCGGAAGACCCCGACCGTGAGCACTCGGAAGACTTCGACCGTGAGTACTCGAATGAGCTGCTCGGATAAACAGTACTCTGCTATAGTACTTGGTGAACAGTACTCTTACGACCATGAAGGAACTGGTACTAGAAGCGAGCTACGACCACAAAGGAATGTACTCGAAGTGAGCTACAACCACGAAGGAACATACTCCAAGCGAGTGACGATCATGAAGATTCGACACTCACAGATGGCTGGACTCGCTGGAGAATAGTGAATTCATGAGACAACAATGTTTTTGTGCCACCCAGAATTGGTTTGCAGTATTTTCTCCATTGATCTTTTATACTGCGAAAAACAAATAACTGACCCAACATACCCGCCACATCCAACTCTTTATGACGCGTCATCCCACGTCCAAGCTATTCATGACATTCATGAAGTTACAAAACACACATACTAATACTCTTAATGCATGCACTAACTCACTTAACGCACGCACTAATGCAGTACGATTAAGATTATTGTAACGTCTATAGGTGCGACGTGGTTAAATCCAACAAATCATCCCCTAAACATGGCGCACCGTCTTCACCTCGACCACCCTGATCTTTTGCCTCAGTTCGATGAACTTAGCGCGACCGAAGGCCTTCGTAAGAATGTCAGCCAGTTGCTCATTTGTGCCGATGTGCTCCACATCTACTTTGTCATCTTCAATGCAGTCATGAATGAAATGATACATCATATCAATGTGTTTGCTACGATCATGGAGCACATGATTCTTGCACAAAGTAATTGCCTACTTGCTGCCCACAAGTTGCTTTGCCTTCTTTGGCTCCACACCCATCAGGTCTTCGAGGAGCTGAGTTGGTTAGATTGCTTGGCATGCTGTTGTTGCTACCACAACGTACTCTACTTCACATGAGGACAGTGCCACAATCCTCTGCTTTTGCGACACCTAAGCGACGGCCAGAGCTGCGGGTTGAGTGGTCAGTCCTACACGTGCCCAGTTAGGTGCGCTCTTTTCGACTGCTACTGATAACTTTTAGTTCTAACGTAAATATTTGTATTAATGAACCAAATATCGATAAGTCGATTTGAAAAAATTGTCTCGACAAGTCACTTTAAAAATACAACGGAGAGACTGTCTTGTTTGTTTATTCAAAAGAAACAATAAATCATAAATCATAAGCCGAAAAGAATAGGCAAATACCGATAAAGTATAAACATGCTTAGCAGCAGTGTCTCGGTAAGTCACAGTTGCTTAATCACCTGGTGGACTAAAAAAGGAACAGGCCGTACCATGGGTCCATGGCCAGTTGACCACACTCACTACTCAAGATCACAATACGAGGTCAATCTCCAATTTAAACCATCTTATGACCATTGATTTCTTTGTGCTTCAGAAATGTTTGCAAATGCAGAAGAAAATGTAGCATCCTTTTGGAGGGATGAAACATAGTAAACTCTGCAAAGGTGAGTTGAGGTTTCCTTTTGGAGGGAGTAGAGGACATGAGGTTTCTCATTTAAGCCTGCAAACATATCCCTCCATACAATGTTTAGTGGAGCAAAATTTGTTTATAAATGATGTGGAGGTACCTCCGGTGCAAATCTACTAATATTATTTGCATGCAAAAATCTAAATATTTTTGTGTACACATCCTAAAACAACGTGTATTTTTAGAACAGCACAGATAAAGATGACACTCTTCAATTACAAAAAGTAAATCGTTTTGGGTTATGAGCAATCAAGTATAGTAAATTTTGGCTATCAATATGTTTTTGAATATTTAGATTGAACATATGAAAATGATTTATGTAGATTTGTCACGAAAATACTATTATAATATTATAGTTTTATTGGGTTTTATAAATATGTTTCGATAGAAATGAGTAGTAATCAAAGTTGTATCTTTGTGGACCATATCTATGTCCAAAATAAATTCCTTTTGTGACTAGGGGGAGTAACCTATTCCAATAGGAATAGACGGCTCTTTTTTCTTGTAATTTGATTTTACGGTTCCTTAATACAATTGTAATGGATGGAGAAATGGTTTTCATGTTAATTTGGTGCTCAAACTAATTAGGATTCGATCATATTGGTTTTTAGCTTTGGCTTTTTATTTTGTCTTATAAATAATAATAATTTATAAAAAAATCTTGTAGAGAGATACTTATGTGCGATTTTAGCTGACATAAATAAAGTCACGATAATGTGTACTATAATCGACTAATAAATCACGTTTTAAAAAGATACTTTATTTGAAAGCTATGTATTATAAAAATTATTTATTATAGAAAAATAGCTTTTAGATATCAATATGAACGAGCCTAAAATGACTTACAAGATTTCACTAGATTGTTGAGGCAAAATTTGCCGTGTGTGGTTTGTCCTTGGGTTTCAAGTTTCATGAGTGACGTGTAAACAGTAGTATATCTAAAAAAACCACTGCTTGGGACTCGGAAAGCACGTAATTTCGCAAAATCTGCGCTGTAGTACGAACGCGAGTAACAAAAGCAATTGCGCTTCATAAATATAGTAAAACATTATTATTCCGGACGGCCCAAGAAAAATGAAACTAACCTCTTCACCTCACTCCCTAAACAAACCATTAACTGATTAGCATGATTAACGGATTAACACTCATTTTCTTAAAAAAACAGAGAACAAATCACGGTTAACTCTATCCCAGCATTTTCCTCTTCCAGCATCCCAGCCGTTCACGTAACGGCAACGGACGGCCTCGGAAGACCCCAAAAATTCTCACAAAGTCACAAGAACCAACCAAAGAAGGCGAGAAACGGCGCGTATTTACAAACAGTGGCTCGCCGGCGCCGGCGGCCGCGGCTGTGGCTGCGTGACAAGCGGGAAGCTGCGGGGCGCCGCGAACAGCGCGGCAAAGGACAACGGCCGATGCTCGGGCACGGCCACGGCGGTGTTGCTAGCTGTGGCTGGTGCGGCGGCGGGGGCCGAGGTGGAGGCGACGCGCTCGCAGGAGGGGCACATGGAGAGGGTGGTAGCGGGGAGGTGCATGTAGAAGGGGTGCGCCGTCTTGAGCGCGCGCAGATCGGCGAGCTCCTTGTGCAGCCTCCGGTTCTCCTCCGTGAGCGTCTCGCAGCAGCGCTTCAGGTACTCGCAGTCCACCTCCGTCTGCTTAAGCTTCGTCCTGTGCGCATCGCCGGAGCAGAAAAGGTTAGCGTCGCACGTGGATAGGATTTTAGCCAAGGAATAGGAGAAGAAAACTTCTATGCATGCACCTGGCTCTGCGGTTCTGGAACCATACTTCCACTTGGCGGGGACGGAGGTTGAGCTGCTTCGCCAGCGCCACCTTCTGCTTCTGCTCGCCGACGGTGAGAAGAAGAATCAACGTCGAGATCAAGAACGAGGAAGGAACACAAGTGTACTGAGCAGTGAAAAGTGAGCTTTGATTTTTCATGGATGCTTACGGGGTTAAGGGTGCTGTGCTCCTTGAAGCTCTCCTCAAGGAACGCTGACTGCTCCTTGGAGAGGCGCAGCTTCTTGCGCGAGGACGGGCCCTCGTCGTCGTCGCTCGCGAGTGAGGACCGCTCGCCGCCGCCCCGCGCCGCCGTCTCGGCGGGGCCCCGGAGATCGTGCGCGTAGAGCTCCAATGGGAAGGAGCTCGCGCTGTCGTTGGGTGACGAAGACAAGGCTACCGCGGCCGGGTCACCCTGCCCATCCTCCTCCTCGTCCTCCATCCCTGCCGCGCCCGCCGCCACCGAGGGCGCCCGGTTCACATCGAAACCGCACGCCGACGCCTCGGAATGCCCTGCCATGAAACAAGAACGGCACAGTCACGACTCACGACACCGTTTCACACATGCAAAGCAAGAGCAGCAAAACAAACAACAGAACCCACTCACCGCTCTCGCAAGGCCACCGGAGCCCAAGTCTCGACACGAGGCTGAGCCTCACCGACGGCTCCGGCGAGGCTGCGGCCGCCCACCTCCTCGCTCCCACCGCCGCCTCCCTCCTCCCCCTGTCGCCCTCCTCTCCCCTCCCTGCCCCGACCCCGACCGCAAGCCCAAGCACCAGCTCCGGCCTCCCGGCATCCGGCACGGCCGCCTCCCCCAGGCTCAGCCCCAGCTCCATCGCACCGATCAGAACCAACAAAACCCCAACCAAAAACGCAAACACCAACTCGCGAGACTAACGAGGCTTTATAGAAGCAGCAATATGCCGAGGCGAGCTGCCTTTGTGGGTATGCGATAATGGAGACCAGCCAGGCTAGCCTGACTAGGAGGGATACTCGGGCTTTGACCACGCACGAGATAGCGGTTTGACGAGCGCACGTGAGTCACCCGGCAAAAGGGCGCAGGCAGGGCAGAATCCTTCGCATATCACTGATTCACTGTAGCTAATTTTTTTTAAAAATAATTTGCCTCTAAACTTCTGTTTTGCGAATCGAGCCCTCTTTCTAAGCTCAGGTGTCACGTGCCACGTCACCACAGCTCCATAGGATCTACCAAGCAACCACAACTCGGAAGCAGAATTACCGTGATTAATTTAAGCATGATTAACACTAATTAAATGTCATATTACATAATTAATACTAATTAAGCATAATTAATACTAATTAATCACCTGTCATGGCCGACTAGCTCGTCACGTCGTCCTACCGAGCTCCTCTAGCTCGGTATTTACTTGCTGAGTAGCGGTAGCACGGCAGACGACACTTGCCACTACTACCGAGTCAAGGGAGGAGTTAGATTTGCAAAAACGAATGTTTGAAGACTAAATTTAAAAAAGTGGCTACAACGCCAGATATGCGAAGGACTCATAGGGGAGATTGAATCAAGGGCAGGATTACGAAAAAAACTGGTAAGGCCTGGGAGCGTTTGGATTCCTGGTGTTAAAGAAAGAAAGGAAGAGGAGGGCATGGCAAGCAGTGTGGGCAGTGGTGCATCAGGCCATCCACAGTGGAGTGCTTTGAGTGGATGCCTCACAGGTCCACTTAGGTTCGGATACGATGGCTTGCAAAGTGTCAGAGGAGCTTCTGCAAGGTGTGGGTGTTTGATGGAGAAAAGAAATGGTCTAAGGAGACTATCACATAAAAATTTTAAGTTACCACTTAAAATTATATGTATTATGAAAGGATAAAAATTTATATGATAGTTTTAGCTGGCGTGGTCACGTGGCACCATTTTTTTCCTGAGACTATTACATAAGAGTAACTTTCACTGTGGATGCCCTCATGGGCCAGGGCCGCGAGAGGGGGGCTAATAATTTTGTTAATCATTACCGACGGCTACGTATCTTTCCCCTTTCGTGCGTAGCGCCCACGATCTTCATCAGAAACCTGGGGGTGCAGCTGCTGCTGCCTGCAGCTTGCTTGCTATCTGCTTGGTGTGTGCTTGATCATCGAAGATGTGCGTATTTCTTGGGGAGTGTATAGTTTTTGTCTCAGGTGTTGGGACGAAAATGGAATGGAGAAATTTATTTCACTAGAAGCATCAGAACTCGGGAAGAAATGTTTGTGTCGAGAAATGACACAAATGCAGTTGTGATGCTGCCTTTTAGCTTATCCTTTTTGTTTCTTTCAAGAAAAGCTCCCAAATTTACTTGAGCACTCCCCGTTTGGAACTCATGGAATTTTTTCTGATTTCTGCAAGAATTAAGTGGAGATACATGTAGTTTTTGGAATGAATACGTCCACGGCACTCGAGACTTGATTGGTGCTACCAACAAGTCTGAATAAAAACACTTACAAAGTACTTCTAGTAGTAGAAATGATCGAATGTTTCTAAGTAATTTAGCCTTGCTTCTTGTTGAAGGAGTTTCCTCGAGGAATTCCAGCTTACTGACAATGATAACAAGAAATTTGGCACGGAGAATAGGCTTTCTAGTTTCTAACACTTTGTAACTTCCTTTTTCGTTTGTGATAAACACTTTGTAATTTCATTTTGTCTTCTCTCTAGTACATAAAGTAGGTGCTTAGATCCAGTTTTCCCTAAAAAATGTACTAGATGGGCTAGAATGAGTTTTTGGCCATATTAGCTCTGTTTCATGTTGTATTAACAAGAATAACACCTATCGTATAAAATTTACGAAAATATCATCTTCACCGCACCATCACCGCGTGGGATGAACCAAGAAGCAACATGTGGCCGATGCCACACGTTCATATATGTTAATCTGTATTAATTTATTCCTAATTCACGAATTCATTCAGGTGTACTGCATATAGAAATTTTTAAACATAGCACATGAGCTCAAAACCTATAAATTTGTTTGTGGAGTCTCCTGACATAGTGTACTTGATTATGTAATTTTTCTATATTTTTATCCATTCTGAATTTTACTAAAAAAATTAAATAAGCATACTATTTTGTATGAATTTTTAATATAGAAAATGGGCTCCAGAATTATGATTTTTTTTTATAAAGATCCTTGCGCAGTTGATTTGATTGTGTAATTTTTCTAGAAATTTTATATTTTTTAAAGGATCCATCTGATTAACCATGTTAATTTACTCCTAATTAGCGATATGCGATGCTTAGTCGAATATCATGCACATTGAACTGATAAATTAACAAAGAATATCTTAGTTAACAATGTTATTCATGAGGGTAGTTGGATCTATCCTCTATGCAATGATGTCTGCAACTAGTCTCCGCAGCGCCATAGCCACCGCCCCTTGTCTCGGGGTTGCCCACGGTGGCGAAGTCGTCCATGTCCTGCAATTCCATGACATAAGGGGATTGTACAATAACAAATGTAACAAAGATGTAAATTGTATATAACTCATATCTTTCGTACGGAGTGGGCCTTGGCAATCAAATATGCTACGACGTCGGCCGATCTCAATCGAAGGATCCTTCCCCTTCCCCTTGTCGGGGGACTACCCATGTCGGTGTCGTATGTCGAAGTAATCCATGTCATTCGATACCATGATGTAAGTTCACCATATAGTACAAAACGTAAGAAGGATGTAAATTCTACATAACTCACATCGTCGATATGGAGAGTGCTTGGGCGACCGGATATGCTTTGGCAGCCGAGCTCAGTCGTAGGAGCCTTCCCCTTTCCCATGTCTCGGGATTCCCCATGTCGGTGTCGTGTTTCGAAGTCCCCTACATTCCACGATACGGGCTGGATGATTACATGTTATTAGAAAAGCGAAAGGGAAACTATAAAATTAGGACACGAATTATACGTAACTCACCTCTTCAATATGTAGTGCACCCGGGCGGGAGAAGCCATGACGATCGCCGGTCTCGGTAGCACAAGTCCTGGGCTCCTGCAATGCCTCCTCAATAGGGTCTGGTACGTAAGTTTTCCACTACTTGAAGGTCTCAGCCCGCATCGAGTAGTTTTGCATGTACTTCTGGTGGATGAATACCTTATCATACATCTCTGGGCCGTTGATACACTAGAAGAAGTGGCAACGCATCTCGGGTTGCCATTACATTTAGTTGCTAAAGTTAAGAATTTATGGAAATCAATGTAGGGAGCGAGGTGGTGCTTACACATGTATTACGTCCTGGTGGAGGTGCCTGGGTGTGTCGACTGAATGATCTTCGTCGGCTCGTCAATTTGGTCAAGCAATCTTGACACAAGGTTATACATCTCTTCATATGTTCCGTACATAGACTTGATGACCTTATACTTGGCTCATTGGACCTTGCTATAGCTGATTGGATAGCCAACCAGATCGACGGCTTTCGACATCAACATCTTGGGGGAGATGGACACGTCTACCACAATTAGGTGGCTGATGAGGCTTGGCACATATGCGGAAGTCACATTCTGATGTGTCAGTATGAAACCCCTACTGGGACCCTTCTTCTTGTGATAGTACAAGGGAGCATGCCATGATATCATCAAGTCTCGAGGCCACATAGGGCATCTCCATTGACACATTTCCCCCGATTGGATCGCTAGCCTGGTGTGCATCCTCGTTGCTAGCATCCGAGCTTGGGTCGGCGTCCTCATTGGACTCTAACCCGAGAAACTAGTCCAGTAGATACTCGTGGTAGCCCATGCAGGCCGACCACCACGATTCTGTCCCCTCATTTCACACAAAATTATGCACGAGTCTTCCCTCCAAAACAGCACATTCCATGTTACCATCTTCAAGCTCGCCCTACGGTTGCCCAGTTATAGAGGCCTTGGCATCATCAAGGTTTCCTAGTGTCCTACGTACGAAATACGCGTGCACCATTGGCCTACCATAAATGGCCATCTTGGGCTGGGAGGCAATACGCATGTACTGGTTCTATGCTACACTTCTATTCACCTTGACGAGCTCTTACAAGACATTCGTGCAGGTGATCCTCTTGATCACAAGTTTCTTTGTCATTGCCTCCGTGACGAACTTCCTCCGTATGCAGTTTCGAAGCTCATGAATATTCATCGAGTCGAGCCCCTCCGCCTGGACCACCTTGTATTGGCATCTCGATAGGTCTAACCCATTGGATCCGGGTGGTATGAGACCATCACCATAAAACACTAGCAAGTTTTGCATGTTCAATATTACTTAAGGCCATAACAACCCAGTCCTCGGTATGCATTAAAACAAACAATGCTGACAAATTGCATGTAAGTGATCGATTACATATATATAATTAAATATGAATAATTTATTAATTAACAACAATTTGATTACTCCTTCGAAAATTCATTGTGAGCAATTCTCGTCCTTACCACTATTAAACCACAACTTTATTATCACTTAATTACTTACCACTAACTTATTACTTTAGCCTAACTAATTGCTACTAAACTAATTATGACTAATTAATTAGCACTAAATTAATTACAAGTAGTAAATTTCCACTAACTAGTTCATACTGAAAATAACAAAGCCTAATTTATTATAACTGATTAATCCTCACAAAGTATCATGCACCAATAAATTACGGATACTACACCTACAACTATATTATAAATAATTAAAAATTATGGCTAAATTACTATGACCGACTAACTCAGAACATAGGCCTGTACATGGATGGGTGGTATTTGGCCCTGTTCTTTTCAGCTTCTAAAAGCTGCTTTTTAGCTTTTCTACAGTAACTAACTTTTAAATAAAGTATTTTTTCAAAATAGGGTCTACTAGTTAATTGTAGTACATACTTTACTGACTTCATTTATATTGGCAAAAACCGCACATGAGTTTCTGTTACTATGTAATCTTTCGTACAAACAGCCTTAAAGACACAAACCGCAGCTAAAATCCATAAACCGCAGCAAAAAAGAACAGACCCTTTATATGCCATGGATTCACTCGTCCCATGCGTGTACAGTGGTGCCTATTACAAAACTATCCTTGTTTGTGCATACTAGCTAGTAGTGGTACCTTCCTGAGCGGTTCCTGCCGTGGCAAAAGGGACTCGTCTGTAGTTCTGTTCATGTGCGATGTAGAGGTCCTACATTGTCCATCATTTCATCTCATTGAAAGAGGGAAAATCTTACGGTACAGGCCTGTTCTTTATGGTTTTTAAAAATGATTTTTAATTTTTACTACAGTATCTAATTTTTAAATAGAGTATTTTTTTTAAAACAAGATCTATAAGTTAATTGTAGTACACGTTAAAAGTCTAACATCTATATCAACCAAAATCGCAAGCGAGTATCTCTCTCTTCGTAATCTCTGTCATAAACAGCTAAAATTTAAAAATTTCAACCAAAAATCATAAACCGCAGCAAAAAAGAATAGACCATGTTCTAGCAGTAGAAATATAATAGTAGATTTAAAATCTGATTATTAATTTATGAAAATATAGTTAATTTTTATTTGTAAATCTTTTTTTTTTGAAAAAGTAGACAATCCGTATCAACACCGTTTGTCGTATTAACGCAGTTTGTAAACAATTCATCACAATCGATCGATTATATTGCTAGTAGCATCCATATTAGTAAAACATCCTAACTAATCTAGTCTATTGGATAAAAATAATAGAGGTCCGATATTTAATCCAGGTACCGTAGAAGAGCCCTGAAAAAGACCATGCACCTGATTTTACTAAAGAGAATAAAAGAGTAATCTTCGTTCAAATAATGCTCCAGAAGGACTAAGGTACTTAAACATGACTGCTGCCAGATCAATGTGCAAATACAGAAATACACTGGTACCAATGCCTAGCTAGCAGCTGTTACAAGTGTCAGGTAGGAACTAAGCAAGGCATTCTACGGGCAGTTCTTTTTTGCTGCGGCTTATAGTTTTTAGCTGAAATTTTTAAATTTTGACTGTTTGCGATAGAGATTACGGAGAGAGAGATACTCGCTTGCAATTTTGGTTGATACAAATGTTAAGCTTTTAACGTATACTACAATTAACTTATAGATCCCGTCTTAAGAAAATACTCTATTTAAAAATTAGGTACTATAGCAAAAACCAAAAATCGCTTTTGGAAGCCAAAAAAAACACCTCCTACATTCCCATCACGTCCCTATCCAGTCCACGGCCGGCCAGGCGGCCCACACGGCCACGCCCGTACGTTCCCACGCCCCTTGCCAGTGCCGCCACCACCGCCTCGTCAACGCGCCGTGTCTGGTCTGCGCCCGCTGCTCGCTCTTGTTGCTTGCCTGCCTCTCTGAGCGGCCGCAGCTGCTCCCTGCACACGCCCTGGGCTGAGCGAACGCGTCCAACTTGTAGTAACGATGAACAATCCTTCCTTCTGTTTTGCCCCGGCCCGTTCAGCTGCACCCGAGGCCTCTGCGGCAGCTCCTGTGCTTGTCCGGCCGGGCAGTTACTCCACGCTTAGCTCCTACACCACACAGGCGGGAGGATGGGTGGGTGCATATAATGTTGTTCTTTTTAGTTAAGACTTATAACTTTTTGCTGCGGTTTATGATTTTTAGTCTGTTCATGTGAGAGATTATAGAGTAACCAAAATTTACGTGTGGTTTTTGCCGATATAAATGAAGTTAGTACAGTGCATACTATAATTAACTTAGTGGATTTTATCTTAAAAAATACTCTGTTTAAAAATCTAGCTTTTATAGAAAAATTAAAAATCAAAATTAAAAGCTGAAAAAGAACACTACCGTGAGCGAGCACGCAGGTCACTTTGGGCTTATCTTGTTTACCCAGCCGACCTACACGGACTACTGTTGGTTGGAGCCAGACCCTATATCTGATGCAATACAGAGCTAGTAGTGGTGTGATGTACTGATGTACATGTACGAACGGCTGAACGAAGCAGCGTATCTACAGTGTTTTCTTAGATGCGTGTGTACCGGGCTACCGGCCATATCCACTCAACGGTTGCCCCATGCGACCGTGCTGCCCATCGTTTGAGCCGGGGGTCCGCGGTGGCGTCACACTTGTCACGCCTGTGTGGCATATCGCGAGGGGTCGGTCACCCACGGCCACAGCAATTATTGAAGCCATGCACATCAATCAAAGGCTCTGCGCAGGCGATCAGACAGACGGGAACGCTCGAGACAGCACGGCCACGGCCCCCATCCTATTGCTAGGAGCCGTAGGGAGCAAAAATATTTATCAAAATAGCGTGCATCCACAAAAATAATGCAACATCGAACGATAACACTCCAGATGAAGCACGTAACGCCTACCGTCCGGTAATCAGATGATAGGTGGTCTACCGCACAGTCACCAGATAATAACAGGATGCCTACCATTCATCCACCAAACGGTAGATAGTTAAGTCAACTAATTAATTGATTTAATTACATGCTTAAATTCGTAATTTTACACTATATTTGTTTGAATTTTTAAATATAGCAAAAATTAAAAAAACAAAATTTTATGCACAGCCTCCTGATATAATGTACTTCATTGTGTACTTTTTTGATAATTTTATCCGCTCTGAATGTTGCTCAAAAATTCGTATGATTTCGATATTTGTAGGAGTCATTATATATAGCGAACGAGCTCTAAAAATTATAAAATTTTATGTGAATCCTTCCAACATAGTCGATCTAATTGTGTAATTTTTTTGAAAATTTTATGTGATCCGAATTTGCCATGTTAATTCATGATAATTTAATCATAATTGGCGATATGCGAGGAGAGATGTCCCCCTTGGTGTTGCCCCCCTTGCTTGCAGAAATATTAGTCTGTCCATACTGTTCCCCTTGCCCGCTCTCTCCTTCAGATATGTGTTGGCTTGACCATACTGGTCCCCCTCGCCCGCACAAATGTTAGTCTCTCCATATCGTCCCATCTCGCCCGCTTTCTCATACGTACATATGTCATTTTTACCATACTGTCCCCTGTCACCTACGGTGCTGCTGCCCACCCCGTCATTCCGCACGAAACCAGAGGTGAGTCTTTTCTCTGATACAACACATTCAGTGATATCATCTTGAAGCTCCGTTTGTGATTCCCTGAGTATCGAGGGGCTGGGCTCATCAACGTTTTTCGACGCTCGACGTACGAAACTCGAGTACACCATCGGCCTCCTGTAAATAGCCGCAAGTTTCATCGCCATTGCCTCCGTGGCAAACCCCCGGATGCAGCTTCGTAGCTCGTGAATATTTATGACGCCAAACCTCTCGACTTGGAGCACCTTGTATAACCATGTCGATAGATCAAACCCATCGGGTCAGCTCATACAAAACCATCGCCATAGAGCATTGTCAAGTGTTTCATGTTTGCGACTACCTAAAGCCACAACAACCAGATCCACAGTAAACATATCACCTCCGGAGCGCTATCGTCTGGTGACTAATGACAGAAGCACTATTTTTATTAATATTATATATATATAGCTATTTTTTGTACATACGAGTTTAAAAAGTGTTATATATGCGAAAAATTCTAGGGAGCGTAGCGTGCTCTACGAGAGCATAGCGTGCACCCTGCCTGCGCCCCGTGGCGGGCTCCCCACCTCAGGATCCGTCTCGCGCCGTTGATCCATCCATCGTGCGGCCACGATCGGCCTTGTACGGGAGGAGACCGACGTGAATGGAGCCCACAGTGCACACAATTACACATGCAACGGCCACGTCGCAGCTGCTTTTATTGGCGAAGTCTATTGACTCGGATAGATAGATGGATGCGCGGAGATGAAACCAAACGACCAGCCGAGCTGCGGTTTCGGCGCGGTGGGAAAGTGGGGGAAGAAAAACGAAAGTCTTGTGTTCGACGAGTGGTAAAAGATACGGATGTGCATGTCTCGGCTCTGGAAACAGGGTAACGGTCAAGCGAAATCAGGCAGCGACGGGTGTGATCTTGAGCGATCGAACGCCGCGAGGTTGTGGAGACGTTGGATTCCGCGGTCGCCTGACGGGGACCGGACATTCGTGTGTTTTCACTGTGAAAAAATCGGGAGGCGTCGTGTAAGGTTCTGCTTATTTGGGTTTGGACTTCTAACTTCTAGCTTATTTTATCACTATTTTAAAAATTCGTTCTTTTACGATTTTTTGGCTTATTTTGAGCTTTTTCTTCCCGATTATTTTTTCCGTATTCGTTTGCATTATACGTGATGGGCTAACTTATTTTTTCTATTTTTAAAATTTTTAAATTTTAATTATGCCAAACAAGCCACCATCAGTTACAATGTAATTTCAGTCAGCTATAGTGAAATTTCAGTCATAAGTTACCAAAATTCAGCCCAACCGAACACCACCTAAAAGGATCAGAATCTGCTTAATAATGCTCGAGCGAGCATGACTTTCGCCTGTGCCATATTGCCAGCCGTCGCGTTGCTCTCTCTTTCTTTGAGTCATGGGTAAACCGGGCTCAGGTGTGGATGGGAAGAGCGGAATTATGGTGCTAAGGGTATGTATAATAGAGTAACATAAACTATCTATAAGAAGTGTTATAGGGGTTTTACTGAGGTGGACGAAAGACAAAGATGAGAGAGAAGGATGCCGATTATAATTCTATAGACGGTTGAAACATAAGAAAATAGTCTGCTATAGATGATTTTCATGCTATTGTATCAATTTGTCTATATTTTACAGGCAATCTATTATAGATAGCTTATAGATAATTTATTATAAAAGGTCTTTTTAGTATTATCTATAAGTAACGTAGAAGAGTATAGGCATCAGCTATATTCACTGTACATACCATAAGGTCGGCCGCCTCCGTTAGACCGTCAAGTGTGCCGGGTGAGCTAGTAGGGGTCGCTGCAAGGGCTTAGCACGGTGCGTACGTTCATTTGTGCAGCGTGTGTGGCAAAATCCGAGGTGCTTCCCTACACGTGTACGTACTGGCCGCGACCATTACTGCGCGATCTTCTTGCCCTGCGACCGCGATCTAGCACACCGAAGGACGTGCCGTCGCCTGCTGGCCGCCGTGTGTGCGAGTAACTGCATGCAATGCAATGCTGCAGCGTTCTGTTGTTAACGTTCCATCCTAGGCAGGCAGGCTGCTAAGTAGCTAACCTAGCACCAGGTACCAGTGTACCGCCAGTATGTTATGCTTTCGGGTTTTAGGCCTTACTTTCATAGGTAGAGATGGCAACAGGCACAAACCCGTTGGGTTTTGCTATCCTAAATTCGTGCCTATGAAAATTGGATGTGCCCGTTAAAAAACCCATGCCCGTGACGGGTGCAGATTTTTGCCCAGACCCATGCCCACTCGGGTAACGGGTACCCACGGGTCGCCCGTGCCCGACAACAGCTGTGCAGATTGCAGACAATGCAATGCTTAGCAAGTCAACAATAAATTCAATTTATGTGCTACTATGTATGAAACAAGCAACGACAAATCCACAATGCACATCACTAGTTCACTCCATCAATTCTCAGTTCATAGTTCATTGGCATAGCATATCATTGCAAGTTCACGGTTCACAACTCATTTAAAACCAAAAGGAGAGACATCAACTGCTCCTTGTACTTGACTAATGGGCTATGGGCTGGATTGGTTTGCCTGGGAGTCTGGGAGTCTGGGTTTATAACTCCTATGGATCGGGTTTATATTACCCATGGGTTTACGGGTTTGGGTACTATAGGAACGTACCCGAACCCACAGACCCGATGGGTTAGGCTTTTTGCCCATTAAGAGACCCATGGGTTAGGAAATTGACCCAGACCCATGCCCTAATAGAGTAAAAACCCACTGGGTATCGGGTTTCGGGTACCCATTGCCATCTCTATTCATAGGGGTCATTACAACTTCTACTTCGGACTTTAACCTTTTACTTTCGTTTTTCTCAGACCATATGTTTTTTATTGTTTTTTTTGTCTATGATGATATAAGTTTTTATTTTTTAAATTTAATTATATTGAAAAATTTATCAGTAGCTCAGTATATTTTCAATCGCTACAGTGCAAAATAAGCTATAAGACAGAGATTTTAAGCCTAAATAAACACCAGCAGTACTCTCATTTGGAATATATCATGCACACGCAAAATGGTTAATCGGGGACTAATGATTTGGGCTCAAGTGTGTCTAATATGTTGATGATTCTCAAACTAGACTAGAAAGGTAGGACTAATAGTCTCCCTGGTACACATAAACATGGGCTCAATTCAACTTAACCAACATACCCAGAATAGAGAAAATGGCTAGGACCTCTCCTCTCATCTGGGCCCACACATGCCATGTGTGTATATGCTCGTACCTTTGACCCGTAGGTATGTGTAGCCGCAAGGGTTGGCTTAACGCTCCTGGGTACAAATCGGTTTAAGCCTGTTTCCACTCAAAATAGACCATGCACACCCAGCTAATCTGTTTGTACTTTTATTTTCGCTTAATACAAAACGATTAACCAGGTGTTAGTGATTTGAACTCAAGTGTTCTTATATATTGGTAATTCCCAAAATAGACTAGCAAAACGGGACTAATCATCTCCCTCGTGTGCACGTACATGGGCCACATCACATAGGCTCAATTCAACTCGTACTGGGCTGGGTACATGGGCCACATCACATAGACGCTAGCCACGGTGGTATCAAAGCTCGTCGCAGGGCTAGAGATCTTGTCACCAGTTGGGAAGTTATGACCCGCGTCGGATGGATCTGGTCTACTACTCCTACAGTCCTACATGCAGTAATTCTGCCTAGATTAAATGAAACAGTGGAGCAACCAATTCCCCGGCCAAAGACTGCGAAACTAATACTAATTTGCTTACTTTGTTAGGTTGCTACTGCTATTCTAATGCTCAAGAACAAGAAAAGATCAAACCTCAAAAAAATCCACAAATGTGGTCGTACATGTAATCCTATTCACACCGGTAAAACTGAACAAACGGCCGAAGTGCAATTATCACCCATTCATCGTACGTGCCGGAAGTCGATATTTGTCACTACCACAACTAGTGTAAATGACAGACTGTGCTTCGACAGGGGACACGGCACGAGGGTCAACAATTTCACTTTCTGTTGTCGATAGAAATAACTTGTTCCACGCCGTTTCGAAATCTCTTCTTACCTTCTCTATTTTTCATATAAAATTTAAATTATTTAATATAGTTAAGAGACGAGCACCTTCTCGACAGTAGACAGTAGTAGGGCATGCCTGGTGGGCTAGTCCTGCGTCTTGCAAAGCACACCGGCACACCGCACAAGAGTTCGGTGAGGGGTAAAAGGTAAAGAAAAATGAAGCAGTAGTTCGCTGCACACACACACAGCTCGGCTCCCCGGGGCTGTTGCTACGGGTGGGTTCTTTTAGATTGATAATTTATTGTTTATAGCTTAAGTATTTAAATTCTGGCTATTTGCGAGAGGTAGTATGTATAAAAAAATAATCACATATGATTTTGACCAGTACATCTGAACTCAGTATACTTTTTACTACAATATTTCTATTAACCCCATCTTAAAAACACACTGTTTAAAAACTAATTAATATAGATAGTATAAACATAAGTCGGATTTAAGCCTCGCCCAACCCGCCCATATAGTGTCGATTGTATAAGTGGTAGCACTGACACGAGCGATGTTTCGTCTACTTGATGAACTCCATCCATCCACCACCATCGCACGGGGCTGTCTTCTTGGCAGAGACCATCCTCGCGCGTGAGAACTGATTTATTGCTTGTTCGGCATCATGACATGGATGAACGGTCCGAATCGATCGTAATCGGCGTATATTGCATATCTCCTTTAGAATGTATGTACATATGTAATGCGAGTATTTTTTTTCTATCTTCAGCAGGAATTAAACTTGTCAACGATTTAAACCTCGATCTTACAAGATAAATGGAAAAGACTACAATCTAGACTATACAGGGCGAGACAATGCTTTTACTGTTTAGACTGTGTTACAAAGAGGGTGCTCCATGGTTACAAAGAACAATGAGCATGAATGAACTACCAACCAATTAAAAGATCTCATATTGCCGCTCGTCTTGGTCTTAAATAGCACCAAGGGATGGTAGTTTGTATTCGATGAACAGCCACCTTGTTGCTTCCAAGAATTGGCATACATGGAAACGGTTGTTGCCAACCATGCTCTCTTTATACATAGTTGCGAGGCGGTTCCTTGAGTGGTTCTTGTCAGTGAGACATGAGAGGAGACGGGTGGTTATGTCAGAGATACAACATCAAACTTAGATCCAAAGCAATGGCGGGAGGATATTGTGAAAAGACCCCAAATGTTATATCCAAATGCGGTCCTTGTGTTCTCCATTCTCAAACAACCCCAAATGTTCCACCGAAGAAACTTTCAGATCTAAATTAAAAGATCTCATATTGCCGCTCGTCTTGGTCTTAAATAGCACCAAAGGGATGGTAGTTTGTATTCGATGAACAACCACCTTGTTGCTTCCAAGAATTGGCATATATGGAAACGGCTGCTGCCAACGATGCTCCCTTTGCACACAGTTGCGAGGCGGTTCCTTGAGTGGTTCTTGTCAGTGAGACATGAGAGGAGACGGGTGGTTATGTCAGAGATACAACATCAAACTTAGATCCAAAGCAATGGCTGGAGAATATTATGAAAAGACCTCAAATATTATATCCAAATGCGGTCCTTGTGTTCTCCAGGATGAGAAGAGGCTACGATGGCTCGTGCCAGACTCCAACACATGCGTTGGCAGGCGGCTGGGCAACATGCAGCCTGATCTAACTAGCGTAACCAGCCCGATCTGACTGGGAGGCCTAGGCGCACTCACAGGTGAGCTTCTCGACAACGCATTGGGCGGCTAGGCGCACGGAGGAGGAATGACCGTAGGTAGGACGACTGTCGGAGTGCGATGGACGTACGGAGGGAGGGCGGTGGGGGTGGAGGCTGTCCTTGGTGTCCGTGTTGTGGCATGGCAACGTCGCTGTGCCGACCGCAACTGATATACCATTTCCCTACCCTCACGTGGTCGCAGTGGAACGTATTGTACTCAGGAGCCGTTCAACGGTAGTGTTCCTCCCACGGCGTAGAGCGTCAGTAGCCTCGTGGGGACATGGTCGAGGTGGTTGTACTTAAAGAAAACGAGAACTAGTTAGAAACGTGTTGTTGTCAGAAAATTATAGGAAGATTGCCTTACCGTCTCATCGCTGCGTGCTGCCCGGTGAGCGTCTGGACTTGCTCGTACAATGTCAGCGTGCGTGATCTCGATGGACAGTGTGGCATTGACCCAGTAAGCCTGCTCCTGGTGCATGGAACATACCACATCAAGTACGAAGTGTACGTCTCCACGTCGTACGGTCATGCCTCCTGCACAGCGTCGATCGTTGCCCACTTGGACCACTGCGTCGTGTATGGTAGCTGAGCCTAGATCCACTCGTCGCTCTTTCGGCCTTTCGTTGTTTGCCTGCAAGTCAGAACAGATGTTGCAAAATCAAAAAGAGAGATGCAGGAAATGGGGCAACAGACGAAAATAAATGAGGACATACCTGTGTGCTTGGTCTCGAAGCGGTCATCCCCGTGGCAATGGCACCTACTGGTAGAGCCCCAACTGTCTCTGGACCCACTGTGGGTTGTATGGCTTGACCATATGGGAGAATACCAGGTGGCAGGTCATAAACTAGTACGTGTGATCCTGAAAGCACTGAGAGGACAAGCCGTAGGGGGCCATGGCTACAAGGAACTCTACAATCCATGGCCCACCCTAGGTGAGGACATGTCCAACGCATGCCCATTGTGGGCCTGTCAATGGGGTCCCCGCCAGCACCCTGAGGGTACAACTCGGAGCTCAACTGGAAAGGCTCCACAGCCGTACAAAAGTACGGTCAGTCAACTGGAAAATGGTCCCAAGAGCACACCTGTAGTAGGGTGTAGCATATCGTGAGAACTGGCTCCTCACCGATGCTGTGTTGTGAGACATCACACCAGCCTCAATACATGGCACAAAGCACCACGGAGCTCCAATTGTACTGTGGCACCTCGTCGGGCCACGCATCCGCCAACAACTCAGCCAGATGGATGTATTTAGGGTACATGCAGTCTTCCTTGGTCGTAGAAAATAGCACCCACCCAAATAGAAACAACAGATACACGAGGTAGTGTGTGCGCACCACCTGCTGGGTCGTGTCCACTGGCACATCATGTACCATTGTAGCCACTCATGTGGCACCCCCCATGATCTCTTAGGGATTGGGTAACCGAACCGTTCCACCATTCGTATCTTTTAGTCTAGTTGCCTCAGAGGGAGCACTATTGTAGGACCCTACAACAGTAGACCTATGAGCATGGCAACGTCCTCGAGAGTAACAGTCATCCCCCCTAGCGAAAGTGGAACATGTGAGTCTCCGAACACCAATGGTACACGAGCGCAGACAACAGTGCCACGTCCAACTGGAACACATGCGGTGTGTCCAACATACGAGCAAAAGGTAGGAGCCCCGTCTGTCGCAGTAGCAGGACGTATGGCTGATCTAGAGGCTAATGCTCTCTGGGGGGCCGAGGATGAAGGCTAGAGGGGCCACCCCAAACGCGCACACACGACAGCAGTGTCGGGCATCACAGCGTGGGTCGAGCAGCTCGTACGCGGGGTCAACAGAAGGCTGCACCATGTCCTGTCGAAAGTATAACATAAAGTTAGTCTGAACTCAAAACGGGAGGTGCAAAAAATAAATTACAAGTAAAACATATAACAAATTAAAAGTAAAGCGCATGACCAATTGTGAGACAAGGAACATGTGAACCATTTTTAGTTTGACATTTTCATATGAATTAAATTTCCCAAAGTGTAAACAATTTTCACTTTCACATTTTCAGCTCGAATATAAGACTTAACCCCCATCTAAACTAACATAAATAATCTGTCAGGGCAAATTGCCTTACCCAATAATATTGAAATTTTTTTTCCTAAATCATTCTAGTATTACACAACTCAAATATAGTATCCCCTTCCGTCAAAAAAGATGGGCAGATCCATATGTGATCCACTTTTCCCGTAGTGCATCCTCTGAGAAGAATCGTGATACCTCTTCTTCTATTCATTCAAGTTGTAATCCTATCCTATCATGTACGTATGAAAGCTACATCCTAGCTACAGGTTCCATGGCCGGTTGTGCTGGAGTACTGGGTGCTGTCACTCTCCGGCGGGGCCGGCAGCTGGGAGTCTCTGCTCTGAAGTCTGGACTCAACAGTTGTCAACAATCCGCCCAGGTAATTAGGTGTTTTGCGCAAATCTGAACCATCCATCCTGGGACCGGATACAAAACAGTCTCAAAGATTACGTCTACTTCACATGGACAGCAATACCAATCATATGTACCAGCATGGCAGTATACTACACAACACTCAGCATTTATAAGGTGCTAAGCCCAGGCACAAGCTATCGTAACCTTATTCTTGTTCTGAACAGTGCCGCCTAGACAGAAACGACCAGATCGCAACGGCGGATGTCGCACGTAACAACTAAGGATACAGCAAATACATAACCCCGAGAGCGAGAGGTGTCCTGTACAGACCCGGCACACTGATATCTAGCAAGCCGAAACGAGCACGGAGGAAGCGGGTCCTCACACAGTTCACATATAGATACGTAGACAGAAGTGAAGGTGTCAAGGTGGCGTCTCGCATGCCTTTCACATCAGCTCGCATGCCTTTCACATCAGCAGACTCCGGTCTTCTTCTTCTTCACCAGGTTCCTCCAGTACGTGGTGATCTCCCTCTCGATGTCCAGGGTGCTCTTCTTGGTCACTACACCATCGTCACCTGATTGCGTGGCTGTGGCGCTGGCGGTCTTTACGACGTGGGCTGCGTGCGCATCCAGCTCCTCCAGGATCTTCTTGATGTTGGAGACGAGCCGCTCGGCGAGGCTTCGGCTTAAGTCCTCTCTGATGACGACGCGAAGGACGGACACGTGCTCGGCGTTCGGAGGCATGGTGTAGGCCGGCACGATCCAGCCGAACCTCCTCAGGTTCTCAGAGATGTCGAACACGGTGAATCCGGTGCTGTCCTTGAGCGAGAAAGCAACCAAGGGCACGCCGGTCTCCTTCGAGAGAATGTCGAATCGACCGGTCGCCTCTATGCCTTCCCTCAGTATCGCTGCATTCTCCTTGCAATTTCCCATGATGTCCTTGTATCCCTGCAGAAAGGTAACGGTTCTTAGTGACCGAGTATTGCATCCGTCAATCATGTTTATAACTTGCACATGAGGAAATTAGGTCGGACTCCAAATATTACGCAGTCTGCACTCTGCAGGGAAGAATAGAATGAAAACTGGGGCAGATACCTCGAAGCCTAGGCGTATCAGCTGATAGTATTGTGCAATTATCTGACTGGAACCTGCACAGAAATACGATGCACGCACTTAGTTTCTTGTAACACAACAAAGAATAAAAGCATCATGATGAACTGTAACACAATGTTAACCTTTGGAGAAGTTTAGCGTGAATGTGGGCTGATCTGTCCCTAGATAGTTTATATGGAAAATGAGTTCTTCAGGTAAATCCTCTTTGCTCCGCCAAATGACCCAACCAACACCAGCATACACAAGGCCATACTTGTGCCCACTAACATTGATACTCTTCACCAGTGGTAGCCTGAAGTCCCATTCAAGCTCAGGGTAAAGAAAAGGGGCTATAAATCCTCCACTTGCAGCATCAACGTGGATTGGCACGTCCCACCTGGATCGTATGTATAACAGTAAATGTCTTGAAAGAAGCTGGAGCCAATTTATGCTAACTGTGTTTCATTGCTCTGTTTTGCAGCAATAATTTTCAGGGTGATTTCATTTTCAGGAATATATCAGCAATTTGAACATAACCATTTTTGCATATACGGCTGGCGAACAGGCAGTGAGCAATTCAAGCAGTGAGTAGCTATGCAGTCTGGTCAGAAGAAGTCAACATGATTTGCTACTTTACCTGTTCATAATGATCGGCCTCCACAGAGAACCCAAAGCATACATAAATCGATGCTGCTAGACTACTAAACTATTATGGTTGCATGGAGGAGATAATTGATTTGACTACAGATAAAACACATACCCAGTTTCCTTGTTCTTTTCCATAAGAAGATTGTTCAATAACTTAACATCTTCAAACTCTCCAGTGAGAGTAGAGCCCAAGATGGCTGCAACACATACAGTGTTCTCATCCACCATTTCAACAGCCTTCACAGGATCCATAACATAATATCCTTCACATAACTTAACCTCCTTCAATTCTACTTCAAAATATCTTGCGAATTTCTCCCAGCAAACCTAGGAACATGAGAAATTACCTGAGGCCTCTTTCAGGTACTTACAATGGTTAAGATCTGAACATTTCACCTGACATTCAACAACAAATACCTGAACATTAGCACCAGTAACAATGTTGGGTTTGTCACATGGCTTCCCCTGCTCCTTCCTTTTATTTTGCCACTTCCTCTTGAATGCCAAACCTGCAAGCATAATTGCTTCTGAGGATCCCACTGTTCCAACTCCAATAGCTGTCTCATCCTCCTTAATCGGTCCATTGAACAGGTGAGCTATCATATTTACACAACGGTTCTGCCAAAGTACAAACACGTAATAAGCAAATGCATGATGCAACGGAATGTAATGATCAAATCAATAACAAAAAAATAGCAGTATATAAACAAGTAACAAGCAGGCACATAATGAAAAAGTATTTGCTGCTCAAAGTCAATAAATAGCCGGTACGTTTACTTTTTAATAATAAATATATTCAACGCTGACTAACAATTTGTTAATACAGTTCAGTTTTCAACTACAAACAAAATAAGGTTTTGTAAAATGTTATGCATGGGGGGTGTATAATTAACTGATAAGGGGACTATGAAAAATCACATTACTTTTCTCTCTGCATTCGTGGTTGTAAACAGTGTCAAAAAATGGTTACACCGCAGGGGTGGCAATTCCAATATCCTGCTGGTATAGTTAAATCTTCAATTTTTGTGATTTGAATACAAGGAAAATTTTTAAATAAGTTGGTATCTACATTCAGTCAAACGTGTTTGCTGTTGTGATCAGCAACTTGCTGAATACTGTCCAGCATAATTAGTTACTAGCCTAGACAACTCTAAACACACCTAAAAACCATCCTTGTTGTAACTAATCCACAACCCAACTATTTGGAATGAACCGCTATCATCTGTCCGTTGTTGAAGCCAACCAGCCTGGTGGTTATTATTATTGCTCTATATACAGCCAGCAAATGCTGATTTCAAGGAGACTGCGAGGACTGTGCCACAGTGGACCATTAAACAGTCGATGGATCAAGCGTACCAAATTCATGCTAGAAAGTGTAAAAGTGAAGAGACCGCATAGTGGTTGTGGTAGCGTATTTTTATCATGTGAGGCAGTGATTGTGATAACATGTATGCTTCCTGTGCACAGCAACATTTATCATGTAATACACAAGAAATTGAAACTTTCGACATTCCTTTTGTCCACACTGAAAATTTTCATAGTGTGGATTAACCATGTTCAGGTTCCGACTGTAAGCAACATCAGGTAGTCCGCAGTTCTGCATCCTGATGGATACCTTTTTCCAATCAGTTTTCTAGCTTGCCCAGAAAATCATGTCTACCATGTATGTACCTAATTCATCTTGTGAAACCCTCTTTACCAGTAAGACCTCCAAAGTTTCAATCAAATATGATATTTGTTAAAAATCATTGCTGGTAGATCAGGGAAGATTTTTGTGCCAGAACCCCCAAACGTTGTGACTTGAGATACTTCTATTCTTGGAAAGCCATGTCCTAAAAATACCCCCTTGAACATATGAAGACGTTGGGACTTGTCCCATACTCCCATTTGGTAAATACTAAGTGACATGCTCGAAAGCTGAGAAGCGATGATCCCATGGTTCGGACCTGGAGCTCGGTGGTGACGGGGTACTCGTCCATGTCGACGTAGTTCTTGTTGATGGATCCCATGATGAGCTTGTCGCACTCGGGCTCCATCCACGTGGTGACGAACGACGCCAGGTTCAGCCGCGGGTTGCCGTCCAGCATCAGCTCGTCGTTGATGATCTGGTACGCCGCCTCCCGCGGGATCGACCGCTCCGGCATCCGGAACCTGCAGCCAAATAACACCCACCGAATCAGCGACATTCGCCGGATCGGGCGGACGCATCGCAGTGTGGCCGGTCGATCGTCACCGCGGCAGTTCCTCGCGGACGTAGCGCGACGCGAAGGTGCAGTGCACGGGATCGTCCCGGCTGGAGCTCGCGTGCGAGAGCACCATGGCCGCCGCTCCTCCTCCTCCTCAGTCCTCACACACTACCGCGACTCCCCTGCACGCGACGGGCAGAAAGGCCGGGTTCCCGTGGGGCTCGGTTGGCGTTCTAACGTGGTGCTACCAATAATGGAAGGCGTGGTGGTGGTTCGGGTGTGTTCTAATGTGGTGCTACTAATCGTTTATGATTACAGTTTATAATTTTATTTTAATCTGAATATATATATATATATATATATATATATATATATATATATAACTAAATACCAATAAATTATTTTAAAAATTGTCCGATAAATCAATTTAAAAGAGTGCCACGGAAATTATCTCTATCATTTGTTTGTGAGAAGGCATATGGTATAAACTATAAGTGAAAAAAAAGTAATCGTTGCTACTACTTGTAGTAGTGTAGTGGGCTGAGCGGGGGAGTGGGTCGCGTACGTAGCGGGGCTCTGTCCGAGCCTGTCGGCGCCACGCTAACTACCATCTTTCCGCTCTCGCGGGCGGGGCGGTTTCCCGACAGCGACGGCCGCGCGGAGGGAGCCCGATTGATCGAGGGGAAAGCAGGGGACGGGGGCAAGTGGAGAGTGGCGTGTGCGCGTCCTCGGTGGGGGCCCGGCGCGACGGGGACGTGGATTTGGGAGAGGAGCGGGCGCCGGCTCCGGACCCCGTGCGGCCGTTCAGCGTGGCGTCGCACACGTATGCGCGCTCCGCGGGCACGCGTCGGCGCGGCGAGCGGCCTGAGGGGGATGGTGCGGTGTTTCGTTAGGAAGGAGAGGGGAAATTCCATGCGCGCGCTCGGTTGCTACGTGTCATCTTCTTCAACTCTATTTACGCAAATTTTGTGATTTTCCTATCGGCGTTAAGCCAGATCGATCAAGGCCCCTCGGTTTGAGCTTGGCTTATTTTTTATTATTTTTAAAATTTGTTTTTTTCTGACTTTTTGACTAATTTTTGAGTTTTTTTATCGGTTCTTTCTCTTCTCATATTCGTTTGTATTGTTCGTGATGGGTTAACTTATTTTTTCTATTTTATTTTTTTAAAAAAAATAGTTATGTCAAATAATCCAACATCAGCTATATTATAATTTCAAGTAACTACAATACAATTTCAATCATAAATCAGCTTATTTTAGTCTAACACCCAAAGTTCCAGAGCAAAAAGTGTTCGTGATTTCCAGTACGAGTGGATTAGAACAAAATCGCTACGCTTTTTCGGGAAGGATCAGGCTTTTTATTATCCAATAATAAAGCGGGCATGTATTCTGCAGGCGATAGTGCAGAGGATCTCACATGTGCTACAGTTGCCGGCATGCGCTGTCTTACCATCTATTGAGAAAGGATGATGTGTCGGCAGCGACTCATGCTCTGAAAAATGGATTATCTGGGGCATACCCAGACGGCCAGAAGTACAGGTGGCAATGGATATTCAAAATCCGAGTACCCAATAAATTTTACCTGATAAAGAAGTGGGTATAAAAAGATATCTTCACCTGCGGGTATACTGATAGGCAAAAATCTCTATCTATCGGGTAGAGCGGGTATAAGTACAGCTGTATATTATCTGTACCCGCATATCTGTGGGTAAAATATACCGCATACCATATCAATGAAGCATGCATACATGCATGATGTATACAAATATATAGCGTGCAACAATACAGATAATGCACCGTCCACATTTAATTTTGGTGTTGGCTGCTGATATAGACTTGGTAATATGTCTGTGCTTTTGATTTAGTAAAAAATTTCTATCATATTTTATTTAGTCTATCGGGAATGGGTTACCCGTCGGGTATAAATACCCGCGCGGGTGCGGGTACGGGTAAGTTTCTATACCCGTGTGCGGGTATAGATATCGTAGCGAGTAGAGTTATATCTATCAGGTACGAGTATAGAATAACTATACCTATCGGGTATATATCTGTTGCCATCTCTAGCCAGAAGTAGCTGCTACGGTGGGCAGCGGAGGTGAACATGTTTTCTATAGCAAGTGGGAGTTTTATGGAAATTATGTAGTCTGTTTGACTTTTCTGTGTTTTGATAAGCAGGCCGTATAAAATCCTAGCCTCCCTTTTCCATTTGTCATCCGACACATCTAATGGATTTGAAATTTTAAAAGGCAAGACAGATGGAATCTTTAGTCCATCATGGCATCATCTGTGCCAAGAAATATCTGTCACTCAATCAGCCAGGCCTCAGCTGGGGCCTATTTAGTACGGCTGTGACTTATGATTTTTAATTAAAAATTTTAAATTTTAGCTGTTTGCGACAGAAATTATAGAGATACTTGCTTGTGATTTTGGTTGATACAGATATTAGGCTTTTAATATATACTACAATTAACTTGTAGACTCCGTTTTAAGAAAATACCTTGTTTAAACGTTAGGTAGTATAGCAAAAATAAAAAACCACTAGTTTCGATCGAAAAGAATAGACCCAAGCAGACTAGTACACATGTACTGGATCTGCAGATGTGCTCCATTTTATGTCAAAGGCCTAACTGAAAAGCCCATTAATTGTGCTTTTACATGGGCTCTGAATTATCCCAAAGGCAACATTTGGCCTAAACTATATCCACTATCTTCACAGCCCAAACCACCCACAGGAGGATGGGCCTAGAGCGCTGCGATATTAACCCTATTCTTTTGGATTTTTAGAGTGATTTTGGGCTTCGACATTCCTGAAAGCCTGAAAACCACGACTTCTTCAAATGACACCGAAGAAAGTTTCTCTTGAGCCCAGGACGCTGGGCGGCGCCACCAACATGACTAATTTGTCCCGCCACTTCCCCAGACCCCAACCCTCCTTTCCCGCCACATAAACTCCCCGCTCGCGTCTCCCCCCTCTCCCATGGCAGCGCCGTCGGCGGCCACACGCAAGAAGCTACAGCGCAAGTATCGGCTGCGCGGCTTCACCCTCAAGGTGGACGCCCTCGAGGAGGCTGCTGCTTCCTCTCCCGCTTCCCCGACGCCGAGGACGACGCCCTCGACCTCCTCGACAAGGAGCCGCGTAACTACTCTCTCTCTCTGCCCTAGGTCTACATGGTGTTGCCTCCTCTCCTCTTAGTGGCTTCGTTTTATGTTTGTGATCCTGTGTGAGTACGTGCAGTGCAGTCGTCGATCTTGGACCGGGACGAGGTCCGGCGAGTCGTGGTACTGCTCGTCGAGGCGGGGAAGGCGGTCGACGCGGCGTCGCCGGCGGCCACCAGCGCTCGGTCGGCGCTTCGGGTGGTGGACGCGTTCGTCGTGCCGCGGTTCAACTACGATCCAATCAAGAAAGCGTTCTACGAGTAAGTGGGTGCCACTGCTTCCTTGTAGATCTAGGCAATTGGGCCTGGGGTCTTGAGAAATTACTCTTTCTTTTTGCCGCTTCGCTGTTGAATTATGGTTGAAAATTGCTAATTTGCCCAACTTGAATGCTAAAGTCGTCGTTTTGGAAGGTGACGGTTGGGGGGGTGGTGGGGGATGCCTATATTTTGGGAATAGGGAGCTATTTCACCAGCTGATTTGCCCGAGTCTTGAATAAATTTGATGAGGGATGCTAATTTGCAGAATGGATGTAGTGCATAGATTTCCAAGGTATTTTTTTTTAAAAAAGAATACCTTTTCTTCCTTAATGCTAGAAAATGTTTTAAATGTAGATGTAGATCTTTTTTGTTGATTTGTGATCCGAATTTTGATGATGAAGATGGAAGGATCGTTTGTGTCCGCTCTGGGCCAGCACAATGGTGCGGAATAGTATTCTTTTTTTACCCCATATAAAACTAGCATGGTGGCCTGCTCTTTTGTGCGGCTAGATTTGTTTCAAAGTTTATAGCATTAAATGATATAACTTAGATATTTAAGAATATATTTACGTATATTATAGGTTATTTAGATTTTTAAGACATCATAAACATTGAAAATGACATTAGAAACTTGAAGGAAAATGCAACTTGAGGAACATAATTGATGTATGAGCTTTGATGGAAGAAGATTATTGAACATTATTGAGCTTTATTGGAGTTCATATACAAATCAAACTGCTAATTTTATTTAATTTATTCCAAATTTTACTTATTTAGGTATTTTACTTTGAAATTCTTATGGAAATAAAATTGCAAATTTTCTTTTATTCCTTATTTCGGATCTCAATTATTTTTTGTTGGAATTCGTATACAAATCCAATTGCTATGTTTCTTAATGTTTATTCCGAGTTACAATTATTTAGGGATTTTACTTTGGAATTCGTATCGAAATCAAATTGCTAATTCTTTTTTATTTTTTATTCTAAATGTCAGTTATTTAGGGGTTTTACTTTGGAAATCATATCAACGTCAAATTGCTAATTTTATTTTATTTTTTATTCCAAATTTTAGTTATTTTTGTTGGAATTCGTATACAAATCTAATTGCTAATTTGTGTTTAATTATTATTCTGAATTAAATTTATTTAGGGATTTTACTTAGGTATTCGTATGGAAATCAAATATCTAGTTTTATTTTATTTTTATTCTGAATTTTAGTTATTTATGGATTGTACTTGTTATAGACTCTTTTATTTTAGACCATTATAATTTGGATACATCACAATCAACATTATAGATATTTCTCCTTTTCCACCTATTAATGTGGGAAATTCTAGCCCTTGAGAGCGATCGTGGTGGCTTCTTTTTCTATCTCTTTAATAATATAAAAGATTCCCAGCTTTGTAACTGTCCTCAAATAGTTGGTCATTGTCTTTGTGCGCTTGTGTTTTTTTAACCCCTATTTGGGTTTTCCACGTTAGATCTATGTCTCTTGTTATTTGATTATCTTCGTCATTTGCCATGTCTTTTCTAACATTGTTTGTATTCAAGAAATTGTGCTTGACTATAGTTCGTCAATTGGTTATCTTGGCCATGAGGATTGAATGGATTTTAGAAAATTATCTTGTTTTCTTACTTGAAGTGCCATGTATTTCAGTATGACACATAAAATTCTCTTTGATGCTAGAACACATGACTTGCTAAAATAGCTTATTGTCTGAATATTTTTAACAAGCATTTCACTGAGAAGCGGGAGGTAGTGATTATGATGACCCTCAAATTAGTCATCCATGGAAAAGCTGGAGATAAAGCTGCCCTTTACATGGAGAGGTATCAAGTGCTGCTTCAGAGGCTTGCTCATGATAAATATTTCTCCAAGCCGGCTTTTGACACTGTTATGACCGAAGATGGGAGTTGTGAGGTATTTCTCTAATTCCCTTGTTTTATGTTGTGTTTCTCTTCTTGTGGATCGATTTATGTGATCCCAGTTCACTTTAGTCCAATACTTGGTACTTTCCCCGAGGAATCCTTGTTCAGTCTCTTTTGTTCCCCAAATTTAGTCTTTGTATATGAAATTACCTACACAGTTTTTTTTCATGTAGATAACTTCTATACAATCTCTAATTGGGTGCACTGGATGGAGATGGATTATGGGGGGTCATATCGCAGTTGGAGGAACGCCAGTTCTATTTGGAGGATCTTACTGGAGCAGTGCCAATTGACTTCTCGAATGCTATATCCTGAGAACCCGTTGTTATGTTACCTTAATTTGAATATCTATAAATAGAGATTTGTGTCTTTCCTCTGCCAAATGAAAATGCTTGTCAATTGTAAAGTTCCTTCGCCACTTATGGAGGTTATAAAAAAAGATCCTCTCAATTTACACAGGATAGTATAGAATACTAATCATATTTACAACAGTGATTCACATTCTATACGGAAAATTTTGTTTGATCCATATAAATTTCTCGCTTATTCAGAAAAGTGTGACCACTTTCCTTAACATAGAACACAAAATCACTTCAGGTTTCTTTGTTGAAAACACTGTAATTGTCGCAGAAGGGGAATTGCTTTCAAATGGCATTTTCCAGGTCTGTAATTCTCGTCTACTAGAAAATGCTCAGCTCTTTCCTGTATTATATCTCTTGAATGTGGTTATGTTCCAATCATGTGCAGGTAAATACATGTGGGTTTCCTCCCTTAGAGGACAGGGAAGCATCACTTTCACTGCTTATGGGGCTTGATTTCTTTGGTGGAGGTATCATACCAACTGAAGAAACAGTATGATCAATAATTCTGTTCTACGTGTTGAATAATTAGGTACTGTCAAAAACATATTGATGATCTTTGTTACATTGGTATGAAACAGCTAAGATTATCATCACTAGAAAAGGAGGCCGTGAATGACATGTTTGTCATACTTTCAGATGTTTTGCTGGACAATTCTGAGGTATTTATATTTGCTATTAGTTCTTAATATTGTGTAACTTTTATTATTGAGTCCTACTCACAGCATGTTCGTATGTGTTATCTCGTAGAGAAGACCGGAGAACTCGCGTGTTCTTGATGGTTATGATAGCGTGAAAGTGGTTCCTTCTCTCTTTGTTTTTATGGGCAATTTCTGCTCTCGGCCCTTCAATCTGGCATTCAATTCATTTGAAGAGCTCAGGTCTGACTTTTGCTCTCCATGGGAGATAATCAGAGGTTGTGTTTTGTTTTTGCCATTTCAATCCAAGACAAGGTTTTAACCATGGTTGTCATGGCGTAATTGGCGACCACAGCGCCTCTTAGGCGCCAGAACGCCTAGGCGACGCCTAGGCGAGGGACATGGCGACACCTAGGCGAGGGACACAGCGACGGACGTGTATATACGGTGAATGTTTATCTCCCGAGTCCCAACTCAATTGCTCTCTTCCGCCTCTCTCTCGTCTCCCGTCTCCCGATTCCCTCTCTCTCATGACTCACGACTCCTGTCTCCCGACGGCCGACTCTCTCTCTCTCTCCCGACTCCCACTCGTCTCCCTCCCCGGCGCCGATCTCCCACTCTCTCCCCGACGCCTCCCTTCCCTCCCTAACGCTTCCTCCCCCGCGCACCACCTCCTCCCCGCGGCTCCTCCCGCCGCCTCCTCTCGTCTCCCTCCCTCGGCGGGAGCACTGGAAGGGAAGCCGGTGACGGGAGCACGCTGGAAGGAGGTGGCCGAGCACGGGAGGAGACGGCGGAGGGAGGAAGGCGGCGCGCCGAGAGGAGAGGCGTGTTGGTTGATCTCCGTGGCTAATCGCCCGAGATTTCGTGGAGGACCTCCTCCACTCACGCACCCTGATCGGGGGTGCTACCAACCGATTGGTTTTGGTCCCGGTCACCAACGCAATAAAAGAATGACTAGGGTTTTTTGGCAGGACACATGAAAGTTGTTCAAGCCCAAAAACCGACCTGCTCAGATCCGATCTAATGGCTAGCGCCGAGGTGAACGAAGATCGAACCCGCCTCGTCCCCGCCCACGACTACGCCGAGGCTTACCGACCCTCCCATACCGGCGACCTCCTCCGACCGTCGACCTTCACCACCTCTAGCCGACCATCACTGCCGATCGCAATCTCTACTTCATTTTCATGGCCGCCTCCGGATCGGGTATGTATTCATGGTTACGCATTATTGAATATTAGGTGTTCATGTTTTTATCTTAGGGATTAAAGTTAGCTTTAACATTGGTATCAGAGCTGCTAAGATAAACCATGAACCCTAGAACTCAGGCTCGGTTCGGTGAATCGGCTTAGAAATTAGAAGGAGATGAATTAATACTTTCGGTTTCCCCAAAAACCCAATCGGTAGCAAACCAAACAAAAAAAAAGGACCGGCGGTGTGACTCACCGGCTTCGGCCGCCGATGCCGCCTCGGGTTTCCCTGCGCGGTGTCGCTTGAGCGCCGCGCGCCGCCGTGGTCGCCCGGTGCCGTCTGCGCTGTCGCCGCTGCCGCCACTCGGGGCCTTGCCGCCTCGCCGGCCGCAAGCCGCCGCCGCCGCTCCGCTTGTGCTTTGGGCCTTGCGCGCCGCCGCTTAGCCCGCCGGCAGCCGCGCTTAGCCCGCCGGGCCGCCGCCGTCCGCCGCCGGGTACCCGCACCACCGCACCGCTCCGCTTGAGTGCTCGGGCAGCAAGCGCGCGCCGCCGCCCGAGCGAGTGCGCGCCACCACCCCGTTGCACCTCCTTCGTCGCGGCGCCGCCGCGCCCCATAGCCCGCCTGTGTTTTCGGTGGGATCCGTGCAAAATGACGTTAGGGTTAGGGTTGTGAAATTTTATTCCCGCGCTCAATCTCGGCCGTCCGATCCGATCGGACGACCAATTCTTTCGGCCAAAATTTTCTTTTGGGTCGGTAGCGCAAGATTGAGCTTTTCGGCAGTCGCCTGCCTGTGCGATGCGATGACATGGTTGCCGACGGAAAATGGGTCATGGGCGCATTTTAGGCCACTCTACACTACCGACCGTCTTGTGATGTTGGTCGTGCATTGCTTTGGGCACACGCGCTTTTGGTCAGGGCATCTTGGCATCGCGCCCAATAAGACGTGAGTGGGCCGTGGAGAAATTTGGGTCATAAATTTTGGTCCGAATTTTATAAAAGGACGATTTTCATTAAAATTTCCTTTAGAAATGTTTTTCCAACCGAATTTTATTTTGAGGCCGATTTTCATTGCTTTTCCTTTTGAGGCCATTTTTCTACCTAAAATTCCTTTGGGGCCCAATTTTCTAGAAATTATATATTTTAATTTTAGTGCATTTAAATTTTGTCTTAGTCTATTATTATGTACTGTTTTAATTATTTTTCAGAGGCACAAAAATTAAATTGAACCAGCGAGATATTTAAATTTGAGAATTTATGCTTAGTTTTTGGCATTATGTATACATATGATTATATTCTGACCAACGTCGTTTATAATCATTTGTCGCCAACAGGATATTTTAATTTTGACAATTTATGCTTAGTTTTTGGCATTTTGTATACATATGATTATATTCTGACCAAGGTTGTTTATAATCATATGTCGCCATCAAGATAGTTAATTTTAAGAATTTATGCTTAATTTTGGCTTTATGTATTAAAGTTTTTATGATTAAATTTTGGCATTATGTATTCATGTGATTATATTCTGACCAACGTCGTTTATAATCATATGTTGCTAATTAAATATTTTAATTTAAAGTTTTTATGACTAAATTTTGGCATTATGTATGCATATGGTTATATTCTGACCAACGTTGTTTATAATCATATGTCGCCAACAAGATATTTTAAATTTTATGATTTTTATGATTAATTTTGGCATTTTGTATGCATTTGGTTATATTCTGACCAACGTCGTTTATAATCATATGTTGCCATATAAAATTAAGTTCTTTTCATTTTCTGCCCAACGGTGATATGAATTTGAACTGTAACTTATGCATGTTATTAATCAGACCAACGTATGGTTAATTACATGCAATATATATATTTATGATGATTCTAAATTTTTGCCCTGTACTTTTGAAATTCAGCACTTAATGCTTCAAACGTTGCCGCCACAATTGATAACATTGAGCAGCTCACGGGGAGCACTTTTCCTCGTGGAAAGAGCGAATTCATGTTGTCTTTGGTGTTCTGGACCTTGACTATGCCCTAAGAGTAGACGTTCTCGTTTCCCCCACCAAGGGTGAGGAGAATTTTGCTGAGAAAAAGAAGACTTATGATGAAAATACTGAGAAATGGGAACGATCTAACCGCTTGTCACTTATGATTATGGAAACCTCAATTTCAGTCATGATTAGGGGAGCAATTCCCAATTCTGAAAAAGCTAAAGATTACATGGCTTCAATTGAGGAGAAATTCAAAGGTTCAACTAAAGTTTATGCCAGCACCTTAATTCAGAGGCTCTTAACCTCTAAATATGATGGGTCTGGCAGTATAAGAGAGCATATCATGATGATAACTGATATGGCAGAAAAACTTAAGGGCATGGACATGGCAATTTCTAACGGTTTTCTGGTTCATTTCATTATGACATCACTTCCTTCTGAGTACACCGCTTTTAAAATTAATTACAACACTCAGAAAGAGAAATAGAGCATGAGCGATTTGATCGCCATGTGTGTCCAGGAGGAAGAGAAAATAAGAACAGAAAAGAAGGATTTTGTTTTTTTATATATCGGTGGCTCTCATAAAAGGAAGTTCCAAGGGGACTTCAAACCTAAGAAGAAGCTGTATTTTCCCCCCAACTCCGATAAATCGGGGCCTAGAGTGCACAATGCACCGAAGCCTCATGTTGCTTCCGCTGCGACATCTAAAGGGGGGAATGCCACTTCTGCAAACAGCCAGGGCATTTTTTTTTCAAAAAAAACTGGGTAGGTTTTCTTAAGTTTAATGTATTTCTATAGACAATAAATGTATTTAAAGAGATGATCTTGCTTTTAAACAAGAAAATGTCTATATGCTTTCTCTTAATTATTTCCCTGTATCTTTAGATTAATGATGAGACTTCTTCGAAACTGTGGCACTGTCGTTTAGGCCACATTTCGAGGGGGAGAATATAGCGTCTCATTAAAGAAGAAATTCTCCACCTTTTAAATTTTTTTGACTCAGACCACTGCACTGATTGTATTAAAAGGAAAATAAAACAAATAAAGAAGAAAACTACTCACAGTACAGGACTCTTAGAATTAATTCACAGTGGATGGTTTTGATTCTTTCATCACATTCACTGATGATATTGATATTTGCGGTCCTTTTCCTGTGACATCAGTGGATGGTTTTGATCCTTTCATCACATTCGCTAATGTTTTCTCCCGTTATGGTTTTATTTTTCCCTTTAAAGATCGCTTTGAATCACTCGACAAATTCAAGATATTTAAGGCTGAAGTTGAAAATCAGCACAACCTAAGAATTAAAATTGGAGGATGAACTAAAGTCTATAAGCACTAGTGATGTATGAGACTTAGTAGAAATTCCTGACGGAGTCAAAACAGTAGGCTGTAATGGGTCTACAAAAACAAAACTTGACTCTAAGGGAAATATCGAAAGTTTCAAAGCAAGGCTTGTAGCAAAAGGCTTCTCACAAAGAGAGGGAAGTAACTATAATGACATCTTTTCTTCCGTCTCAACTAAAGACTCATTCAGAATTGTTATGGCACTTGTAGCTCATTACGATTTAGAGCTGCATCAGATGGATGTTAAAATGGCGACTTGCAAGAAAATGTTTACATGGCCTAACCGGAAGGTTTTGTCGTGGAAGGCAAGGAGCATATGGGATGTCAACTTAAGAAGTCCATTTATGGCTTAAAACAAGTGTCGAGGCAGTGGTATCTCAAATTTGATAAAATCATAAGAAGTTTCGATTTTATGGAAAATAAAGTTGATAACTGAATGCATATTAAGTTCAAGGGGAGTAAATTCACCATCTTAGTACTTTATGTGGATGATATCTTATTGGCTAGCAGCGATAAGGATATGCTATTTGAGACCAAGATATTTCTTTCATCCAATTTTGATATGAAGGATCTCGGTGATGCCTCTAATGTTCTTGGCATTGAAATTCACCAAGATAGGTCTAAAGGAATATTAGGTTTATCTCAGAATGCATATGTTGATAGAGTACTAAAGAAATACAATATCATAAGTGCTCTGGCTCGCCTGCTCCTATTGTTAAGGGCGATAAATTTGGGACATTTCAAGGAACCAATATGAAACTGATCAGATGAAGTCGGTTCCTTATGCTTCAGCTGTCGGAAGCATTATGTATGCTCAAGCATGTACACGCCCTGATTTAGCTTTTGTAACCGGGATGCTTGGCAGACATCAGTCAAATCCAGAACTAGACCACTGGAAAGCCGTTGAGAAAGCTTTGCGTTATATGCAAGCTATTAAGTATTTCATGCTCACATATAAGTTTTCTGATAGCCTTGATATTATTGGTTATTCAGATTCAGACTTTGCGGGATGTGTTGATACTAAGAAATCCACGTCAGGTTACATCTTCACACTCGCTGGAGGAGCTATTTCGTGGAAAAGCTCCAAACAAACCCTTACGGCATCTTCAACGATGCAAGCTGAGTTTGTGGCATGTTATGAGGCTACCGGGCAGGCTGTATGGCTTATGAATTTTATCCCAGGACTTAGAATGGTAGACAGCACCTCTAAACCACTCACTTTATACTGCGATAATGAACCCGCAGTCTTTTATGCAAATAACAACAAGTCAAGTGGTGCTGCCAAACACATTGACATTAAGTATCATGTTGTGAAAGATAGAATCCAGAATCAAACCATAAGTATCAAGCATATTAGTACTAAGTTAATGCTTGCGGATCCGCTTACTAAAAGCTTACCACCCAGTATTTTTCGTTATCATGTTGCCGGCATGGATTTATTGGAAAGCCTCTGATTCTGGATAAAAGGACCTTATAATTAAACCAACTCCCATTAAGTATAATGAATATCCATTCTAAGATAAAGTAGTACACTATAGGTACTGAGGTTGTATGATACTTTATTGACCATGCAACACATTGCCTTGGTATGCTATTTTATTAAATGATGGACTTATGATGTTAGCCTTACGATCAAAGGGGAGAATGTTGGGTTGATCTCCAGGGCTAACTGCCCCGAGATTTCAGGGAGGACCTCCTCCACTCACGCACCCTGATCGGGGGTGCTACCAACCGATTGGTTTTGGTCCCGGTCACCAGCACTATAAAAGAATGACTAGGGTTTTTTGGCAGGACACATGAAAGTTGTTCAAGCCCAAAAACCGACCTGCTCAGATCCGATCTAATGGCTAGCGCCGAGGTGAACGAAGACCAGAACCCGTCTGTCCCCATCCACGACTACAGCGAGGCCGGCTGACCCTCCCCGTACCGGCGACCTCCTCCGACTGTCGACCTTCACCACCTCTGGCCGACCTTCACTGCCGATCGCAATCTCTACTTCATTTTCATGGCGGCCTCCGGATCGGGTATGTATTCATGGTTACGCATTATTGAATATTAGGTGTTCATGTTTTTATCTTAGGGATTAAAGTTAGCTTTAACAGGGCGGACGGCGTATCTAGCGGTGAGGCTAGGGTTCAGACCAAGACGAGGCGATCCTCCCCAGCGTCTGGACGCCAAGGCGTCGTCTAGGCGTGACAAGCATGGTTTTAACTATGTAACTTCATGTAGATTGCAGTTTCGGAAGCTTGGCGAGATGATGGCAGCTCGATCTAGGTTAACGGCACATAGTCGTTTTTTTATTCATTCCTGGTCCTTATGACGCAGGTACTGTAAAACTCAATTATATGCTTTTAGCTGTTAACTGCTCAGACCTACATGTAGTGCTTGCTCTAATATCCAATTTTGTCTGTTCCACTAATGAATTAAATCTGACTTAGTCTATTCTTTTTTATGTCCTATTATTATTATTATTATTATTATTATTATTATTATTATTATTATTATTATTACTATTATGATTATCATCATCATCATCATCATCATCATCATCATCATCATCATCTTGTTCATTATTTATTTTCCTTGCTATTTAATCAAGGAACAGTTCCTTTGATAGGATTATGAATAAGCTTGTTCACCATAAATACTGTCAGTCTAGTTTCCCAGATAGCCAGAATGAGATGTCTTTGTTTCTCCAACACTTGATATGCTGTTTTATCTTACTTGAAGCAAATTTGCAGGCCCCTCTCCCAAGGTGTGCACTCCTGAAATATCTAACTGAGGAACTTCAGAAGCACATCCCAAATGCAATATTCGTAAGCAACCCCTGCAGGTTCGACATGAAAGCAGTGCCTTGTGTCATCATCTAAAATCCTAAAAGGTGCCAGTGGTTGATATGACGCTATAAACACCACATGCAAAAACAGGGATAGATCTTTTTGGTGTGAAATTATTACATCTTCAAATTTAAAAATCCGAATTATGTAGCTGAATAAGCCCTTCAAAAAGAAGGGACCAAGGAGGTTGAGCTTTCTGCATTAGAAAGCTAACATTAAAGAGCTTTCTGCATTAGAAAGCTAACATTAAAGGAGAAAAAACTGAAGCTCTCCAACTGGTAATGTGTATCATCCAATCCGGCATTCTCCAAACCTTCGATGAACTGCCTATCACCACTGTACATCAGCCACCGGTATTGATATTTATGACTTAGCCATATGAATTAAGGAGGAGGCCGTTTTCATGCAAGCAGATTCATGGGGATGACATAACATCCATGGAGTTGGTGCTGTTTGTCTGAAGCGAACTGTTGCTGACATCTCATCATACGCTCAGCAAAATCGTACAGGTAGTTGTGGTGTTTGTGTAACAAGGACCTCTGAACGGTTTTACCCGTTATTGACCTTGTACTTAAGTACTTAACAAACTATTTCCACTTGTCCGTTGCTGAAGTCATAAACTGAAGCTTAGTCCTCTAATTTGTACCATTTAGTTTTCAGTGTTGTAAACCATGGTAACAAATTTGCTGCTTTTGAAAGTGTCCAGAATGGTTCCTCTTCCGTGGATTGGATACGGGTCCATCTAAATGCAAAGATTCTAAAACATTGAGGCAGTCGATCTCAACTACGATTACTAAACTTATACTTGATACAGAACGATGACACATCTCTTCAACATTTCGATTTCTTTTCATCTTACTTGAGTTTGAACGGCGACACATCTTCTCAACGTCCCTAATTCAACTCGTCATTAGAGCACTGTTGATTCATCATCACTAAGCGCTTCAGCAAGAAACACTTTCTTCATCCTCGGCTTAAGGTATTCTGAAGAAAAGTGCTCATAATCGTTACAATTATAACACCTCACTTTTGCCTTATCAAACATCCGATTATGACGGCCTTGGCCACTACCGCTGGAAGTGTTCTTACCTTCACGCTTTGATGATCGGATCTCTCACTCAGTGCGGGTCAACAAGATATGTCCGTTGCCGTTGTTACTATTGTCGCGAATGCGTTCCTCATATGCCTTAAAACGACCGATGACCTTCTCCATAGTCATTATCTTTAGGTCTCCAAATTGCTCTATGACCGAAGCAATTGAAAGACACTGTGAGGTAACAGCATGAAGGGATTTCTTCATTACGTACAACTCTTCCACATTCTCGCCAAGAGCCCGAATCTTATTGACGATAATCGTCAACCGGACGGCGAAGTCATACATCGACTCTGTTTCCTTCATACGCAGCACCTCGAACTCGGTCTTAAGAGTTTGTACCTTTGCTTCCTTCACACGATCGGAGATGCGCAGAAACGGAAATCGCCGAGACGTTTTTCAGCGACTTGGTTCTCGTCTAGACTCTGATACCACTTGTTAACTTTGTTTCAGGAGAAAACGCACACATCGCAAATAAATTGAGAGAATACATGAGAATTTCTGAATTTCTCTATTCTCTTACTTGCTCCTCTTTTCCTTACTTTTCTTCTCTTACAAAACTGGTTACAAGCCTTCTTAATATGTAGGCTAATACTCTTCTACTAGCATACGTATTAGGACTTCAAGTTAGACACAACTTCAACTTAAATTACATACGGAGACGGACTCTATTATGTCTTAAACTCTAAGTAAAGATTATTTCTAATAGAGGGCATATTCTATAGCAGCACAAACTTTGCAGATCAAACTTAATCGCATTTGCGAGATAAAAAATACAAATGTTTAGAGAAAAGTACAAAATTAAAGATTAATTAAACTTGTCTAACACAAAGACAAAGTACGCGAAGAGAGAGGAATGTGCAATCTGTCATGGAGCTCAAATCTGGCGGGCCACATAATCCAGGCCTTTCAGCAACAGTAACGGCAAACGTTTGTCTACCGGTACAATTATAACCGCACACTGTTCGTCTCAGTAAGAGCTTTGTCTCCTGACGGTACAATCCAAAGGTGTCTCCGATCGATTCAAGCTCGTGGGCAAAAGTTCTCCAACAATCTTGCTTTGCTTGAAAAGACTCAGCTTTGAGATTCCTCCTTGCACATCGAGATTCGATCGGCACACATACATCGATCTCTCAAAGAGTCAGTCGCCATTTTATTTCACAATACGATCAGTCGCTACTCATTAATCTACACAAGATTTGCATCAGCAATCTTTATCAGCTAATTAAGAGAGAGACACTAGACACCGTAAGCACATACAATTCGGTCATTAGCCTGTCGTCCTTATGATGGTTATGGTGCCCCTCCCAGCGGTGTGCAGCCTGGTGAAGCCGGCGACCGTTTTGCCCGACGGGGCTGGCCGGTTGCCGTCCGACACGCGCGGGGCGCAAGCGAACGCCCCCACGGGGTGCCGGACGGGCCTGGCCGGCGGCGTGAGGATCCGCTCGTTGATGTCAGCCAGCGTCGGACTGCCGTCCACCCCGCAGGGCTTCACCACGGTGAACGGGTACACCACCGATGATCTGGCAGTGGACGACGCCTTCCTCCTCCTGCTGCTGCTCCATGTGTCTGTTTCTGCGAAATGCATATGCTTGCAGCTACATAGCATCAATTTTTTTACATGGACAGTGAGAAAATTGCTGCTGCTGCTGTTTGGGTTATCGCAGAGCCTGCAGGTCCTGCACGTACCTTCCGGTGTCGGCGAACGTTTGAACGAGCGGTTGGTGCGAGCGGTTTGACGTTGGGCGCTGCCGGTGTTACTGGCCTGTGGATCCACGTCGCAGTGGGACGAGGAAGAGCCGGGAGGCTGCTCTGCTTGTGGCTGTTTTCCTACGGTTTTCTCTGGCAATGTGGGCCCCGTCGGTGAGACAGAGCTCAGAGCCAGAAGATCATCGTCTGCAGAACCCACCATCAATTTGTCGTTTGATTTAAACAAGCAGAAATGGCACCAATTTGTTGGATTTTAATAGGAGCCAGAGGAGATGATCAGAATCTGGGTGCTACCATCGTCTAAACATGCAAGTCCAAAAACTTTCTTTGCGTAAGAAGTGATGCCTGTCTAATAAGTCAGACGCATGATGCACAAGTGATGGGTCAGGACAGCGATGTGCTGCTAATCCTGAGTGGGCCCGGACATAAATTTAACAAGCACCGTAGTTACTTAAATACTCATTATAGTTTGTCCTAGTCGTTTGGAATCGTACCACTACCATGGAATAAATGAAAAACATAGGACTAAATGGCGGTTAAAAAAAATGAAGAGTGTATACTAAGCTAAGCCAATAAGAGCAAACTGGCATTCGAAGTCTTACCTAGGAAAGCGGTAGTACCACTCTTCTCCTTCAGAACGCAGCTGGAATTGAAGCCTACCAGCTGCTCCTCGTCTGAGTCCCAGAAATTCTGAGGAGGTTACAAGGGTGCAATGAGAAAAGGAAACACCGTGTTTCAGTACAAGAACTGCATGCATATGCCAATGCTGACATGGCTCTCAAGCTTGCACTCACTTGGAGCAGTGCATCCAACTGATCCTCGGGCATCACCGCAGTCTCATCCTCCGCCGTCAGCAAGCCGGTGGCCGCAGCTGACGCCTCGGAAGCTGGCGACTCCATGCCTGCATGCCAAACAATGACCACAAGAACTACCGCCATGAAAACAAGCTGCAAGACAATTAAGGAAAACAAAACGACAAACCATATGCGCACGCAGTGCAACACCTACACTTGGGGAAGAAGAGCTCAAGCTCATGCTCATGCTCATGGGTGTGATCGTCAGGATCACCGGCGGCACCAACTCCCACTACTCCTAGATCAAAGTACCTGAGCTGTGGATCCCATTCAAACAGGAAGTAGCTGTTGCTGAGGTCGAAGCTGCAGGCCATGGTGTCTAAAGGCCACCAGGCCTGCATTTGCTGCAGCTCTCTTTCTTGAGCTGTCTCCATGGGATGCAAGTAGTAGTAGGCTATCTATTAGCAGCAGTGGACTTGTGGGGGAGAGAGAGAGACAGAAACACTGGGAGTGAGCAGCTCGAAGGGTGTGCCATGCGTGACGCGTGCCCTGCTTAAATAGGAGGGCTTTTCGGAGGCCTGAAGGCAAAAGGCTGTGCGTGTGTGCGCGCACTGCAGGCTGCAGTCCGGCACAGTTAGTCAGGAAACTAGGAAAAGAAAGCTTGGAAATTTTGCAAAGTCGAAAGGGAGCAACGAGCCAACGAAAGCAATAAAAAAAAAAAAAGGATGGGAGTCGTTGCGAGCTCTTTCTCGTGGTTCGTTATGTACGTCTCTCCATTCCTCGTCTCCCGTTTTTGACTTGTAGCTTTGTTTATAGTGGAAAATACGTAAGTGCTTTCTATTAGTTTGGGATAGTATTTTATTACGAAAAAAATAGATAAAACCTAAGAAAGGGATCCCAATTTTTGTACATCGGGTTGACTAGAAGGATTATTTGTAGTGGGCGATGAGATTGGTGGTAAGAGCTAGGACACATTGGGGCCCAAATTAAGGACGGAGAAAGGGACAACACCAGACATGAGTGCAAGCTAGTAGTGTGTGCATCGGCGGATCTACGAATTTGCAAGAGATAGGTTTTGAGTTTTTACTATTTTTGAAAAGTTACCAGGAGATACTAGTATATTGTTATCAAATTACATATAAATTCTTGATACTTTTTGTCACTGAGTGCCAATAGATACCAAAAATTTATATATAATTTGATGGCAAGATGCTAGTACCTTTTAACAAAGGTAAAACTCCCGCAAAAGAGTTGCAAATACGTAGCACAGCCAACTGCTTCCTCTCCGATCCGTTGTTTGTCTTTGGCGAGGTTGGGAGGCCCACCCGCCCATAGGACCCTACCCGCCTAACAGCCTTGCTGTGTCAAGGTATTAAGCCCATGGCCCGTTCCAGCCCGATAGACCTAATGAGCCGGACTTGGACAACAATTTTAGGCCCGAAACAAGCCCAACAAAAATGAAATACAACCCATGGCCCGTCTTATGCCGATAGACCTAGTGAGCCGGACTTGGATAACAATTTTGGCCCGAAACAAGCCCGCCTTTTCTTCGGTTCGGCCCGAGCCCAGCCTGGGAAATGCTCAGGTCTGCATGGAAGTAGGCTAACTCCTCGCAAAAAAAAAGTAGGCTAACCATGTACTACTGTTTTATACAGCTTTTTTCTTGGTGGGAGACAATATTATTGTAACCAGGCCATGCATCCTGTGCCAAAGCAGACAAATGTAAGGAAAGGGGCTCCACGCAACGACGTCCGGGCTGATCAGATCAATATTTGGACTAGAGCCAGACCAACCAGGCCCCCAAAGCCAGGATCGAAGGGAAAACCATGGTTTTCCATGTCGCTACGGTTGTAGTCAAATTTGTGGATGGTAGGTCAACAATCTATCGAGTTACATGCACCAACTAATAGTTTAAACTGATGAGGAAAGATGAGCAATTCACTTGTACGAGGAAAGATGGACAATTCACTTATACTTTAACACTCTCTCACGTGTAGGCTCTTTTAGGCCTAATACGTGGAACAGAGGTTGACTGCAATTAATTTTTTTTAATTGCATCAACCAGGTCTTGAACTCAAGACCTCTTGGCTTTGATACCATATTGAGTTCTATGTACCAACCAGTTCACCTAAAAACTTAAGCTGATGAGGAAAGATAGACAATTCACTTATACTTTAACAAAATCATCATTCTACGGGCATTGACACGTAGCAAAACAGACATATTCTCTGTGTAGACACTGTAGAGACAGTAAGGTGGTGATCGGTTCGGCTGAAAGCTGAAAGCTTATGGTCGAAAACACCGTGGTGGTGAAAAAAACATCAGAATGAGAGAGGCTTATTTAACATAATTAACTTTAAAAAAATTGAAAATATAAAAATATGTTAGCCCATCACGCATAACGCAAACGAATACGAGAAAAAAAGAACCGACAAAAACTCAAAAAGTCAAAATTCGTAAAAAGATGAAATTATGAATAGTGCAAAAATAAACTTAAGCTTTAAGCCATAAGCTATATTGAGCAAGTCTGCAAACCTCTCGTCGAAAATGCATGCCGACATGCACACACGTGCATACTCGCATGCATATATGCGTCGACTTGATCGTATAATCGTATTTGCAGTTGCCGGCATTACCATCCAACGTACTCATCATGGTAATCTTACATCTAAAAAACATTGTACATGTATACCTTGGAGTATATATCATGGCATTGCATATATATCAAAAGACCGGTGCATCTATTGCATTGCAGGGCGTACAAAGGTACGTAGTGGCTTTCTTATCAGTAGGCAAATTCTGAATTCTTATATGTTGTGGTATTATGCACAATGGACCCACAATACCTTGAGCTAATGCCTAGCAAACTCATGGATACGTAAAAAGAAGCGTCTGAAAAACCAGGCTACGAGACACGAGCACGAGCCTGCTGCTACTGCGAGGGAACTTTAATCGCTTTGTATTTGGCCAATGCAATCCTAGTCCCACGAAAATGCACGCAGCAGCAGTCCGTCCTTGGTCATCATGGCGCAATTTCGAACCGTGGAAACTAGCGTCCCATCGCATGCACGAGCTAACACATGATCTACCATACTAGCAAGTCGCAACATTTCGGCTTTAGCTTTTAGCTTATTTTTCACTGTTTATAAATTTTATTTTTTCAAAAAATTTTATTTTTTTTGAGCTTTTTGGCCAGTTCTTTTTTCTCGTATTCGTTTGCGTTGTCCGTAATGAGCTAGCATATTTTTTCTATTTTTAAATTTTTTTAAATTTAATTACGTCAAATAAGTCACCTTCAGCTACAGTGATATTTCAACCGCTATAGTGCAATTTCAGCAATAAGCCATAACTTTTCAGCCCAACCGAGCGAGGCCTTAATTTCCGCGGCTATGTTTTTTTTTGGCTTTTCAACTATTTTAATCTTTGGCTTCATTCAACAATAACTATTTATTAGATTAATAAGCTATAGCCAAAAGTTATAAACCGTAGTCCAAAAGATAAACCCATGTAATGTGGAATCCATTTGTCACTTCTAGCCACCTTCCAAAATCAAATGATAATTAACATTTTTTGCGGTAAAGACCTATTTGGCCTAGCTCCAGATTAAGGCTTTCTTAGGAGAAGCTAAAGAAGCTCCAACCTTGGGATTGTTTTTGGAGCCCGATAGGAGCCGAACTATTTCTTCACAAAAATTGGAGCAGGCCAAAGGCAGCTCCACAGGCTCCTCCAAGCCCTTTGTGGAGAAATCTCAACACTACCCAAGGGTGGACCCACCACGATTCACTGGTTTTCAGCTGAATACCCAAATTTTTTTGGCAAAACATTCACTATATATAAAGTGTAATACACATGTATACTAATAGTTGGGTTAAATTCGTCGTGTTCATATCCAGTCAGCATAAATTGGCATCAGATCCTTTTGTCCCATTTCCCTCTCCTAGGCCCAAATTGGTATCGGACACTGGCCCACTGTTGTGATTCATGCGACACATGGTAGAAACTCTAAGTCTCACTTAGTCTCTCCTCTCTGGCTCTCTCCATCTGACAGTACAGGAGGCTTCTGGTCTTCTGGACTTTTGGAGGCAGGACTCATGAGCCTGCGCAGGAGCGCTGGAGCGATCATCTCGCAAGTCATAAGCCATATCATCATCGTCGCTCGCCTGAGTAGCGGCGTAGGTTCGTCCTCCTCGACCCGGCAACCCCCATGGCGGCATGGCCCCATATCCCTAATCTGGTAATCTCTCCATCTCCTTCTCCTCTCCTGAGAATCTCCAATTTGAAGCAAAATTATGTATTTTAATAAATACGTGAGTTGTATTTTGCTTAAAGAAGTGAGTCATCTATAATATTTTGAAGTTTTTGCATAGTAGTTGATTATATTCTGATGACTGATGTATCAGTTATTTAGAAACTATGCAAATATTGTTAAGTCTTTTTTGTAGCTTGATATGTTGGACACTTGGATGATTTGATCCCCTTTGGTGTCTGGTTATTCGATCCATGTTTTGTTTAGCAGTTTAGGTAGCACTGCATAAGTTGTTTAGCTAGAAACCGTTCAACAAAGTATGTTCATGATAAAAGCACTTTTGAACATCTGCTTGCTGAACACAAAAAATCTGACAAAGAGAATTGTCTTTTCACTCGATTAAAGTATCTTGTTGTGATTGTACAACTCTATTGTAGAATTATTCAGATTTAAACTTTGACTCAAGTTAGTAATTCCAGGAAAATAATTCATCTCTAATTCCAACTATCATGGTTAAAACTATTATCCTTTGAGTTCCGTTCTTCACTCATTGTTGAAGTTGCTTCCTTTTGTGTGCTTGTCTACATGACAGTTTAGATCATGTTCATGTAGTAGTTCTGAAGGTTTAGTTTCCTGTGTGAAATGGGCTACACCTTGCATATTTATTGAGTGTTCTTGGTATGTCTTGTAAAAAGATACAAATGCTTCGAGTAGCTCAAGCTCAACAATTGTAAAAGCATTAGAATTGGGTGACATTGAAACCGGCTGAGGTTTGAATCAAGAGATGGGCTTCAGTAGGCCAGGTGATACTCGTTGGGATCTCACTATAAAATTGTTATGCATTTTATCTCTCTGTATCCTTCAATCCGGCAAGGTAGGCCGGGTGATACTCGTTGGGATCTCACTATAAAACCGTTATGCATTTTATCTCTCTGTATCCTTCAATCCGGCAAGTTCTTATAAAGATTGAAGAAGATCACTCTTCAAGCGTAGAGACTATACATGCTCAAACTCTGTTGACATCATTTGAGTCATTTGAGTTTGTTTTCATGGCACGCTTGTTGCTAACCATATTTGGGTACACAGATGACTTAAGCAATACTTTGCAAAAGAGAGATCAAGATATTGTTAATGCTATTGATCTTATTTATTTGATAAAGAGTCAATTGCAGTTATTGCGGGAGGATGATTGATGGGATTCTTTTCTTAAAGATGTCACTTCCTTTTGTATGAAGCATGTCATCAAAGTCACTCAAATGGATGGTTTTTATAAACCAATTGCAAGATCCAAAAGGTTCTTAAAAAAAGTCAAGAATCTCTATTGCTTTCATGTTGAAATGTACTTAAGTGTTATTGGGAGGTAGCTTTGAGAGCTTAATGGCAGGTTTGATGAGGCAAACATATATTTGCTTCTTTGCATGACATCATTCAATTCTACTGATTCATTCGCCGCTTATGACAATGATAACTTGGTTAGGCTTGCTCAGTTTTATCCTAAAGATTTCTCAAGCACATTATTGATGCATCTTCCATTTTAATTTGCACACTTCATTGTTGATCTGTGTAGAGATAAAAAGTTTAGAAAAGTGAACAACCTTTCTAAGATTTCCATTATGCTTGTTCAACAAAGAAAAATCTCAATTATGCAATTATTTACAAACTTCTCAAATTGGTGCTAATTCTTCCTGTAGCAACTACTAGTGTTAAGAGAGTATTTTCTTCAATGAATTATGTGAAGAATAAGCTAAGAAATAGAATGAGGGAGCAATACTTGAATGATTGCTTGGTTATATTTCTTGAACGAGAAATTTTTCTGCAAGTTAAGGATGATGACATTGTATATCGCTTCTAAGGCATGAAGCATTATCGCGTTTATTTTTAATTATTTTGTAATTTCTTTATATTATTTGAGATGATGTCTCTAGTATGAATAATTGTACTTTAATTTTCGCTATTGTGGACTTTATGTTTTCTATTGAATAATATTTTTGTAACTTCGAATACCCATCCTAAAATTCATAAGTTCGCCACTAACATTACCCTGTTGATATGACTTCACCTTCGTCGGGAATAGCGACCTCACCATTGTTATCTTCATGCAAGCTCGGCGCAACTATTTAGTCTCTCTCGATTGAACTTGTTGTTCGGTCACCACCACTATCCATGTCTGTCGAAAGCCTTGCCATCCATGCATGCTTGCTTCTAGCCGTGTCCACTCCTTAATCCTCGAGGTTGGTTGTCGTAGCTCCTTGATGGTCGTCGCTGTCCATCGCTGCCCTGTTCACCACTGTTTCCTTGAGCGACGCTTGATCCACGCCGCCACCAAAAAAATCAACCCACCACTACGTTGATCTAGTGATCAAAGAGGAGGTATTGATAGAGAGGATGGGAATTGATTGGTGGAGAGGAGCTGAGGAGCAGTGGAGATGTGGAGGAAGACATAGGGGTAAGACGAAGAAAGGATATGGGCAAAATGGTCTAATTATGATATGAAGGAAGAGAACATACTATATTTTGTAAACACCCCCAAAACGTCAATTCCATATTCTATTGGAATTGCTTCAAGAGAAATTAGAGTGGAAGCCCAAAAATGTTTGAGCTAGAGCCGGGTAAAATGGGAAAATTTTCTATTTGGATCTGCTTCTATAGAAACCAGAGCAGAATCCCAAAAAATGTTTGAGATAGAGTTGGGCAAAGCAAGAAATTTGATCAAATGAACCGTAAAAGAGAATTTCCATTCGGTATACATCTCTGAATAATAATTTTTAGGGATTTAGTCAAATTTCTAACCTTAGATCTGCTATGAGCTTCATAAACCTGTAATGTCTTCTTCTTCTATGGCTTTAGCAAGACATATCTCCTTCTATAGATAAATCTTTTCGCATAATAGGTGTTGTGGTCGATGCCAGAGGCGATGAGTTAGAGGAGGTGAGAATGTGGCTAGCCAAAGGCGAGAGTGTTGGTGTTGGTGATGATAGAGGTCGTGAATTAGTGAATTAGATGGAGACACGGCGGCAATGAGTAGGAGGAGATGTGAGAGCAGCGGAGGCTAAGTTTTGGATGGAAGATGGGGAGGGGAGGAAAGAATCATATCAAATGGCAAGAATTGAAAGTCACATTTTAAAGGCATTGGGATCTTTGTGAATTAATGTTATCTTTTTCTTAAGGAGTGAATTAATGTTATCTAGTGATACCTATGTACCTACTAGCCAATGGCATTTTCTTTCTCTTTTGATAGGATAATGACATGGATGCTCTCATGATTTCCACAGTTGGCATTCAATAGTGAGTTGGCCCATTTCTCTCGAGCGTGCATCCTGAGGTTGTCAGGCCTAGCAGCGCACATATCCCGTGAAGTGTACATAGCCTGAGCCCAACGAGACGCTGCAAAGTATTAGGCCCACTGAACAACTCAATATCGTTTTGCCCACCCAGACCAGCAGAGGCCGATACTTTCACAATCCTAAATCTATTCAAACACCGTTTCTATTTCCCAACCCAAAATGCAAGCCCATAAGAGCAAAATTTTTGGCCCAGTTCGCTACAAATGCTGACTAACATTCTAGTCCACATGAGCAAAATTGGCGGCTGAGTCGACAAAATCTCCTACCGTGCAACACCTCAACATTCTTTCTCCTTTCTTGGACTTCAGGGCTTGCACCAATCTTATCAATACCATTTTGGTACCGGCCGTTGTAAGATCGAGGAGGCCGACTAGAGGGGGGTGAATAGGCGGTCTTAAAAATTCTCTACAAATTATTGCTTAACAATACAAGACCTTTTCGATTTGCCTAAACCAAGTATATAATGTGGAACCGTAAATCAATTTGGTTTAGCTCAATTAGCGTCTACAACAAGAATTTCGTCTAAGTGCACCAAAATATATCCTATGTTAATATTTGCAATCCTAGGTGTACAAGCAATCAATTTAATTCTAAGATTGTAAATTGCTTGAATGTAAATAAGGCACAAGGAAACAAACCACAATTGACACGGTTTCTTTTTACCATGGTATTCGGAGGGTTGCCACTCTCCCCTAATCCACGTTGAGGTTAGCCCGAACAAATCGGACCGGCTCCACGAATTAAGCCGAAACACCTCAATCCACTAGTGGTAGCTCTTTTCCGCTCCGTGTAGGTGAGCTCCAACCTTCACAACTTCACCGGGTCTTCTCACAAGCTTCTTGAGAAGATCACTGCGCACGACGCCTCCAATGTCGTCTAGGAGTCGGCAAACTCCAAGAGTAACAAATCAAGTCCCTCACTTGACTCTCACCATGTGCAACGAATGCACAAGCTCAACTCGGACACAAAGTCCACCTCTAGATGCAACACATGCACTCTAGATCACCTCTCCTCTCTCACAAAGTGCAACACATGTACAATTGAGTGGAGAGCCTCACTCTAGCTCAATAACACAGCAATAGGTCAAGCAACAACCTCTCCAACCAGCCTTGAGGAGGTATTTATACACCTCCCTAAAAAACTAGCCGTTGGAGAGAAGAGGGGGCTGAAATCAGCCCGAGGGCCGGAACTACCGCCATTATAATGGTTGGTACTTCCGCCCTCCCAACGGCTAAAAAAAACTAGCCGTTGGGCTAGAAAACCGGTCAGACCGCCACACAAAAACCAGTCAGACCGCCATGACCGGTCAGACTGCCCACACAGGACCGATCAGACCGCTCCTCAGAAAACATCAAAGCCGCTCTCTGGAAAAAAAGGTCCGTCAAAATGCGGAACTACCGCCGGCCGGTCAGACCGCTCTCAACACGCCGGTCTGACCGCCGGGACCATGCTGGTCAGACCGCTGGTCTCAGGTCGATCTGACCGCCTCTCTCAGGCTGGTCTGACCGCCCCTCGGTCAGTTCAGCTGTAAAACAATCCGGAGCTCCTCAAGTCCGGTAGTACCGCTCACACAGAGTTGGTACTTCCGTCTTACGGTAATACCGCTCACACAGAGCCGGTAATTCCTTTTTCTAGAGAAGTGCAGATATCTCAACAGTCTTTGCAAAACACATTTGCAAACAACGATATTATGCACACAAGGATCAACCATGATTTCCGATAAGTTGCAAAACACATTCGCACACTTTTGAAATCATGACACAAGGAATTGATACATGGACTTTTCACGTTTGCAAAACACATTCGCAAACCTAATTAGTCCCACAATTCGATTGTTATTAATTACCAAAATATGTCATTAACTCATAATGATGGGTCTAGATTCTTCAATCTCCCCCCTTTTGATAATTGATGACCATACTTAATAATTGATGAAGAATTAGTTAAATTTTCGAGTATACACTTTGTACATAACAATTGTATACTCCTGGACTAACTTTGAAAGCATTAAATTCATTCTATTTGGCATAATGTGAATTTTGAAATTAATGCTTGGCAAAGTCACAATCTATAAAGAAAACTCCCCCTAAATATGGGCATAAAGGTTTGAATGAGATTCATGCACATTTTATGGATGTTGTAAATTTTGGCGGAGTTTCCTCTATATTTGGGTCCAAGAAAGCATGTCCACAATAACAATATAATCAATAGTCAACATAAAGTTAACATGCATGCATCTATATGACAAGGACATGAAGAAATAATTTGGACAACACTCAATAAGAGAGAAACCACAAAGGTTCACATAGAAGCATAAAACATACAGGTTGTCCAAAAGACTACAAATAAGATAAAGGTTCAAATAAGCTTACAATAGAATTTTACAATAAACCAAAAGTTTATCCAACAAAGGACAATGTCTATTGACCTACTACCTACTACTACATCCTCTTTATCCTTCTTCAATTTCTTCTTCCTTTATTCTTCATCTTCCTCTCCCCCTTTGACATTAAATACCAAAAAGAAGAATTTAGCCACAAGATAGATAAAAAAAGAGAGGAAAGAGGTGAGCTAAAAAAATAATTAGAGAAGAACTCACGAGAAGGAGCATTGGAGGAGCCACCATGCACACTACGACGACGGCGATTGCGAGGAGGACGATCATCTCTTTCAAGGCGATTCACCCTGCTATGGCAATCAATCACCTGTCGCTCAAGAACTCCAAGCCTTGAGTTCCATCTGGCTTGAGCGACAAGGGCCTCTTGTTGATTTCTTTCCATAGTATCGAGGCAAGAGTTAACTCTGTTTAGCACAGTAGAGAGATGTCCAAGACTTTGACGCATCTCATTCATGAAAGCATTGTCAAAGAATTGGTGTTCAGGCTGTCCCATGTGCTGCGCCCCCTTGCCCAAAAGGTTGACCTCCATGCTCAAAAGGCTGTCCTGCATGCTCAAACTGTCCACCATGAGGTTGAGGAGGCACTGGAGGTGGATGAGCATCCCGAGGACGGTATTCTTTATACTCCATATGACAGTCATCAGCGAACTCAGTCATACCAATAATGAGCTTCATAATATAAGGAGCATAATAAATACTCTTGCCTTTATCTCCTTTCGACGAGGCAATCTCATGAATCATAAGATCCACAATATCAAAATGAGTGCCTTCCATGATATACTTGATAATGTTCCAAGCTCTGCCATATATTTCATCATTGTTGCCACTTCTAGGAAAGAAAGTGGTTCTCATGATTCTATTGATAATGCTTGGAAGAGGAAGGAGTCATGATACTCTGCCATGCACAAACCTCTGATTTGGATCATAATATTCATCAATGAGAGTAAGTGGCAGTGGATCTTTATCATGCACTTTGATTCCGCGTGATGGTTGCAAGCCTAAAGAAATCTCGAACTCTGCTTTGGTGGCTTGCGTTCGTGTTATCCCCGTCATCCAAGAAAGAAAGTCAAAATCTGGGGAGACATACACGGTGGAATAAAACTGCTTTATGGCCTTGACATGACAGTCACACCTCAAAGTCACAAACTCATCCAGGTGCACACGTCGAAAATGTGGATATAAACCACTGAATATAGGATTCTTACTTAGAAAACTCCATGTGACAAATCGATGGTTTGCGAATTTTTTGTCAGCATAGATCTGATGGTAGACCTTTTGTTGAAACATGGTGTGAAAAAGATGTTGTGTCGCAGAGCGAGGAAACTGGAATTGATCTGCATGTCTAAGCATTGCATACTCCTCATGGCTCATTTTGGAGAAATCATGGTGCTCTGGCTCTTCCTCATCCTCGCCTATATTTTCATCCTGTTCTTCCTCCTCAACGTCCATCTCAGGCTCTTGAGCAGCCTCTTTGCCTTCATGGCATCGCAAAGGATACTCAGGAATTTCTTCTTCATGCTCTTGAGGTTGAGCCCTTGAAGAGGAGCCTGCTGCAGCTCGATGGTGATGCGCTATGAAGAATGATGGAATTGCATTTTTACGGCAGGATTCTTTGGTCCTCGGCATTTTGCTGTCGAAAGAAAAATACTCGAGTCAAAGAGGGATTTTACATGGCAGCCGACACAACATGCCATATAAGAATATTCAATTTTAGAGCAAGGATTTCTTATGATATGAAGTAGGGAATCAATAGGAACTAATCTAACTAGCTCCATTCTACTTGCATAATTGAGATTGTCCAACAATATATGAGGGATTTTGTGAAGAACAACATAAACCCTAGAATGAGGTATAGTTGGGTTTTAGAGCAATGCAAGTAGGGGAAGCAAGAGTTTACCTCTTAGAATAAGAGAATACAAAGTTTGATTGAAGAAATTTCAAAGTTCTTGGCCGGATTTAGAGGTGACCCAAACCTAGGGTTTGGAGAGACATGGTGAGAATGAGGGCAATGAGGGAGAGGATCAAATTTACCTCCTTGGAGAGGGAAGGGGACGACCGGACTTGCTCCTGGTGGCCGGAGAGAGAGGAGGCACCGGAGAGGAGGCTGTGCGGGGAGGAGACCGAGAGGAGTCTGTTTGGCCGAAGGGGTAAGGAGCAGGTCGGGCAGAGAAGAGAAGAAGAGGCGGGCTGAGAGAGCAGTGATTTCCGGTCTGACCGCCAAGAGAACGGCGGTCTGACCGCTACCACCGGTCAGACCAGTCCAGACACGCCGGTCTGACCGCCTTCAGCTCTAAGGCAAGCAGAGATTAGGGCACAAAGCCGAAGAGGAGGAAAATTGGATGTATATGCTCCGAGCATTTGCACAATAAAATTTTAAAATTGCTTTGGAGCTTTTCCAACCAATTTATCCTCAAGAACCTCTTTTACTAAAATATAGCATTTGTTTTCGCAAAAGAACTCGTTTTGAAGGAAAATTGGAATTTTAAGTCAAATTAAGCATGAACACATCCAAGAGAGATAAAAGAGGATAGGTCAACCTTAGAATCATAATTTTACAAATAAGTAAGTATTTTGGACCAAAAGGGGTCAAGTAAGCATTTTGCCAAAAATTCAATTTTTATGAAAATTTAAATGTGTGCAATGATCTCTCGGAGAATTTGAAGTTTACAAATTTAGCTCAAACTTTTGAATTTGCACAAGAGTTATATTTGAAAGCCTTTCAAAGTATTAATCCTCATTTTGAAGTGAAGGGCTCAAAGTTCAGAAATCTGAAAATCTGAATTTTCAGACATTTGCATCTCATTTGACCTTCTAGAGAGAGATGAAAAATTGATCAAATGATCCTTATAAATTCTGAGAAAATTTGACACTGAAGATCAACTATAGAGGATAAATTGTCATTATTGTGGCTTACTTTAAATCTGAACCCATGTTAATATATAAAAATCACAAATCGGCTCAGAATCATGGAAGTTCTGAATTTATCAGCACATTGCCAAAGAGAGAAAAAGTCCAAACTCATTCAAATTAACTTGAAATATTTTCAAATTTTGTAGATATGAACTTGATTCTATTGTTGACCTTTTCCAACAAGAACTTTTGAAAAATACTTATCCAATTAAAAGATATGCCAAAATGCGCTTTGAGAGCAAGAGATTGAGTTGATTTTGCATCAAACGCTTAAAATTTAAACCAATTGAATTTTCATGGAGTATTTTTCTTTCTTAGCTTCATATGAGTTATAAATACTATTTCAAACCAAGATACACGAAGAAATATTGCTCAAATAGCTAAACTCATTATATGCAAGAATAGGTCACCTTGGGTCAACTATGGTTTTTGGATGAGATTCAAACGAATATAACTTTTCAATGATTGGTCTTTTGTAAAAGCCTTTAAATAGAGAAATGTTTGAAATGATGAACCCTTTGAGTTTTGTATTGACCACTTTTTCAAATACTCAATAGATTATAGTTTAGAGAAATATGTCATTTAATCCAAAACAAGATCATATAAGATTCTTTTACGGCCAAATCTTCCTTTTGATTTCTAAAATAGAAATTTTTACTAAAAAGACTTTGAAAACATTTTAAATACATAGTTGACTACTTTTATTTAGTTCTTCACAACTTTTAGCCTTTTAAATAAGATTTTTAATTTTTGATCAAAAAGGCTCTTTTGAAAAGGTAATCTTGCATATTACTTGATTATTACTCCATGAATACCAAAAGAAAGCAAATGAGAGGCTCTCAAATTTGCAATGGCATGTATTAATTTGAAATAGCACTTTTGAACCAAGATATACTAAAGATCCGATTCAGGAGGTGCTAGGATATGACCAATATAGGTCAAGGTTGAGTTTAGGGTGAGTTTCCAAATCAAATAACATTTGATTGGTTGGCGTTTTGGAAAACTTTTGAATAGCAATAATGTTTGAAATAGTCAACTCTAGGTTTTTGGTATTGAACACATTTTTAAATTCCTTTTAGAATTCATTTTAGCCAATTTTTGAGTTTAAAGCCAAAACAAGATACTAGATTAATAGTTTTGGGTTGAAAACTCAATTTTACTTAAAATAAGTTTTTCTAAAGCCAAAACCTTTGTAAAACCTTTGAAAAGCATTTGTATACATTTTTCAACTAGTTTTTTTAAAGATATACTCATGATTTCAAAATTTTGATTTTTGGCTAAATGGCTCAATTTTGAAAAACAATACTAGCACTTAGTTAATATGGGCACACTTAGGGATGTGATATATATGAATATGATTTAACACTCTCCCTTAATGTGCCTCTACATATTGCTCATAAATTACAATAAAGTATTTTAAGCATAAGAGCAAGAACACCCCTTTTTAAAAAAATTTCATTAAATGCAACCTACACAAGGCTAGGGGCTTAATATATCAAATGTAAATACTTGTTACCGAGATGACATTGGTTCATAATGTGGCATGATCATCCGCAAGCTTGGCTTCCATTGTATAGGACACACATTGCTATATTTATCCTTCCTAAGCAAATAATATTCATTGAATAGATGAGGTTTAGGAATGATACCTTTGGGACAATCCTTACTAAAATGTCCCTTCTCCCGGTAATTATAGCAAATTTGGCAATTATTACCTCTTCTAATCTTGTTGTCTTGCTTATTGCCGGTTTGCCTCTTCTTTTATGGATTTATCTTGTTTTCCACCTTGTTGGGGCACTCAGAGGTGAAGTGTCCCAACTTGTTGCATCAAAGCACTTGATTTTCTTCGTATGTCTTGCATTGTACCTTGTCTTGCTATTCTCCTTCTTGGAGATGAAGCCTACACCTCTCTTGTCATTTGACAATTTTTGACTACCCAAAATTTTGTCAAGAGAGGCCTTCCCTTTGTAGCTTTTCTCCAAGTCTTTTCTCAAAGTTATGACTTGGGCCTTGAGCTCATTATTCTTCTCTACAAGGTTAGTCTCAACATGCATAGAGGAAGTAATATCATCTATTTTTGAGCAACAAGGAATATCTAGCAAATCATCACATGATGTAGATACATTAATTTTAGATGAATTGCAATAGCTAGGAGGTACGCATGTCATATCATCTAATAAATCCTCACATGATGTAGATATGCTAACTTTGGTTGTATTGCTAGAGTTAGGAGCTATACATGGCATATTATCTAGCAAATTACATATAATTTCTATATCCACACTAGGTTTAGTATATTACTTGAGAAGAAGAGTTTCATGTTCTTCTAATAACTTGTTATAATTATTTTGAAGAGAAATATGTTCATTCTTCAAAATCTTATATTTAGCCTTTTCTTTTCCAAGGAATTTATTTAACTATTTTAACATGTCCATCAACTCATCATAAGAAGGTTCATCATCATTATCGTCGAATTTTACCTTCTTGTTACCTTTTGCCATAACACATCGAGTTGATGTGGAGGGAATGGTGGATTCATCATCGTCAGAGCTAGAAGTAGAGCATTCATCTCCCGACATCCACTCTTGTATGCAATCCTCGTCAGATGATGTAGACACTTCATATTTGTCTTGAATTTTTGTTCACATATCATGAGCATTATCGAGATTGCATATTGTGTTGAACACCTCTACACTCAAAGCACTAAATAAAGCGTTAGTAGCTTGAGCGTCGAGATGTGAGCATTTCTTATCATCAATTGTTGGAGCAAGAGGATCCTTAGGAGGAGAAAAGGCCACATCTACAATCCGCCATATTTTTAGGCTCATGGCCTTAAAATAACATATCATGCGAATTTTTCAATCATTATAATTTATGCCATTAAATTGAGGTGGTTCATTTAGGTGCACAAACCCACTAGACGCCATCATTTAACTCTCTAGACGGTTAAGCCTAATAGATGAGAGACCAAGCTCTGATACCACTTGTAAGATCGAGGAGGCCGACTAGAGGGGGTGAATAGGCGGTCTTAAAAATTCTCTACAAATTATTACTTAACAATACAAGACTTTTTCTATTTGCTTAAACCAAGTATATAATGTGGAAGCGTAAATCAATTTGGTTTAGCTCAAGTAGCGCCTACAACAAGAATTTCGTCTAAGTGCACCAAAATCTATCCCATGTCAATATTTGCAATTCTAGGTGTACAAGCAATCAATTTAATTCTAAGAATGTAAATTGCTTGAATGTAAATAAGGCACAAGGAAACAAACCACAATTGACACGGTTTCTTTTTACCGTGGTGTTTGGAGAGTTGCCACTCTCCCCTAATCCATGTTGAGGTTTGTCCGAACAAATCGGACCGGCTCCACGACTTAAGCCGAAACACCTCAATCCACTTGTGGTAACTCTTTCCAGCTCCGGGTAGGTGAGCGTAGAGATCCGACGGTGGTGGCCCTTGAGCAGTAGCCTCCATCCGGGTCTGGTGACCCATCCATGGCACGGTGGTGTGGTGGCGAGCCTGAATCCGATGACGACCAACGAGCTACATCCGGTGGTGAGCTTCATCGGCGTGGCAGCGTTCTCCATGGCGTGGCGTCGTGCTCATCTTGAGGTGATGACATGTGGGTCGGCATGAATTATTTATTGGGCTGGCACCGTGCATGTAGATGCACCGATTCTAGGAATCTTGCTTCTAGATAGGGTACATTAAAATTATGGATGTTGATAAACATAATTCGGATGTTTTCTTTTTAACTATCATTAAGATTTGTGACCATTAGATTAGAGATCAAATGATCATCCATGAATTCTCTCCCACCCCCTCCAAAAAAAATACCTCCTTCCTCCAAAAGAAATCTCCCCCCTAAAAAAAGGCCGTTGGATCTCTAATCCAACGGTCTCAAATTTGGATGATTGGTAGAAAGAAAATATCCAGGTGATGGCTAGACACATCCTAAAATTATATGTATAAATTTGTTTTGAACTTTTTCAATATTATAATTTTATTGAATTTTATAAATATATTATAATAAAAATTAGTAGTCAAAATTATATTTAGATACCATGTCGATGTCAAAAACACCGTACTAAATGGGTGTATCAGTGGATTTTCTTTTTAAGAATTTGGTCTTCATTGCTAGGCCTAAGATTGATATGTCAACCAATTGCATCATAGCACTCGTCCACTTGCTCCTTCTGAATTTTTTTTCGAACAACTGCTCCTTGAGAATTTTGTCTGTCACATATAACCTGAGATGATCCATCGCTGAGGCGTGAAAGGCGATAGTAGCACTAGCACACACGCCACATGGCATGCAGGGCAGCTATAAAGGGGCTCATCAACTAAAACAGGAATGATATTATTACTACTACTAGATATGGATCGAGGAAAGAAAGGGAAGAGAGAAAGGAAGTACATTTTGGAACGGAGTCTAGATAGTTGACTTGCTCTTCTGCAAATCAAGTATATACTAGCTAGAAAAAAAGAAAATGAAGAAGCAGAAACGGCATTGACGTTGTACAAAGAAAAGGCCAGTGAAGAAGCATAAGCATCGACGTCATGTTTACTGTAACAAGGATTCTGGTGAATGTGAAGGCAAACTGAAAGCATATTGGACCATTTCTTCGTGTTGGGAAAAAGGTTCTTAATTAGTACAACTAATGATAGCATGAGATGGGAGTGATTTTGCTAAAGTTAAACCTAGTATCCACAGGTTCATCTTTACGAGAGTAGGTTAATTATAGGTGTTGCATGCACCGCAGGACAAGTGGAGACCTAGCTAATAGAAAATCAACATTTGTACATCACATCTTCCTGGATCTTCAATCAGAATTGTAGCTATGAGTATAGGTTAATATAAATTATTCTGTTTTATTTGTTTCTTTCTGAATTAGAGGGTCATGCATTTGTTTCTTTCTGAATCAGACGGCCATGCATATATCCAATAATCTATACAGACTACACTCTTTCCTTTGCAAGATATTCCTTGATTCTTCCTTCAGAAAGGTTCCTTGGTGCCATACCAACAGAACCTGGATAAGGCGCCTGGGTCCCCATCACCCAGCTCCCTCCACTGTCCGTATCTACTTGGAACCGGGAACAATTTGGAACATGACAAAATCACGAGACGGGTGTGTATTAGAGCATAAAGGTGCCCTAGTATATCATCTGGAATTACCGAGTCAACTATCAAGAATCTACAATATGTTCCACATTTTCCAACTCAGGTCGTGTCTTCGGGAACCCTCACAACAACTAACCAACCTCAACATACCACCCTATGAAGAACAGCCGGTGAATATTCTAGAGACAGAGGACCGACAGTTAAGAAACTGAACTATATGTTTTTGCAAGGTATTATGGAAGAACCACTCCGTTCGTAAAGCTACAGGGAAAAGGAAGAAGATCTATACGAGGACTACCCCAACTTATTCAAGTGAGAACCCAATATCGGGGATGAAGTCTTTCTAAGGGGAGGCTAAAAGAACCCTAACTCTTAATTAACTCTAACAGTGCAATTACATTTAATTAACAGTAATAAAAAGGTAATTAAGTAATATAATTACAACATAGGGAATTACAAAAATTTCAAACTTGGCCTTTACAAAGCAAACTAAAATTATTACAACACTTGATTAATTACAAAAATATAATATACATAAAAAATAAATAAGATACATTATAAATATTGCATTAAAATGGAAAGCAATTAAATTACACCTGCATCCTTCCCTGATATTGCATCTTCCCTAACATTGCTTGACGATTAGTAGCCCTCTGAAGACCAACCAAAACCCAGCCTTTTCTTTTGTGATCAAAAAGCAAAGAATAAAAACAATCCAGGGGAGAATAAAAGAAATAAAATATTTTGCCATTAGAACCCGTTCGGCTTTAGAAGGCCAAATCAAATAGTGCTCATCGAGATACCTGGACCATTCGAGGCCGACCAGCACCTCTCAATTAAGTGGGTCTCATTATTCAGCAGAAAACTTAGTTCAACACCCACTTTTCTTTTACTGACTTACCTTCCGCAGTAGAAAAACTAAAGAATAGTGTCGAGCTCACCCGACGGACCAAAGGTCCCAAGGTTTTACCAAAACACACATTCAGTTGAGAGAGCCAAGGGGATAAGGGAGGAACAACCAAGACTTTGCACAAGCCAAGAGAGAGAAGCCAACCAAATGCCTTCTACCTCATAAGCAAGCTAGCATCACCAGCCTCACACAAGCATCACTCCCATTTCACTTTTCAACCGAGAGCTCACCCAAAGCCAAGACCAGCAAAGAGCCAACTCCACTTTCATAGCTTAGCCAACCACAACAGAGCCAAACCGAACACCATCACCACCCGCAAAGCCAGCCACCGAGAGGAAGTAAAGAAGAAAGAAGCGGAGGAGAGGAGCTAAGAAAATAGAGGAAGACGAAGGAGGGGGTGAGGACCATAGACGACCACTTTGAACTAGCCTCGACAGCAAGATGACACCATCGGCAATGACAAGAGGACACGTGAAAACCACAACATGGCCATTGCGAACGTCGTCCACATCCTTGCCATTTTCAACCCGACAACAAGTAGGCCCCAATTTTTCTCAACCCTTTTTTCTCTTGTTGTCTAGAGCACAAACAATAGGATGGCACATGCCAGCACCTCACACGCCGTAAACCAGCTGGCCAAGCAAGGCGTCCCGAGGAGAGGGACCACCCTACCCCAGCCAGCATGGCTACTACACCACCGGTGGTGAGCCCGTAGAAGCCGCCACACGCCCTTGGAAGGAAGAGCATGCTCCCCGGCGCACGCCCTCCCTACCAAGTCCCATCACGACGACAACCATAGGCATTCCTGAGACCGTGCATAATTAGGAGTAAATCAAGACGAAAATAGAAGCTAAATCAAAATGCTTGTAGTCAAGGGGAGAAAGAGTAGACTGTTTGGGTAGGAAGAAGAAGAGGTGGTGAACCGATAGAACCGTAGCAAGCCGTGGGGGACCTGAGCCATGGTGCTCGGCCATGGCCAAACCGGACCCCCCGAGCACCCAAGTTGGTGGCAACGAGGTAGGAGACCATAGGAGCCGAGAAGACCATACAAGTTGAGCAAGTCGTGGACGCTGAGGAAGCACCACAGAGATTGACCATAGACTAAATGAGGCTAGCGCACTCGCCACACAAAAGCCCCAAACCAAGCCCTAGCCCTAACCAATAGAGGCAATTAGGCAAAGTGGAGGGGAAGTGTAGGGAGATCTGACGAGGGGGAGCCATGGGATGCGAGATGGGCCGCGGTGGCGCACCCGAGCACCTCCCAAGGGAGGCGGCAACGTTAGATCGGGAAGAAGAAGGGAGCCAAAGATGTGAAGAGATGGGGAGGAAAGACGTGAGTGCGTGTGTGTGGTCAAAGAGGTGTTAGTGCAGAGTTTTCCGCGTGTGTGGGATTAGGTGTAGGGTATTTAGAGGTGTTTGGTGTTTGAAAGTGGGATCCGATGTGAGAAGTGGTGTTGGTGTTTTGGGGTGTTTGGTACGTCGGTTAGGCTATAGTAGTTATGGCGTTTGACGTTAGTGACATTGGCTGACCAGTGGGGCCTCCCACTAGGAAATCAAGGGTATGTTCATATTGGCTAACACCAGCTTCTCGAAGTGGTTTTATCATTTCTTTCGCTTCCGTCTCGCTCTTAAGATAAAGTAGGGGGTCACGGGCACATCGCACACCCTACTTCTCTCGCTCTAGTCTCGTGCACGTATCTCTCTCTCACCTCTCCTACAACTCGCACTATCTTTCTAAAAGCTATTTGTTTCAGTAAGTACTATTTATTTTTAGCTAAAAGCGATCAGCTGCAGTCAAAATCCATCAACTGTAGCCAATTTAAACATTCCCTATGGCCGGTGAAGGGTGACACGTGGACGCCAATTCGGTTTGTCTCTGAGTGGCCAAATGGGACAAACCTGGTCCAAAGGCCGGTGGAAAGGGAAAGCAACGGGACAAGTGGATGGATGACGTTGATGTTGGATGTGAGAGCTGTCGTGTTTTCAATACTCATGGCAACGCTGAAATCCAGTCATGCCAGTTGGAAAAATTCGCTTGCTGGCTCTTACAACCAATTATTCATAGTTCATTTTAGGCTTATCTCAAATGTAGGAACTTCACAAGAGGTCTGTAGGTAAATATTTCATAGAAACAGTTGGTGCAACAGCTTGATCAATGATTCAAATAAATCAACCTAGTTTGTGGTTCTAGCCAGTAGTACTTTGATCATAATTGATTTATCAGGAATTGTAGCAATATTTTGTTCGTGTTGGCAGTTTTGTTGTTTCCTTGCCCAATTGTTGGGCAGCCCTAAGATGGAAATTATTATCACAAATTGGTAGCACAAAAATGAAGCACAAGATGGGCCCATGTCAAGCTAAGATATAGGTGCTAGGCATGGCAATTGAATCTCTGGTCGGGTCCGTATTGGTTTGTTGGCTTGAAGTCCAACCAATAGGCAGCACACCTGTTAAATAGCAACCCCTTTTTGGAAAAAAGATAGACTAAAAATTAAACTAGGCATAACACTTGTCTTAAAGAACGCTACTACCACACGTTATACCATCGGAAGACATCCCAACGACATAGCTCCACTTGCTGCTACTCCCCTTCCCTTTCCTCCCTCTTTTCTCGAACTGGCGCTGCCGCTCCCGTCCCCCTATCTTCTCCGGCACCGGAGCAGCTCCACACCCCTCCTCCGCCTCCCCTACCCTCTCCTCCACCATCGACAATTGACGGCGGCCCCGCCGCCTGCCCGTGCAACCTTCTCCCCCTTCCCTACCGCTACCACCCCACCCAACCTAATATTCTGTATACCGCTATCATCATGCCTCCCTCCGTCACTGCACACCGCCCTCCGCCGTTGCCTGACGCCCTCCATTGCTGCCCACCGCTGGACCACCGCCTCCCCGACCTCCCTCTATGTTCAGGGGTCGCAGTGAACTCGTCAGTAGATCCAGAGTCAGAGGTGAAGTAGGAGGGGAGGGTGACACTGGAGTTGAAGAAGGAGGTGGGGGGCAACACCAGAGTTGAAGAAGGAGGGTGGCGCCGGTGGTCGAAGGCTATTCTATCGATTTTGGCTCAGATGGTATACCGTGCATAAGTTTCTCTGTCTTAAAACCATGTTCTGAAGGGAAAAAACTCTAACGCCTTGTTTGGCTAGGCCACAATCCTAACCCATCCACGTGGATGGCCAAGATTTTAGTTCAAATTTCCGACCCACCTATGTGAATTCGGTTGAGAATCGGCCTCTCAAACAAGGCCTAAAACCAAAAATGATATGAGATCAAACCCTCATACTAACAAGCTCTAGTAGAAGGTGATATCTCCTGCTAACGGGAGCTCCAGTAGAAAATAACCTTAGACACAACTAGAGCTGGGAATTGGGTCGTGCCGTGCCGACACGTCCCAAGCCCACCATGCCGGCCGCTTGCGGTCGTGCCACCGGCGGCCACCCCATCTGTGCCGTGCCGCCTTGCCTCCATCCAGGCCTAAGCATGGCCCAAAGCCCGATGTGCTAGCGTTCGTGCTGTGGCAACCCAAGCCCAATCCAACCCGAAGTAACTATACACGATGAAGGAAGTGGCGACGATGGTGGTGGCGGCCGCCCTTTTCATTTCTCTCATACTCGTCTTGTTAAAAACTAGTTAAAATTAAATTAGTTGCGTAAAAATATGGACACGTAAATATTTCGGGGGAAAAGTAACAACATGCGATACTAGTCTTGTGGCGTACATGTGTGCTTACCAAATGTAGGCATATACAGAATGGGACCATATTGCATATTATTTATTTGTATAAATACTAAGAGTCTACCAGAGAGAGTATGAAAATGGCAAGTGTACAATATGCCAGCTTGATGTTAGGAAGGTCCTGAAGTTTGGAACTGCTATTATATCTGTTAAACCTCAAACCATCAGAGTGGAAGAACAATGCAATTAGCAATAGTTGCATGCAAGAACAAAAATATTGCCATTCGGTCAAACACCTTGTGTCTGCATATATGTAATGAACTATAAACGGTGGCCGCGGTGGCTGCCATCTTCATTTTTCTCGTGCCCGCCTCGTTAAAAACCTAGTAAAAATTGAATTAGTTGCATAAAACATGGACATGTAAATATTTTAGGGAAAAAGTAGAATTCCTATGTATACACAAACATGTATAATCTAACTAGTGAAAGTATAGCCCAATAAGTTTTGTATGTATGATGTATTAAGGTGTTAACCAATATTTTCATCTATATCCATGCGTGCATAATTTCTTTAGTTACTAGATGCTAGGGAAAGTATACGTGTAAGTGGCGTATAGAGTTATTGATTCTGCCCATCTTTAGATGAAACAATGGTTTCTATTATTTTGATGCGACTTATCATTGAATCGAGTATTTAAATGAGCATTTGAATAATCTTATAGCAATATATTTATTTAATTGGTGGTTGCAAATCCCCCCTTTTGGAAGGTAATCAGTGTTAGCCAGATTTTATGGAATATTCTCTTAACCTGCATTTTCTAAATCTAATTTATAATTTTCTTTTTCTTTTCTCCCTTTTCCCTTTTTTTCTCCTCCATCCTTTTTCTTCCACCTGGCTAACCCATCCCCTTCATTTCCCTTTTCCTCATCCCCTCCTCCCAATCTGGATCTCGCGGTCATCATGCTCCCTCCCCTCATGTCATTGCCGGTTGGTCACGCCCTTCGCCTCCCCACCCCGGCCATGCCTCCCCCCGCCAACCTCGTGCCCACCGCCAGCCATGCCCTTCGCCTCCCTACCTGGACCGTTGCCCTCCTCCCTCGACCGCGCCTCCCCCGGCCAACCCCGCACCTACCGCCTGCCTCCGTCTCGCCGTCGGCCACGTCCTTCGCCTCCCTACCTGCGCCTTCGCCCTCCTCCCCTGGTCGCCTCCTACCACCTCGGTCGTGCCTCCCCCGGCGACCCGCTCTGCATCGTCGTCTGAGCCTCCGGGGGTGGAGGGATGTCGCTGCTGTTGTGCAGGGGTGGGGCCGGCTGCACACGTTCGCGGTGTCAACGCTGGAGTACGCACGCGAGCGGGAAGCATGGGACGCGCTCTCTGGACTCTGGCCTCTACGACCTCACGCGGTCATTCGATGATTGGCAGTACATGGCTTCGGTATACTCCTTTCCCTCTACTCCCTCTCTCTACTCTGTGATGGCTTGTGGTTGTAGAGATGACCGTAAGATGGGTGGCGATAGGAGGGGGACGGGAGATGGGAGGTGAGGCCGAGGCGGCCTCTGACGCTGGCGTGCCAGCCGTGCCCCTCGTGTCGGCTATGCTCATGGCACGATAAGCTATGCCGTGTCATGCCGCCCATCGGGCCAGCTTTATAGGCCCAGCCTACTATTCATGCCGTGTCGGTACGGTCCGCTATGTGATATGCCCGTGCTAGGCCGGTCCAGCCAGGCCTCCGGCTAGCACGGATAAGGCCACAGCCTGACTCCTGGCTCTATACACTACTAGCTATGGGACTTCAACTCTTGCAAGTCAAGAACACTTTCATGTTTTTTTTAATAGGAAATAATCTCCTTCTGCATACCATGCATGGGATTTGAACTCCAATATAGAGACCAACCGAATCCAAGTCTAACTCTTGTTCCTTAATCCTTACAGTGCGTGTACTGTATACACACGTAGATCAGTCAGGCTATGAACAATACCTGTGGGGGCCAGCAATTTATATCGTCCGTTCGTACCCTTGTTCCTCCAACAGTCTTGGCATAGTCGCATTTGAGCATCGAGATCCAAGCGTGAGGCCCAAAGCCACCGAAAGATCCGTCCATGCGTTTGCGCCGTACCACAAGGCCGTCAGGCGAGTGTCCGAATTGGCCATACGTGTCCAGATGCAAACCCGACACCCGCACGGCACGGCACGCCCTGCGCACACCGTACCGTGCACCCAATCGATCGATCGGCCGGTCGGTCGGTCGGTCGGTCGGCGCGTCCCATGCACGCCGAGCCCGTCCGCGCTTCGATCGGCGCGGCGCGGCTCCCGACGGCGCTCGGTTGATCGGTTCGGCGCGGCCGGCCGGGGCACAGTGCCGGGAAACGACGGAGTCAGCGGCGCACAGCGCGCGCGCCAGTGGACGCACGCGCCGCGCGCGGTGGCCGATGCGTGCGGCTTGGCGCGGGGCTGTAGATCGAGAGGTAGTAGCTGAGCAGCGAGGGGTAGCACAAATGGCCGTGTCGGCGTACGCGCGTCTGCAGCCGCGGCCTGCCTGCCTGCCTGCTCCCGGTCGGGTAAATCTGGCTTTGCCGTCCCGTCCCGTGCACAGCGGCGAGCGGTCGCGTTGGGAATTGGAGCGACCGGCGTGTGCCGGCCGGGCCGCGGGCTAGACGCGAGCGCGGGTGCCGTTATACGCCCCATAAACCTGCAAGCATGCGCGCCGCATGCGCTATTTCGGGAGACACGAGGCAGAGCAGCTTGTCTCCTATTTTCGTTACATCATCCGTGCGTTGGACACGACTGACAGTCTAACCGCGCGGTTTGTTTCACGAAACAAGAAAATGAGTGTTTACTTAAAAATATGTTAATGATGTCCTGTACCGAGAGGCTCAGTATTATTTCGTAGTAAATCATGCTAGGTGACCAAAAAAAAACTCTATGAAAATAAACAGCTTGGGCTGATATATGCATGCACTTCCTTCTGACTTCTTATTTATACATGGTCTTAGCTCTAGGCACGTATAAAAAAAAAAGAAGTTAATGCTTTTCTACATATTTTGCCTCGTTTAATTATATGTCTATATACACACTCCGTTTCTAAATACATGTCATCTTATTATCTTTCATAAGAATCCATGTGTGCGTGCAAAAGACCATAATACCCCGTTCAATGTCTTAATTAGAGTAATCTCATTTAAATCCCACGTGCATTATTCACTTACCCATACACCATGCATGTGCTACCAATGAGTACATTTTGGCCAATGTTTTCTGAGGAATAATGACATTGCTCTAGCTCAATAATATAAATTTGATTGGAAAAAGTATAATTTCATATGCTGATGGCCCCTAACCCCTACCAATGAGCTACCAACGAGAGTACTATTTCAACATTACTAGTAATTCGGGATGCCATTTCATCTTTCATTTATCTCTCGCAACTGAATTAAGGTAGGAGTACAATAATTATGTACAGCTGCTTTTCACGCAAACCATGTTTCCTCTTGCCTATCTATACATGTGTAGTGTATCGTTGACCAATAATAACGCTACTAGCCTACTACTGAATCACATGCGGGTACTGTAGGTATGGTCATGGATAAGTATTGACGTTCCCAATAAATAACATGTACTGCAGCACCGATATACTGCTACTAGCACTTGGCTTTTCCTCTCGTCTCACATGTCGACACATGTAAATTTTTTGCTCCTGGCTCTTTCTTGGAGCGACGATGCCTCACACGTCGTTGCGACTATTCGCAATCATTTTTTCCCATTAAATTTTGCACCCGTACAGTCAGTCGTGTAATCGCCTGGGACAAATTTCTAGGCCGATCTGAGCAACACATCTCCATATCTTGGTCACTTGCGCTGTCTGACACGAGGAGCCTTACCGATGCTCAGCATGTGAACGACAACGTAATGATGAGTGCGTAGCTCATGTAGCCATGAGTGACGATGACCCTCGCAGCCGTTCGATCATGACCTGGATCACAAACTCACAGACGTTATAAAAGTTTCTCATGTGAAGGATCTCTGAGCTTTCCGCGCAAACTGCTTAACACAAAATTTGAACCTGATCTGTATGCCTTCTGTTCTGCATTTCCCCGTGTTTCGTGAGCTGTTAAAGGGAAAAAGGCTGAAGGGATCTAGTCCAACTAAAAACTGCCTGTAATTTTTGGTGGTCCTTGACTTCATGCAAGCGCATCGAAATGGAAACTCCGCGGCTGGAGGAGATCATTCTTGTCGGTATCCACTTTCCGTCGAGTAATCAGCTTCTCTAGCTAGCTAGCTTTCCCCTTGACGTTATGGTAGGTCCATGCATCGATCCGCCCGGCCCTGCAATGTGATGCAAAAAAGATATGGATGCTACGTACAAACCGACCTAAGCTATTAGCCAAAAGCAAGCCCCATGCATGTCCAACGCATGTACCGAACAGTTTCTGATTTTTAGAAGTTAGTTTTTGAATGAAATGATTTTTAGAAGTTAGTTTTTGAATGAAATAGTTTCTAAAGGTGGTTTCTATAAATTATTTGTTGAAGTTACTACAGAAACCATTTTAAACGAAGTGACTTCTCAACATAAATATCTCTTATTCCCTCAATCTTCTACCATCAACCAAAAACCAAAGGATACACTCCTTTAGAATAGGGCCATAGTACACTATATATAACCTATTGCAAGTGACCAAGATAGCTAGCTAAATTAGGTTTAGTTTGTAGAGTTGCAGCTGCATGCTTGCATCTCTACAACTACAGCTAGGCAGAACAAGGGTCCTTGCATGACGTACGCACGCACTCATTTTTAATTAACCTTAAACAATAAATTAAGAGGCTAAACAAAATTAATTAAATAACTAATAAATAAATTACAAGATAACTTATGTTCTTTATCCATGTAACAAACCAAATAGAAACATAAGAACAATGAATAAATAAAATACATTCACAAGTCTCATCCTAATGAAATAATACACTGCAACTCACAAACTCAACAACTACATACACACAAGGTCAAACAAAAGACTACATGTAAGTGTCCATGTATATGAATAAATACAACCTAATACAATTGCAGTTGACAAATTTATTCGAAACCAGTAGCATTGACATGGCCTGTAGTAGCCGAATCAAGTATCTGCAAGGAGAATCAATAATCTGGAATAGAGAAGAACCAAATTAGTATAGCCAACATTGCCATCAGAACCCTTTATAAAATAATAATAATGGGCAATTCACTCATTGAGATACCAGAACATCCGGGGACAGTTGGCATCTCTTGCAGCCATAGGGTTTTATCATCCGGCGTAAAAACAAACATGGATAAATTCTGAGCACATTTTCACCGCCAACCAATCCCAGTAAATAGTTTACTGGAGTACACAGCAATCCCCTGGCAGCTGTGAGTTTTCACCCCCCGGAGGATGTGTCCAACTCCTTCGTGGACGACTTAGGGAGGTCAGGGGAGCACCTCAGTCCGTACCCGTCGATGTTCTTTTCGGGTTGCAGCTAAGCGGTGCCCTAATAGCCACGTAGGCACTGGTGGAGTCGACCCTCAAGGCCTTGGGAGCACGGGTCAGCAAGCCTCCTGAATGCCTCACCCTGTCGGGGCACCGACATCCTGCGCTGAGGAAGGCCAAGCGGGGTCGTACGAGCGAGCACCGGCCAGGGGTGGGACGTGGTAACGACCGAGGAGATGTTGCGGATGTGTAGCGGGCGGCGATTAGGGGGCCTTCATTGTGTTTTTTTTGCACTTGTATTCGTTGTGTATGAATTTCCTCATGCATTGTAATATAACTTACCTTCCTACTTACGAATCATTGCTATCTCAATCGTCCTTACAAAATTCTTCAAAAATTTATCGCACTACAGCCATATACGACGATCACAAAATGTTATTGTGAGTCTAACAGATTTCGTACCCTTGAGAATGTACGAAAATCACAAACAGATCAACCTATCTTGGCTGCCCTTTTATTTAAAAAAAAACAACCTGCAAACAAGATTTGTTAAATATATTACCTACAAAAATTACCATTTATTCCTCATAATTATTTTTATCGGATTAATAAAATAATAATATTATTATTTAAAGAGTTCAACCGGTGCGCAACTTACCTTCCTGTCGCTCCACCGTTGCTTAACCAGTGAGCGAATTGGACACTTGGCACATAACGGTTGGACGACTAGTCCAAATCGCTCAACAGTAGAGTGACAGAGGGTTATTAGTGTAAAATAAAAAAAGCAGATATATTACTATAATTTGTAATTAAAAAATAGATTATTTTACAAAATTCTAGTACCGAACTACTGATAGTCCGACACAAACTAGCCTTTTTAAGTGGACATCACATAAACAGTCCTGTGCTGCAAATTAATGTGTGGTTAATCTTGGGCGTGGCGAGTTTGCTCCGATTACTTTTTAATAGCTTGATCCTTAATATAGATTTGTATCAACCAATAGTTTATCGTACTAGGTAGTAATAATAATGAAATAAAACAAGTTGAAATTATGCGGTTTTCATGTGGCATGCACATATATAAGCAATGATTTCGCCGAGTGTGGAAAACATAGTGCGGCAAGCATGTTAAGGCCGGGTTCAATGGGCAACCACCCAGTATTCCTTTTTTTTAATATGTTTTAGATTTAGTGTAGTCAATTTTTTATAACTTTGTCAGCTAAATACATAAAATTATTTGAATTTATATATCACGTGGGAAAAAATAATATTACTAGATTAGTCTTTTACTAACATATAATTAGAAAAAAAGTAACAATCAAATGTGCATATACTGCAGATCAACATTGATATCCACAAAGATAAATAAAAAAGATTATGCGTAGTACAAACAACAATGCTTGCGCAATTTATCGTTTGGGAGAGCACATAGAAGCCTCGAACTCTAAAAAAAAGAGGAAAAAAATTATAGATACGTACGTACGACATGCAGATGAATACCAGAACCAGAAGCTGACGTACAGATCATGTCAAGAACCGAAGTGCATGTGTCTCGTTGATTCGGTAACTAAACCCTGCTGCGTTCTGAAATCTCCATCTTTACGGGGAAGATCAAATGAGATCTCTCTCCCTACTTCCCGAGGCCAAAGAGAGATCATCTCATGGGAGTAAGGGGAACTGCATGCATGCATGAGCTCAGATGAGATGTGTTGTGATCGAGCACATCTATGCCGTCTTCTAAAGGTAGTCGAGAGGCGAGCTCGCGAATGATAAGGACTCGTGGGCACTTGGGGTTATACACGTAGCATACAGCTAGCTAGCTGGTCCTGGAAGACCGTTTGCAAACGATGGCTCGATTTGTCCGGTGCTTTCCAGCTCGATCGATCCTCACCTGCTCCTCAACTTCAATTCCAAATTAAGGATTAGTTAGGTACTCCGATTAATCAACTAGCTAGTAAATCTTCCAGGGTAAAAAAAAACAACTGCATCTGCATGCATGGTCAGGACTCAGGATGCCATGAAGAAATGGCGGAACCCTGTGACATCCTGATGCATGCTCGCTGCATCCAGCTCTGCGCCTCCCGCGTATGTGATCTCTCGTTGACGAGTCTCCACGAGCTGAGGCTAGCTAGCTAGCCCTCTCAAAGCCTCTCGATCTTTATGAGGAAGACCAACGCAGATCCACCATGCCTGTAGCGATCGAGGATCTCATGGGAGTTAGCAGCGTAACGTCCCGTACATGTAGTTGCGCGCGATTCTGAATGATTGATAAGATTCTCGCGCACTTGGAGGGACGGGGGCAGCAGCTGGCGATTGAACGAGCGGACGAACGAATGATATGGATATGGCGATGATGATTGCCGGCCGGCGGCATTGGCCTTTTCCCGCGAGAGGCTTGCATGTGTTCCGGATCCCTCCGGCTATCATTGTCCCAACCCATCCCATTCCCTCGCCACTAAACAAAACAGATTAGACGCAACTGGACGAACAACCTATGGCCATGTGCACCAGGGCTGGCTTGTTTTTTAGCTATGACCGGTAATTTTTTACTATACTTTTTGAGACAGTAGTGGACGATGGAGACGTCGACGTGAACGACACGTATGGTTGCTGTTTGGAGTAGCAGCTTTGAAAAGTCGCTTGAAGAAGCCGTCTAGTTTGTTTCGGCTTTCGAAGAAGGTAGAGTCAAAAAATAAAAGTAAAAAAAGAACGGTGTCTATATATGTAAGTACACTCTCTAGTCTCTACCACCATGTATATATATATGAAACAAAACAAAGCAGAGATGTTTTGAGTCATGGTAATAAGCCATGGATGCTTTTCGTGTATGTACTCGCTTTTCTGGTGAGGGAGGCCATCAGGCCAGGGCACATGCCTGCCTGCCTGGCCTGCAGTAACAGAAGCCAAGCGTTCCATTTCCTCGTAGGTTCTTCAAGAGATTACTAATTGACTTGCCCATCATGCACTCATATGGTAGGGCCAGCTGGGAACTCAATATATGCATGGCTTCCCAAGATTATAGCTTAGCTAAACTAGACGTACACAATGCGTACCATCTCGCAATGCATTGGATGGATATATATGTAACACATATATGTTATGTGTACTTTGCGCGTACGTACGTACATGCATGTACGTACATAACGTCTCGTGCCTGGTCTATCGAGCACTGCAAAATCGTGCCTCAAATTAGCATATTGTTCAGAGCTGAATTATGGCACTGCAAATCGCAGTTGGTGAGAAACCAAGGAGGGAGTATGTATCTGAGCATGCAGGATGTATCTGAGCATGTCTGTACACTGATGTATCTGAGCATTCAGGACACTATATATAGCTAGCTTGACTGTAAATGCATGTCTGTGTAGTTGTGCATATACATTCAGTAAAGAAGGCGTACACTTGGGAAAATTAAACACATGTCCATGGCTTTGCTTGCATGCACCATATCGATTAAAGCTAATGTCAAGTAATCATGAAGTGTAATCAGCAGAAAGCATGAGGCAGTACAAATTAGTATAGACTAAACTAGCAGTGTTATTATAGACAAAGTACGGTCGGCTTCGATCATATCAGTAACCAATTGGCTGCGCAAATAAACTAACAATTAATCCAAAGCAGACAATACAATCATGCATGGTCGCATGGAGATCGAAGCAACCCCAATACGCTCGATCGAAGTGGATTACTTTGGTTTGAAGCGAAGGGCAGGCTCGCCGCGCATGAGCTTTATGTGTGCGCGCGGAACAGAAGCTGGGGAGAATAATTGCGTTAGCTCTTCTACCCCGGGTGGGTCCTCACATTCCTTTTGGCATTACCAAACGCATTGCACAGTGGCCTCCGATCCCCGGCCTTGTGTTGTGTCTGGTCGATCCATCGATTTACAGGGAGGGCCCCCTCCATTAATTTTTGTTTTTCTTGCCCACACAACCAAACTCCAATGCATCTAGTCCGACTGGCTTTAATTTCGATGGACCAGTTTTTTGTTGAGCTGTAGATTTAGATATGTCTGCAGGAATTGATGCAGTTAAATACTAGTCAGTAGTACGAGAAGTGACTCGCGATCTTGTGGCTGTTTTGCATCGTCAATGTTACATACAAAGTACAGGGTTAATTTTGTGCAGTACTGAATGATTGTATGTAGAAATTAAAGTGCACCCTGTTCTGCAGTAGCTTAGCCTTTTGGGGGGAGATTGTCGGTGTGCGAAATTCAGTACTACTATGCACTACTGGCAGCAGGGTCCTATCAGTTAACGGAGACCATGTTGAACCACACAGCAGCTGAATTTTTAATTAATCATCGAGGCCCATAGTGGCATTGATTAGATCACTCTCAAGGGGGATGTTTGCAGCAGGATGGAGATCATGCCCTGATCCCCTCCTTGTTTGTTCTTCCTGGTATTGATCTTTTCCAAAGCTTCTGTGCTGCTCCTGTCCTGATCGATACAGTTATAAAGCAACGGAACCCCACAAAATTCCTTGGCACTAACGACGCAACATTTGTCCCCCATGTCGTCCAAACCTCTAGACAGCAGTCTAACGGACTCTGTATCCAATTATGTTGTAGGCACAGTGGTTAGAGTTGTTTGCCTTCAACTTGTTAGTGCTTCTTCTACCCCATACGAACACAGATGTGTTCAAGCAAAAAGGCTAGTGTCTGAAAAAGGCCGTCAAACTCTCTCTCTCTCTCTCTCTCTCTCTCTCTCTCTCTCTCTCTTTGACACAACCATGTTCAGTCAAGATTTAGAAGCATGCATGGTAGGGTGACCTGTTGTATGAAGGCTAGTCTGATATGTACTAGGGATATTCCAGTGTGAAATTTACAACTTTTCCCTGGTTGTGTACTAGTACTTTCACATCTGTTTTGGCCTGTCTCCCGATTTGCCATGAGCAGCTTCTCATGTACTAAACTAATGTTATGATGACAGATTGAGAGTGCACTAGCCTACTGTATATGTATGCGTAGTCATACAGTAGTGAATTGTCGTTTCAGAATTCAGATTACGACGAGACATAACATAATGAAGTGAAATACACATGCTATACATCCTCTATCGACCGCACGATGAGGGCCGGGGTCCGGGTGACACTGTATCCGGTTTGGAGCTCCCACCAATCTCATAATTCTCTCTGGCCCTCTCAATAACCGAGTCTCTAGCTACTTGCTTTGGCAAATCTTGATAAGCTCTGACCACTTTTTTCAGTACACTTCTCCATGTGACTAGGCATGCATGCTATATATACTGCAGATTACATGCACATGTGAGTCAGAAGACCAAAAACAAGATTTGTACACCGTATTTGTCTGTCAATTTCAGGCCTGTGTCATCTTAGAATTCCGCCGGTACCTTTTCAAACTCATGCAACTCAGGAGTAATATGTAATTTTTCCAGAGAAGATAAAACAAGTCATACAAAATTTGCTCTCTATTGAGTCTTGATGAAAGAGGAACTAGTACTGGTCTATCTAATGAGGACCTTGTCATCTCTTATATTATTAAAGCAAAGGTAAAAAGAGCCACCACGGTAACTCTTATGGGAAAAAAATTTCTTGTTAATCAGAGTAAAAAGAGAAAGATTCATATTGTTGACTTTGGTAGGTCCAGATTATAACGGTTGAGATTAAAAGAAAGAGTCCATATCAAGTACAATCTCAAAAATAAATCAAATTCAGAATACAAAATAAAATAAAATTAGCAATTCAATTTTCATATGAATTTCTAAGTAAAATTAAACAAAAATAATTCAGAATTAAAATTAACAATAAGATTTGTATATGAATTCTAAAAAATAAATAAAATTTAGAAAAAAATAAAATAAAATTAGCAATTTGATTATGATACGAATTCCAAATTAAAATCTCTAAATAATTATAACATCATGTATGTATATATACTTGCATGCATTGTATAAATAGAAGCACAGATATACAGAAGCATAGGAGCAAAGAGTTTGAAGTAGAGATGACGTAATCATAGAGAATAGACTTAGAGCTACCCGAGAGAGTGTGACCGATGTCCTCGACAGGGATCAACGATGGTTGCACGTGTATACATATTTGATGTTCCAACGGTCAGCATTAAGTAATAATTGAGAGAAGTAGAAGTAAATATGTGTAGGAGTTTTGTATTGGAATGGGTAGCAATTAGCAACTAAGAGATTGTATTGGAATGAGTAGCAGATAAGAAGGATCGATCAAGAATTGAACGTGCTGTTGTAGGTTGAAGCATAATAGTTGTAATTACGAGAAGAGATAAAAGACACACGATTCGGCGGGGCAGCCAACGTGTGAGAGATTATAAGTTCAAGATAGGTCGCCATAGTGCATTGGTGTATGAGTGAGCAATATACTCTAACACCATATAAACTAATAAGATTGCCGCACATATAATCAGCGTAATGTTTTGAGATTAAATAGAGATACATGCGCATGCATACATTTTAGAAAAGAATAACTAATTAAGTAAAAATAGGGACATGCAACTACATCATCCATGAATGATGTAGAGCGTTTATGTTTTTAAGAATTTCAATCCATTAGGCTCATACTTTAATTATATTCCTCAAGCTGTATTTTTCTTTAAGCTTTTATTATCATTTTTAATGCTTTATGATTTATTAAAATTCTAAATAGTTTACAAGATGCGTTCAAACATCTAAATTATATCATTTGATACTAAAAATTTTAAAATAAATCTAATCGCACAAATGTACATTGTACATGTGTCGTGTCTAAGCTCGAGCGTACAGCATGAACCCAGCGCGAGCTCGAGCGTGCAAATAAAGCCTTCCATTTGGAGCCTAGCTAGCTAGCAGCATGCAAAATACTACTACTTAACTGGCAATGCGTATGCATAGTACGTATATATTCCAATTTATTTAACAAATAATTAAACACTAATCAATTTATCTTATAAGTGTCCAAATCAATCATTCCCACCGCTAAGGGGCATCCACAGTGTGCAAAAATAGGGGGTCTTAAGCCACCTTAAGGTCGACCTTATACATTCTGAGGGTGACCTTAAGCGAGCCATAAGCAAAAACCTTAAGACCAGGCCTCAAGCTAAAGACCTGGCCATAAGCATTAAAATACATTTTTTCTTTATCTGACAAGTGGGATCATCTTAAAGCCTAGTGGGTTATATACATTACAGCATTAGCCTTAAGGTTTAGATGAAACCTACCTTAAGATCTCTTGAATCATATACACTATGGATATCCTAAGCAAGGCCTCTACCTCGAATCCCTTCACGAAACATGACAAGAGCATACGTTTCATGACCAGGAGAAGACCAATCACGAGGCAGGGAAAAAAGCCCTGCAGAGAAACACACCAATTTTAATCCGAGAATAGACAGCAGATTGCTAGTTTATTTATTTATACGTATGCTTCTGCCTTGTGCAGGGTCGCTCGCCATGGTCAAAACGGAGGCGTCCTCTATAAAAATAAGCACCGTAACGTTGTACGTTACGCACGAGGCATGCAGTGCAGCGCGTAGACCCCCACCTGAGGGACCTGCGGTAGCAAGGACGGGCCTCTGTGCAGGATGCCACCTAGGTGCCCTGTGGACTGCAAATGCTTGCACAGCTACACACACCCTAGTGAGAGACAGACAGCGGCTGTAGAGAGAGGGTCAATGATGCCATGCCACCGATCGATTGAGTTACGGAGTACTAAACAAGTGCCTCCATTAATATGGTGAATTTATGTTACTTTTGGCAAATGCAGTACTGCATGAAGTGGTACTGTAGTAGGTTACTTATAGCACATTTATATATTGATTTTTACTTAATGACTTTTGCCTTTGATTTATAAATAGTAACAGCTTTAGAGAAGCCGTACGAAAAGAGAGACACTCACGTGTGATTTTGGTAGACTTAAATGAAGTCACTACAGTGTGTACTATAATCTATTTGTAGACTCCACCTTGAAAAGGCATTCTGTTTGAAAGCTAAGTACTGTATAAAAGTCATTTACTGTACAAAAGTAGCTTTTAGAAGCAAATATGAACAGGTTCTTAGTTGATTGAGAACTCAGAACCATCCTTGAATTGGATTTGCTAGTTTCAGTTAAGGTGTGGTTACATATATGTTATAAGATGCATGATGAGATATGGAAAAACAACGAAGGATAATCAGGATTACAAGACAAAGATTTAACATTAAAAACTCTTGCGAGAAAAATCACGGACGTACAATTGATGAAATCAGTATATGAGGGAGAGTTACAGAATACTCTTGTCGTATTACATGAGTACTTGTGTTGTACATCACTATTTATCATGGGGCTTATAGATGGTATAAATAGGTTTAGGAATAAGAGTCCCAGACGGAAAAGGAATAGAGTCCTAGTCGGCAATGTACTTGAAAACTGGAACAGGAAGTTATAGGAGACAGGAACAATATCCAGCTCGAAGACAAAACAGAGTCTCAGAAGATGACAATGAAGAGTTGTAGTTGAAATCATCTTGGACACCACGATGGTGCAACTCGGTGCAGAGCCTATCACGAACACGAAGATGATCACAATCATAATCTCTGATCAGTTCGTATTACCAATCAGTCATACTACTCAGAATATATCTTTGAGCGAAATCTAATCGGATTCTTCAAGTGGTCGAACCCGACCAAATTCGGATCACAAAATACAACAACCTCTACCTTGAGCCGAATCCCACCTGTAGCGAAAAACCAAAGAATTTCTCGAATAAATTGTATAACACTTCTTGAGCATCAAACATCTGAAATGACTAATGATTAATACCAACCAAATCTGAGTAGAGCTCAAACTTAACGATAGAAACTGGCTTTATCATGACATCAGCTGGATTATTCTGAGTATTGATCTTGCAAACTTTAATATCACATTGAGAAACAACTCCTCGAATTAAGTGATATCTGATATCAATGTACTTTGTTCTATCATAGAATATTTAATATTTTATAAGATAAATAGCACTCTAACTATCATAGTAGATATTGGTACAAGATGTACGTCCACAAAGCTCAGTGTTCAATCCTCTTAGCCCAACAGCTTCTTTAGAGGTTTCTAAAATAGCCATATACTCCGCTTCAGTGGTCGAAAGAGCAACAGTTGTTTGCAGACAAGCTTTTCAATTGATGGCACAGCCTCCAACAGTAACTATATAATTGGTAAGAGATCTTCTCTTATCTAAATCTACAACAAAATCAAAATCTACATATCCGACCAGTCCATCACCAGTCTTTTCAAACTTCAAACAAGCATTACAAGTACCCCACAAATATCTGAAGATCCATTGAACTGCTTTGCAATGGTCTTTCCCTGGATTGGCCATATATCTACTGAAAACACTCAAAACATGAGATAGGTCTGGGCGAGAGAAGACCATAACGTACATAAGTGATCTTATTGCACTTGTATACAAAATACTTGATATATATTCAACTTCTTCAATTGTTTACGAACTTGATGCTAAAGAGAGTTTGAAGTGTGCAGCTAATGGGGTGCTGGTCGGTTTGGCCTTGTGCATATTGAAACGACGAAGCACTCTTTCAATATATCTCTCTGACTTAGGTATAACTTTCCAAATCAACGATCTCTGAAGATTTCCATACCAAGAATCCTCTTTGCTGCATCGAGATCCTTCATCTCGAATTCACTACTTAATTATGCCTTTAACTTTGATATCTTAGTCTTGTCTTTGGCCACGATCAGCATATCATCAACATATAGGAGTAAGTAGATAGCTAAATGTTGATGATTTTCAAATAAACACAGCTATCATAGTCAGATCTCTTGAAGCCTTGAGAGATCATAAAGGAGATAAACCTCTTGTACCATTATCTAGGTGATTGCTTTAACCGATAAAAATACTCCATCAATTTGCATGCAAATTTTCCCTTTTTCGGAACAACAAAACCTTCCAGTTGCTCTACATATATGTTTCCTTCTAACTCTCCGTGTAAGAACGCAGTCTTAACATCTAGTTGCTTGAGCTTATAATCATGCATAGCTACAATACTAAATAAGGTACGAATAGAACTATACTTCACGATCAGGGAGAAAACATCTACAAAGTCAGTACCTAGAATTTGGCTATATTCTTTAGCAACGAGCTTTGCCTTGTACCTAACTTGATCGGTCGGAGATGCGTCTTCCTTCTTTTTGTAAATCTACTTGTAGTGTATGAGTTTGTTTTCAATCGGGAGCTCAACTAACTCCCAAGTGAAATTCTTCTCGAGAGATTCTATTTCTTCATGCATGACATGCATCCACTTCTTTGACTAATCAGAGTAGATGGCATGTAAATAAAATGAAGGTTCAACAATGCCTTCAATGTTTTCTGCTATATTTAAGCAATAAGCTACAATGTTGCCTTCTTCAATTAACCTCTTCAGAGACTGGATTTTCCTCCTTTCCCGACCAATCGTAATGGATTATTGGTTTCGACTAGTTCCTGTCAAAGGATTACTAGTCGAAGCCTAAACATGGATATTCTATGTATTCTCCTTGTCAATCTCTAATGAGAATCCTGAATTAATGACATGCTGGTCTCCTATGGCTTCTCAATGGGATCATCAGTGATCATAATTCCTTTCAACAGAGCTAACTCATTAAAAGTAACAGTTTTGTATGACCACCTTTCGAGTTTTAGGATTCCACAACTTATAGCCTTTAATTCCAAGCTTATAGTCGAGGAAGATGCACTTAACGGCTCTTGGCTCAGATTTTCCTTTATCAGTATGAGCATAAGCAAGACAGCCAAAAATCCTTATGCTCGAGTAGTCTGTAGGTGAACTAGACCACAAATCGATCAGAGTTTTCTTGTTGATGGCAATATTTGGTAATCGATTGATTAGATAACAAGCAATGGAAAGCAGCTTCTACCCAAAAACTCTTTCATAGCCAAACGTGGATAGCATTCAACACACCTTTTCCATAATGATTTTGTTCATGAGCTCGGCCACACCGTTCTGTTGAGGTATGCCTGGTACTATGTGATGCCTTACAATGCCCTCCGATCGGCATAAGGCTTTAAATTATCCTGAATAGAATTCTAGGCCATTATCTATTAAGAGTTTCTTGATATGCTTGCCATTCTATTTCTCGATAATAATCTTTTACTCTTTGAATATCTTGAACACGTCAGGCTTATTCTTGATGAAGTTTGCTCAAACTCTCTGAGAGTAGTCATTGATGATGGTCAGCATATAATTGGTGCCTCTAAGAGATAGAACGTGGGACTTACCCCACAAATCAGAGTGAACATATCCAATATGTCTTTTAAATAGTGAATTGTAGAGCTGAACATCACATTCTTCTGTTTACCAAAGAAAGACACAATGTCCACAAAACTTTAATTGATCAATGCATTGACCATCAAGAAGATTTCTTTTGCACAACTCCTTTAAGCTAGCTTCACTCGTATGCCCGAGATGCATATGCCATAGACTTATTGAATTAGCATCAGACAATCTAGTCAAGGCAATAGCAGTCTTCTCGACCAAGGTAGTTCCTCGAAGACGATAGAGATTTGCTGCCTCATGTCATCTTTCATCACAACAAGTGAGCCTTTGGAGATCTTTAGAACTCCACCTCCACCTAAATATTGGTACCCTTGGCATCAAGAGTACTCAACGAGATAAAGTTCCTCTTCAAATTTGGAATAAGGTTCTGATGGTGCCATCAAACATCTTGATTTGGATAGAACCAATGCCTACAATCTTGCATAGAGTATTATCTCCTATTAACACTGATCCACTTGGAATGTCCTCATAAGTAACTAACCAGTCATGGCTCGGGCTTATGTGGAAAGTTCAGGTTGAATCATCTTGACTTGCCAGAGATAAAATCTTTTATCATGATCATACTTGCATTCAATATTTGTAGCAGATTTTATCAAAAGCATGAAACTGATCAAAAACAATCTTTTCTTTGTAGGAAATTGATTGTGGATTCCGTATTACTGCATGAACCTAAATGCAATGTTGCAGCACTTTCATTCTTCCTCTCTTGCAATTCCTCGCATTTTTTTAGACCATTCCTAGCATTATATTGGTCATGGTGAAATTGAATCTGTCAATTTTATTGCCAAGAGACAACCAATGCGCAGCGAGTGCAAAACTATCATATTCATCCTGCACTGCTTGCAAATGCTAGTCATTTTATTGGTTTCGATTACACGCATGAAATTAGCAGCACTATTCACCTTCAATAAAATGATTTCCCCGTCATTGCATCAAGATATCATAATTTAGTTTGTTTAGGATACTTTCTACACTACTGAAATTTGTAATAAATAAATGAAATACTTGATATTTTCGGTATGCAAGTACACTATACCATTCTTTATTTTAAAAAAAATCTCTACTATAACAATGCATATTGGTAGTGATATGCCCTAAAGGCAATCATGGAGATGACTGTATCATTTCTATGTTTATGAATGTTTGAATAAAATATTATTTTGTCCCTTGAATAAATATCTTTTATATTGATCAACAAGTGTGTGACTTATTCGCGAAACTCTTTATTCATGTTTTGATGTTATTGTAAATTATCACTGATCTTATATCATTATGTGGGACGATTATGATTTATAGATCAACACATGTATTGATTGATGATCATATTTCACGGATCATGGATATGAGGTGCAAATCAATAATGTGGACTTATGTTAGAGAACATGATGTTGGATTGACCCATCATGAGACACTGTGAGAATTGTTATATTCTTAAGTGTCATCAGTTGGTCTCATACATAGTGTATGTAGGATCCTTAGACCTGAGGTCGTCATTGTTTCCTACATGTGTAATAGTTTGTTTAGAGGTTACCAAATACTACTCCGTAACTGGGTGGTAATAAAGGTACCTTTCGGGTTTGCTATGAAATATGCGGAGGAGTATGAGCGATCAAGATGGAATTTGTCCCTCCTATATAACAGGAGAGATATCTCTGGGCCCCTCAATGTGGTTGGATTAAGAAAGTGCATGGTCATACCAAATGTGATTGAGGAGTCAATCACAACTGAGTACTCCACTACAGATTTGAGTGAAGGATTGAGCTATCATAGGATGGCACGTTTCTCGCATTGAGTTCGATCTGGTATCATGAGGCAAAGGGATCGGTACATAAGCACTATATATGTTCGTCCGATATGATCTTTATGTGTGTTTGGGAGTCATTATGTTCTGCTAGGGACCGCTATTGACTTATGGGCCAGAAAGGAGTTTTCGGCCCAGGGGCAAATACACATGAACCTGCAGGGTCACACACTTAATGGGCTAGAACGATAAGGGGTCGGATGATAGTTTTCGAGTAGGATTCGATCTCTAATCATATCGGATATGGATCCGATTGGAGGCTATATAAGGAGATGTGCAGGGGCTGAGGAAGGTATCCCAAAATGCACCCGTTGAAACCCTACCCGCCACCTCTCGCATCCCCTGCCGTGCACACTGGTGCTAGCACATTAACGCACGGTGCTCCATCCCTGGACGTGTGGACTTCGGTAGAGGCGCTGCTGCGACTGCGGCGCTGATCGGGACGATTACAAAGAGGAGACGGTTGGACGGAGGACGTTCGACTACTACCGTAACACCGACACGCTCTTTGTTGAATCGGCTGCTTCAACCCTACTTCCGCAGCACTGCGTGTCTAGTGGTAATGATCTATGATCTCTTACTCTATAGCTTCCTGGTTTACATGGTAGAAAAATTTTAATCTGTGCTAGTGTAGTCTACCCGTATTCCACGTATTCCAACACATACTGCCCCTTGTTTTTGGCTAGGCAGTTGTTTTTGTACCTGATATAGCTAGCCAACAATCAGCAAGCTTCCATCCAACACCATCTCTTCTACAGAATCTACACCCTCTCTCTTCTCCAAGGAGACCTTCTGTTTTTATTTATTTGAGCCCAGCCAGAGCCAGAGCCAGAGCCATGGCCACAGCCAGAGCCAGTTCTACTTCTCGCCATCCACACCCCCACCTGTGCTGCAATTGCAAAGCCACCAATTAAGCACAGGAAGCCAATAAAACACCTACCAACTCCATCCCCCTAAAGAAAGCTGCTAAAACCTAAAGCTGGTAGAAAGCTGCCTCCCCCTCTCCCTTTGGTGTTTTCTGTGCAGCAGCAAAGCCAAAAAACGACACTACTCCAAAGACCTTTTCCTTCCCCGGCCTCTCAATTCCTACCTGTATTCACATCCCCCCCTTTTGTTTATTCTTCCCATCTCCGGCTTCCTCTAGCTAGCTCCCTGCTCAGTTCCCGCTTATATAGAGATTTGTCAGTTCTAGTGATCTATTCCCATCACCCGGGCTTGTGATCACAAGCAAGAACACACGCAAATTCAGAAAAGGGGAAGTGAGGAGGGAGAGGTTCAATTCCTTGCCTTTGCTGTTTAGGTGCCTTTGATCTAGTATCAAGAAATAGAAGTGCCGGTGTGCAGTGCCAGTATGTTGAGTTCTTGCGCGCCGACGGCCGTGCCGCCCCCGGAGGTGGTCGCTGCGCCACCGGAGCCGTTCCGGTCGCTGCAGATCGCCACGACCGCCGCCACCACCAGCTCTGCCGCCTCAAAGAAGAAGCGACGGCCAGCCGGAACTCCTGGTAAGCGTATTTGAGCACGCGGCCACGCGCACATCCAATTACACCACGTAGGCTAGCTAGAGGGGAAGGAAATCTTTCAATCCTTGCACATCTAGCTTGTCGCTTTGTGACAATGGCGACGGTTGTGCGGCAGACCCGGACGCGGAGGTGGTGTCGCTGTCGCCGCGGACGCTGCTGGAGTCGGACCGGTACGTGTGCGAGATCTGCAACCAGGGGTTCCAGCGCGACCAGAACCTGCAGATGCACCGGCGGCGGCACAAGGTGCCGTGGAAGCTGCTGAAGCGGGAGGCCGGCGAGGCGGCGCGGAAGCGGGTGTTCGTGTGCCCGGAGCCGATGTGCCTGCACCACGACCCCTCCCACGCGCTCGGCGACCTCGTCGGCATCAAGAAGCACTTCCGCCGCAAGCACAGCGGCCACCGCCAGTGGGCCTGCTCCCGCTGCTGCAAGGCCTACGCCGTCCACTCCGACTACAAGGCACACCTCAAGACCTGCGGCACCCGCGGCCACACCTGCGACTGCGGCCGCGTCTTCTCCCGGTACGGTGTACTACTACCACTGGTCTGCCATTAACCAACCAAGCCATCAAATACAGCACTTCTATCCTACAGCAGTATAATTTAACATGACAATTAGTCCAATCATTTACTGCTAGATGTACTATACTACTAGCATACATATTGTCTTTCAGGGCATCTTATATATATATATATATATATATATATATATATATATATATATATATATATATATATATATACACACACACACACACACAATCTTTTCCTTTGCAAGATTTGGCACAATGTGGGCAGAAAGGCGTGATGATTTTTGGGAGAATTTTTGCGGGGTCACTTTGTCTTCGTAGGCCTCAAACACCTTTACGAGCTTAGTGTCTCTTGCCATCCTTCCCATTGGCATTACTGTTAGTAGTATTATTGTGGCATCAGGAGACGGGAAGGGACCGACGGGCACAATTCCCGAGGGAAGGAAGCAGTTCTGGGGGGTGTGGGGGTATGTATGCATACGTCGTTGGTTGCGGTGTTAAAAAAATCGGCCGAAAATGAATGGAAAATCATTTATATCGGACCAGGCAAAATTTTGTATGGGTTAAAAAAAATCATTTTCACATGATTTTTGTTAAATATAAAAAATTCGTAACTATTTCAAATCACATACGTGGATGTAGCCGGTGGTAAGGTCTCTACCTTCGGAGTAGCAGGTCTTTGGGTTTAAGCCCTTGAAACTTTCATCTTTTTTGTTTGAACTTTAGAAAAAAATCAATTTTTGATTTGAAAATTTTGGCAGAATTTAGCCAAAAAATCTCGAAAATCAGGGGGAAAAAAACCGGTTCTATCGCTACCTCCGGCAAAATGTTAAATCCGATTTTTAAAACCCTGGTTGGTTGCTTTCGCATTTGTTTCTGCTGCCCTGGGGCTGGCTGCCGGCTAGCTACTCGCTTGGTTCTTCCTTTGCCTTGCAGGGCTCCATTTAATGCCTGCCCCGCGCGTCCACAAGGCCAAAATTTCACACCTGATCGTGCCCTTGGCTTCTCTCCGTCACGCGTGCTTGTCACCAGGCGTACGTGTGGATCGAACCAGCGAAACCTTCGGTCTCCACATACAATACAAGTCGTTTAGTCACATCCACATCATACTCTCCAGACGCGCTCATCTCTGGTCTCTCCGTGCTGAGACGCATGCGCGCGGGGATTAGTACCACATCGCTTTTGAGTTTTGCGTGCGGCGTGTTTAAGTGGCGGTAACATGACATGATGCGTCCCGTGTGCAGGGTGGAGAGCTTTATAGAGCACCAGGACACGTGCAACGCCAGCCGGCCGCGGGGCGAGACGTCGTCCTCGCCGGTTCGCGGTGGAGGAGGAGTGGTGGGCATGGCGGCGGCTTCCACGTCGCAGCAGCAGCAGCTACATGCGGCGTCGCTGTCGCGGACGGCGTCCAGCGCCAGCCCGTCCAGCGACCTCGTGGTGAGCCCGGTGGCCTGGCCTGGCCCGGCAATGGCGAGCCCCACGGCCGCCAACATCGCAGCATTCCACGGCAGGCTCGACCCGGCGCCTCCTACGCCGTCCGACCGCCGCGGCGCCCACAACCTGGAGCTGCAGCTCATGCCGCCGCGCAGCAGCTGCTGCGCGGGCGGCGCTGCGGTCGTTGGGTACTGCGCTTCGCCGCATTCGCCTAGTGTTCCCCATCTGGGCGACGAGGCTATGCGGTTGCAGCTGTCGATCGGGTTCGGCGGCGCACGCGATGACCCGAGCGAGGTGTCGGCGGCGGCAACGACGCTGAAGGAGGAGGCCCGGGAGCAGCTGCGGCTGGCCGTGGCGGAGAAGAAGGCGGCGGACGAGGCGCTGGCGCAGGCGAAGCGGCAGGCGGAGCTGGCCGAGCAGGAGCTGGCGGGCGCCCGACGCATGCGGCAGCAGGCGCAGGTGGAGCTCAGTCGCTCCCACGCTCTCCGCGACAACGCCGTGCGCCAGATCGACGCCACGCTGCTGCAGATCACCTGCTACAGCTGCCGCCACAAGTTCCGGGCGAGGGCGGCCGCCATGAACTCCGAGGTGGCCAGCTACGTCTCGTCCGAGGTCGACAACGACGACCACCACCAGCTCAACGCCGACGACCATCTGCCAAGAAGCCATCACACTAGGATGGACATCAACTAGCTCTAGCTTCAAGCTCGTCGCACAAAAGATCATTTTTTTCCCCCTCAGTTTGCTCTCCTTTTGTTTTACCAATGGCCTGGGATGTGCTGCATGGTGGTGTAATTAGAGTCTAGCGCCTAGTAGTTGGGTTCTCATGGCAGGGCAGGAAAGCTAAAAGGGGTCTAAGCTAATTGCTGACGTGCATGGAATCTTTCGGTTGTTTGCTTGCTATTGGATTTTCTTATAATAACATTTTGTTCGATCAGGGGCATTTCGGTAGCCGTGCATGGAGAAACCGAGAAAGAATGCTCTTGGCAGTATTTTAGCTGCAATGGCAATATGGCATCTTTGCTAGAACTAGGACTCCAGATTTATATTTTCCTATTACACTTTGGAGAGAAGGAAGGGGTTAGGGAGTGACTATTACACAGACGACTGAAATTTTTTTTATTTCTCAGTTATCGGAAGTTGCACTCTCAGTCATCTGAAGTTACATGTGATTTTTTTAGGTGGTTACAACTTCAGTTGCTTGATCACCTGAAGTTGCATATATTTTTTTTGGAGCGGAGTTGTAACTTCAGTTGATTGAGAGTGCAATTTTAGGTGATTAAAAGATAAAAAAATTAGTCATTTGTATAATAGCAAAACCGTTGATACAATGGTTTAAGTAAAATCCTTGTAATTTGGAAGGACTTTGCGATGGGGGAACATTAACCTTAGTGGAAGAATCTGAAGGGACAGTGAAACTGGTGGGCACCGACGGGGAAAAGAAAAGCTCACTGCTGCTGCTCAGCAATGGCACTACCAGTCCAAAACAGCACGCGCAAACACGACCCCCCTCCCTCCTCTCTCCCTCCTCTCTCCAAACAGAAATGATGAAATGTTTCTGTCCACAATAATGGGCATGGAAACAGATGTGGACGCATGGTTTTCAGTGCTACAGCTCCCCACACTTCCCCGGTCATCCTCTCTCTCCATTTCTGTCTTGCTCTGTACCGTCTTATAGAACTAAAAGATATGCAGAAAGTATTACTGCTCGCGTCTGTGCCTGGGAGAGAGAGACGGTACTACCGCAAGGGGCTTTGATGTCTGTGAAAATCTGAAATGAATTGGGCATGATTTGCGATGCATGCAAAATGTTTGTGCTAAAGCTACTTGTAGGATGGAGTTTCCTGCACGCAGGAGACGGAGCTAGCGTATTCGATCGTGGAGGCATCGCTTGCACGTGACGTGCACCGAGAGCTAGCTGCACTGATCAGGAATATGCTTTATGCAGCGATGTTTAATGTGTAGGCTTTACTACAATATTGGTGCTACGTTGTAAAGCTCAAGATCATCCTTTATATGTTGATCTGATGCTCACCACTTCCGTCGTAATTAATCTGGCAGAATGCTACCAGAGGTTTATTAAGTATGCTCCCGTAGATGTTTGGCCAAGTTTCAGCTTATCAATTAATTAAGCTTCGGAAGTTTCTGGCTTGTATATACAAGTCTATGGCCTATTTAATATACGCTAAATAAGATTGAAAAGAAACTTCAATTTGTAGAGATGAGGGGCAAAAATAGGCTAGGGATTCAAGCTGCAGTACTTCTAGCCTACTGGCCATTACAAATGCCTGTGGATCGACCAGCTGGTCTATTTCATCATTTCCATGAGACGTTACTATTGAAACAGTGCAGCAAGACAGCGTACTCACACTATCCATGCACGCACTAGCTGTAACATTCCAAACATTCACTTTTTAAATATGATTTCAAATTAATTATTTAAAATTATCTAGATTTTATTTTGATTTTATGTGTAATTCTGAAAAGAAAATCTCAAAATTTCAATTCCAACCCAAAATTCCGAATTTGAATTTAAAATTTAAAATTTCAAATACAAGTCTCCAAAAAACTGAATCTCCAGAAAAATGACCGTTCTATTTTTCTGGGTCCAACCTACTTTTTGGCCCTTTTTCTTTTCCTTTCTCCCTTTTTTTTCCTTTTTCCTTCCTTACTCTCTTATCTTTCTTTCTCTCTACCATTTGTTACTATTCATGTGGCTACTTCTTTAGTCGCAGCAGACCGCGCGAGCAGAAAACAGAGGCATGGCACCCTAATTCCCACTCAAGCCAACTCTTCAACCAAACTTTATCTTATTTCGACGTCATACCAAAATAAAAGATACTCCAAATCATACAAAGAATCCATTCCTTCTAGTCCTTTCACGATCTATTCATCCATTTGCCTTTTATTTCGCCCATTTCCAAACCAACTCAAAATCAAATCTTATGAATTCGACCTATTTCTATCTCTTTTGAGCCCTTATATACAACCCCGTGACCCCTATTAACCCTTTCCAACTTTACCAAGCCTCCTCAAACCCCAGAACACCACCGTCACTGAGAGCCCTCCGTTCCCGAAAATTGTTCGTCGCTCCAACTCAAGTTCCAAGCACTCCGATGAATTTCTTCGAATTCGCCTCATGTCACTTCATGTTCCCAAGTATGTTTTATCCTCATGTGATGCTAATTTGATTTTCATGTAGCGGTTTGATGGGAATCGAGTTTTTTCTGAAACCGATCTACTACGTCCTTCATCATTGATTCGTCACCTTCAGTGAGCCAAAACCTAATTCTTTGCTATTGCACAATCATCATCATCTACTCTATGTATTCCATACCTCTATTTGTCCAATACATCGCCAAGAAAGTCCCGCATCGGGGCACCCCTTAGTTTCCATGGACGTTACTGTGGTTAGCCCAATCCAGCCATCCTTCGGCCAAACCGATCGCACCTTCGCGTTCCTTGGGTCGAGGCCATGCTTGTGCTCCCTTGTTCCCTCCACGTTCTCCACTAGAATGCCGTCAGCCCTGTCCACCCATCCACCCAAGCCTTTTGCGCCACACGGCACCCCGGCCATCGCCGGCCGGCGCTGCCTTCGGCCATCCCTTCACTGGGCCCCTACGGACCCATTTTGCCCCTTGGCTAGCTTCCCTTGGCTCTCCCCTCACTGGCAAGCCGTCATGGCCAGAGCCCTATGTGCTGCTCTTCTTCTCCAATAGAAGCTCTCTGTTCCTTCTTGTTTGGTGTGCTTCAAGTCTGTGACGAATGGGCCACACTTGCCATACTCACTTAGTTCCAAGAAATTCCAGCAAAAAGAAGATGCTAAAGAATATTCCCTCATTTTAGAATTCCAGCATTTCCTTTTCTGATCGATCTTCCGACTGAACCCCGAATATAGTGATTCAAGTTTTTAAATTCATCTAAAATCCTAATCTTCCTTCTAGTATATATTCTATATTTTTATGATTTTATTTGTATTTATTTATTTATTTATTTATTTTTGCTTTCTCGTTTTCATGTAGAACCTAACGTCGTCGAAGAAGTTCCCGACCAACAAAAAAAGACCCCAGCCACAAAAGGCAAGTCTACCTTAATCATATTGATCTACGTTTTATCGAAACTATTTGTTGTTTTAAATTTACATGCATTACTATTTCAATAAAATAATAAGGTGTCTTAAGGTCATTAGTCATTCTGATATTGTTATACGATCATTTGTCGTTGAAATCCATGTACCTTTGTTACCTTATGATCCTCGTCTTAGTATTGAGATTATAGTATAGTTTGATAACTCTAAAAATGGTAGAACTACTTAGACAAGCTACTCGGTCATTATAACCCTAGGGTGGTGTAAGATCGAGGAGGCCGACTAGAGGGGGTGAATAGGCGGTCCAAAAAATTTCTACAAATTATTGCTAACAATTCAAGACCTTTTCTATTTACCTAAACCAAGTAAATAATGCGGAAGCATAAATCAATTTGGTTTAGCTCAAATAGTGCCTACAACAAATAAATTTGCCTTAAGTGGACCAAATTCTATCCTAGGTCAAGGTTTGTAATCCTAGGTATACAAGCAACCAATTTAATTCTATGAATGTACATTGCTTGAATATAGATTGAGTACAAGAAAGCAAACCACAATTGACACAACGATGTTTTACCGTGGTGCTCGGAGAGTTGCCGCTCTCCCCTAATCCACGTTGAGGTTAGCCCAAATGAATTGGACCGGCTCCACGAATTAAGCCGAAACACCTCAATCCACTAGTGGTAGCTCTTTCAACCATTAACACATAATGGAGGAGTTAGTTGACAACCCGATTGCATATGAGTATATATAAACTACACAAGCTATATATATACTCAAGAATGTGTTTCAAAGTAAAGATTCCAAATATACATATTGAAAGAAGCATGGATCAATACTCATGAAACTTCAAAACATAGAGAGCTCCCCCTAAATGTGTGCATACAAGTGTATATAATAAAGACATATGCACATATTCATTTTGGACTAATAGTGGAGTTTAATCTATATTTTGGATCTAAGGAATGCATTAGTATGTGAGAAAGTGATTTCGAATGCATACCTTTTTGATTTCACCTTTCCATCCAAATGAGACTAAAGCATACATGAAGCATTATCGTGAATTAGTATGTGATTAGTATGTGAGAAAGTGGACTCTTCATATTTATCTTGAATTTCCGTCCACATATTGTGAGCATTATCGAGATTGCATATAGTATTGAACACATCTGCACTCAAAGCACTAAATAAAGCGTTAGTAGCTTGAGCGTCGAGATGTGAGCAGTTCTCATCCTCAATTGTTGGAGCATGAGGATCCTTAGGAGGAGAAAAACCCACATCTGCAATCCACCATACTTTTAGGCTCATGGCCTTAAAATAATATATCATACGGATTTTTCAATCATTATAATTTAGGCCATTAAAATGAAGTGATTCATCTAAATGCACAAACCCACTAGTTGACATCCTTTAACTCTCTAGGCGGTTAAGCCTACTAAATAAGAGACCAAACTCTGATACCACTTGTAAGATCGAGAAGGTCGACTAAAGGGGGATGAATAGGCAGTTTAAAAATTTTCTACAAATTATTGCTAACAATTCAAGACATTTTCTATTTGCCTAAACCAAGTAAATAATGCGGAAGCGTAAATCAATTTGGTTTAGCTCAAATAGTGCCTACAACAAATAAATTCGCCTAAGTGCACCAAATTTTATCCTAGATCAAGGTTTGCAATCCTAGGTATACAAGCAATCAATTTAATTCTATGAATGTAAATTGCTTGAATATAAATTGAGTACAAGAAAGCAAACCACAATTGACACAACGATGTTTTACCGTGGTGCTTGGAGAGTTGCCGCTCTCCCCTAATCCAAGTTGAGGTTAGCCCGAACTAATCGGACCGGCCCACGAATTAAGCCGAAACACCACAATCCCCCAGTGGTAGCTCTTTCCCGCTCCGGGTAGGTGAGCTCCAACCTTCACACTTTGCCGGATCTTCTCACAACCATCTTGAGAAGATCTCCACGCACGACGCCTCCAACGTTGTCTAGGAGTCGGCAAACTCCAAAGTAATAAGTCAAGTCCCTCACTTGACTCTCACCACGTGCAACAAATGCACAAGCTCACTAGGACACAAAGTCCACCTCTAGATGCAGCACATGCAATCTAGAACCTCTTCTCCCTTCTCACAAAGTGTAACACATACACAATTGAGTGGAGAAACCCACTCTAGCTCAAGAGTTAACAAATGAGTCCACCAGCAACCTCTCCAACCGACATCAAGGGGGTATTTATACCCCACACCAAAAAACTAGCCGTTGGAGCCAACTTTCTGAAAAATCAGGACGATCGGAACTATCGCCGGCCAATGGCCGGTTGTTCCGTTCCAGCTCTGACGACGCTGCAACGGCTATGTCAGAGCTTCTGAACTAGCCGTTACACTGTCGGCGTGGTAGTATCGCCATTCATTTTATCGGAACTTCCGCTCAACGGTAGTAACGCAAAGTTGGCGCTCTCTGGAAAAAAGTTCCGCATAAGGTTCCGGAGCTTCTGACGTCCGGCAGTACCACGTAACACATGTCGGTATTTCCGCTCCCTACGGTAGTACCACTCACACAGAGCCGGTACTTCCGCTCGCCGGACCAGCCGCTCACACAGAGCCAACCACACTCACGTCCGGTAGTACCGCAACACATGCCGGTACTTTCGATCTACGGTAGTACCACTCACACAGAGCTGGTAGTTCTGATTTTCCTGAAAAGTGCAGATATCTCAACAGATTTTGCAAAACACATTTGCAAACTACGATATCATACACACAAGGATCACATATGATTTTCAACAAGTTGTAAAACACATTCGCACACTTTTGAAATCATGACACAAGGAATAAATATGAGCTTTAACTATTTACAAAACACATTTGCAAATATAAACCTCATATCACAAAGAATAGAAACATGGACTTCAAATACTTGCAAAACACATTCGCAATGCATAGTCCCATGTTACAAAGAGTTCAACACATGAGCTTCAACCATTTGCAAAACATATTCGCAAATGCAAGCCTCATATCACAATGAGCTAGACGAGGTGAGGATGAGCCATCAACACATGATGGGACTCAAACTACTAGACATGACCCCTCTTAATAGTACGGTAACCTATACTAGCAATCCGGTCTTCCAACCAAACACCAAGACCGGTAAAAGACTAGGAACACATCCTTAGCCCTAGCTGGTTCATACTTTTGCCTTAGGTCATCATCTTGATATGCATTAACACATAATGCAATCTTTTCATCAACTCCATCAACACATGATGGTCTTCACTTGATCAACACATGATCATCTCCATGCACCAACTCAAGATTGCATCTCTTGATGGCCTTCAACACATGACACCATTTTCATCTTGATAGCCTTCAACTCATGAAGCTATCTTCTTCTCGCATCTTGACTTGATGATTTTCAACACACGAAGTCATCCCAAGTCATCTTCATTTGTGGAACCTAACCTATTCATCCAACTCATGGAAACTGTTAATCCACAAAAAAATTGTCATTAATTACCAAACTTCACCATTAACACATAATGGAGGGACCAGATTTAATAATATTCCCTTTTTGGTAATTCATGACAATCTCAACAAATCATGAGATATAAAAATTGATTTGCGAGTATACAATTTGTACACAACAATTTGTATACTCTAAGATAAGCTTTCAGACAAAGCTTGCTTATCCGGTTGTCATTGACTATTCAACCATTAACACATAATGGAGGAGTTAGTTGACAACTCGATTGTACATGAGTATATATAAACTACACAAGCTATATATATATATACTCACGAATGTGTCTCAAAGTAAAGATCCCAAATATGCATATTGAAAAAACCATGGATCAATACTCATGAAACTCCAAACAATAGAGAGCTCCCCTAAATGTATGCATATAAGTGTATATAATAAAGACATATGCACATATTCATTTTGGACTAATAGTGGAGTTCAATCTATATTTTGGATCTAAGGAATGCATTAGTATGTGAGAAAGTGATTTCGAATGCATATCTCTTTGATTTCACCTTTCCATCCAAATGAGACTAAAGCATACATGAATTTAAACAAACATAGTAGTCTCATATATGCATTTGTCATTATCATCAACATAATATAAAATTATTTGTCATTAACAATATATTATAAAAGTATTTATCATTAACACCAAAACCAACTTAATTGGAGCTTGGTACTTCAATCTCTCATTTAATCAATTTAATCAGAGCTTGATCTTTTAGGTGAAAAATTATTATTATATGCCTTAATCATTTCTTTCTAGTAACCTTGTGGCAATAAATATTGTTGCTATTTTTAAAGTAAAATAAAATGATAAAAGTGATTTAGACTTGGGCGGATGGTAAGTTTGAATTGGTGCAGATTGAGCATGATAACTTATATCGTGAATGCGCCGCCTTAGTCAATTAAGGATCATACTTGTGATTGTCCAAACTAGCTTAGCTTATATTCAACCAAATGGCTAAATGTTGAGTGTCAGACAGCGGCATTGCCATATGGCGCAAGAGGGGTTTCTGACTTGAGTAGATTGAACCCATTCAACGGTGAAACCTTAGCGAGTGGATTCTAGTTGAGTTAGTGCATTGTAAAGGCTTTATCATTATTTCTCTGCCGCACACCCAAGGAAGTGTGATAATCGCGTGGCAATATGAGATGATCATATCTTGTATGTAAAGTTATACAACCTCTACAGATTGTAAAACTATTCGAATAGTCGTGTCTATGGTTAAGGACGGGCAATGTACACTTTCATATGGTAGATTTATGGTTTTATTTTTAAATGAGCTTTTAGGAGTTTGCGAGTTGTTAGAGCTCTCATGTATGCTCTGGCAGCTAGCATCAGTCAGGTAGATAGAACCAGATTCATTGAACCTTGGTGGTTACAGCCTTACTACTAATGCTGGCAGCTAAAACCTTCACTAAAAATTATCTAGTTTCATTTATTGCAATTACTTTGTTAAATTAATGCTTTGAAAATTCTATAATGGTAATTGAAATAAAATGATGTTTTGTATAAAGGAACCGTATTATCCTTTCTTTGTTAAGTCTTACATATAACTACATTTTTTCAAGACTTGCGGAGTACTATATGTATTCACCTTGTAATCTACAAAAATATCTCAGATTAATATAAGACGCAGAAGGAGACTACGACTACTTTGCGTGTGGCTTCGTCGAAATATCTCCAGAGTTCTAGGTCACGATTTCCCAGTCAATTGCTTGTGGCGTAAAGATCTTCGGAGATTGTTTTTTTTTTTTTTGCTTTCATTTTGAGCTTGTGAGTTTGAGAGATCTTTTAATCTCATTTATAATAAGTGGCCATAAGGTTGGTCCTCTTTATTATTGAAACAAATATTTGGTTATGTAATTATCACTATGTGACTATGTGCACTAGCTTTGATATGAGAATAATACGGTAATACACATAGAATTCGGATTCAAAAATCCAATCCCAACAACGTACTCGTCCCCTACACCCTAGAAATTTATCAGAGGCACTTGTAAACCTTATGGAGGGCAGACACATTTTTTTCCACTAAATGTGAATACATGTATGTACTCTTAAAATCGATGAACACTGACGCCAAAAGCCTGAGACTAACCCTAGTGGATTAGGTGCACACTTGCACGCCAAGCCATCTGACCCACGTGGCAGCTTTCCTCGCAAACAAAGCTTAACTGTAGGCAAGACTTGTTAATGCACAAATGAGTCAGAATTCTAGGAGGAAGAATGGTGTTGTCCATTTCCATTTGACGGGCTCACCCGCCGATGCAGAGACAGGCCATGGGCAGATGCACATGAACGCATGCCGCCATGCCCGCGACAAGCGAGTCGTGCCACCACAAGGGCCAGCAGTTCCCTTTCAGTGCTTACTAATTCCGTCACGAGTCACATCGATCATTTGAATGACAAATACATGTGTTTAGTTATTGTAGATAATAACTATAGTATTCCCCTGCGATTGTTGGGACTTGGGAGAATAATGAAATCTTTCAAGTTTTACGAAGTCTTAGCTTCCTGAAGTCTTTTAACTTCTGAAATATGAGAAGCTGGGGGAACGCGGCTCAGCTTCTCAATAAAAATAGGGCTTAAGCAGCCTGAAAAGTTAAACCCTATGTTAAGGAAGTTTAAGCTTCTGATGTCTCCATGCCGAAGCAAAGGTTCCCTCAAACATGGTTTCGCTAAATTAAATTTTACACCAACTTTTTAAACAATGGCACATAATCTCATGAAATCTCATTTAGGACTAGGAGTTTTTTTTCCTAGAAAACCAGATAGGCTCTTTCAGGGAGAAAAAAGAAACCCAGGCAAGGTTTTAATGGTGATTTAACCTTCATATAATTACGATCACATTCAAGGTTGATTAATGTTTACAAGCACCTAGTTTGATGGTGCTAATGATGCGAGCGAACCTATGATTAGTTGCCAAAAATTCTACAATATTTTCTGCCAAAAATATCAAGAGAAACCATCTTCCCGGCTGGAGCTGTTCAAGAATTACCAGCATGGTGTAAATGCAGATGGGCTCTAAAGCTGCAACAGGAGAAATGAAGCTCAAATCATTCCACTAGGGATATGCCGAGAGCAACTAGCATTCCCATTGTAAGAGAAATCAACTGAATTATTGAGCTTTTGAAGGTTGTTTTCTGGTCGTTCATCTGTGGGAGGACACCCGCAACAGCAATGTAAATAAAACCACCAGCAGTAAATCCCTGCAAAAGCATGAAGCCATGAAGTGCCAGGCGTCGAATCAGGTCCAATGAAATATGTCAAGGATAAACAAAAAATATATTTCTATTAAGTGATAATTTAGTAATATGCATGGAAGAATATTGGTTTATGTTGTGGAGAAACTGTGGCGTCCTGTTTAACAGAGAAGAGCATACCTCAATCAAAGAAGAATGTCCTGGATCTGTACCCAAAGACAGCGCCTGCAAATGTGTGGTAGAATAACGTCTTCAATCAATCCAGAACAAAAAGTATAGTTTCATAGTCAAGAGGAAAGAAAAAGAACTCACTAGTGCTGTTCCAGCAAGAGCAACCAACGCAGAGAGAAAATTGAAAAACAGGGCCTTAGATACGGTGAATCCTGAGCGCACCAAGATTCCAAAATCTCCAACCTTAACGAAAAAGAAATAACAAGTTTATCATCAAATAGGAGCATGTTTTGTAGAAGTCAACAGAACTGTTTAGCCAATCAAACACTGGATGATTGGAACCAAGCACATCCTACACGTAAGCAAACACAGAAACATCAAGGAAGAAAAAATGTAAGGAAGCTTCCGGGGTAACAAACCGACAATTTATGCGGATTTACAGAGCTAGAGATATCAAGCTAGCTAAGTACATTAGGTCTTAAAACCAATTTTAGTGTGGCATGCTAGCATATCCTTCATATATACCTTCACCTGTATTTTCGTTAATACTGCACGCAGACAGAACTTATTGAGCCACTAGAAACAAATAGAGTGCATTTTATTTATGTAGAATACAAAAATCATCTCCACTAGCATACAAATAGAGTGGTGATAATAGACCTGTAATTTTGCAATGAGCATCCAATCAGGGTTCAAAATCCCGGCGATTACCAGCCGGTAACCGCCAGTTACCGTTTCTACCGGTGGAGACCGGTAACCGAAAAAACCGGTCGGTATCAATTTTTTATTTCCGAATTTTGACCAGTTTTTTTCCGGTTATCGGCCCAATTTTCCGGTTACTGGCCGATTTTTCGGTTACCGGCAGGATTTTCCGGTTACTGGCCGGTTTTTTCGGTTACCGGTTTCAAAACATCCTAAAATTCAAGTTTTGATTTTCAAACTATGACCGATTTTTTGCCGATTTTTCCGGTGGCCGGTTACCGTTACTGGCCGCCGGTCGGGATTTCTTCCGGTTCCGGGTTTTGGAACCTTGCATCCAATTACCTATTCTGAAATAATTGTAAGTCCTGGAGACTAGAAAAATTAAGTGGTGACATTAAATTCTTATCTTCTAGCCCTGATGCACTTGGATCATAATATCATAATGTCTCCCGAATATTAATTGGAGCATGAACTTATCAACTGGTGCCGAAATACACATATTAGCACTAATATCATGTAATACTGCTAGAAAGTAATACTAGAATGCATCAGGAAAGTAATACTGAAAGTGAATTTGAAATTTCAGTTAACTTGAGGAAGATAACCTCTTGGGGAAGTTCATGTGCGAGCAGAAATAACGTTCTAGACCAGCCTCCAACAGAACCATGTAGCAGAAAAGCACTTCCAAGAGCCATCCCGTCAGTGAAGTTATGCTGCATTATTCGTACATTTTTGTCTGAACTTCCATCAAAATCCAGTCTAGTAAAAAGGTTACGAAAATCTAATGTACAAAGTACAAACAAATGCATGTGTGCAACACAAAACATAAGGACGGCTCAAAGGATAAGACTTACAACACCGTCTGAGAAAAGATTGAGGTAGCCAAACACCAAGTTAGAGTTTGAAACAGACGAATCTTCACTTGATAATGCTTTGTCAGGGGCAGGATCCCTTTCAGAATTGACAGGCTCTCTATCGATGGCTTTTGAACTGGAAGAAGAGCTCCTCTGTTCATCACAGCAGACATCAAGTCCATAAGCTGGTCTTGTGGTCCCCAAATGCCTACCCCCATTTTTTTATTAAAAAAACTTCTCCAAACAGCCAAGCATACAACAATCACTTCTAATAAGATGTCCTTAAAATTCCAACTGTGAATTATCATCCCATATTTCCCTTATATTAGCACACCTAAATCACTGACCACTGTGACAACATTAGCAGTTATAACATATTACAAAGGGCTAATAATCTGCATTTTGAGGTATTCTAACAGATCTTGCCTTGATAGGAATAATGCTCAGCACCACAATATGTGGTGTGCATTAGTTCCATTTAGTGTAATGGAAATACACTACAAGAATTGGGCACTTGCTAGTGAGCTGATTACACAAATGCAAAAGAGTAAGAAATAAATTGTGGTCAGAGAGCTGCCTAAAGGCATTATACATTGGATGGTGTATCATATATTACCATACATTTGTTCAATATGCCTAGCTGAAGGTAAAAATGATGGTATGCCTATTGCAAAGAACATCATTATAAGAAATTATGATGCACTAAAAGATTAAAATTCGATAAAGTTCATGGTTGTGTTTAACTATGTATAGCACCAGAAATGAAACAATAGAATATTAAGAGGGAAATTGGGTAAGCTGCCCTGAGAGTTGTTACCGCCTGACAGCTGAAGTTCTCAACAATAAGCACTGTTTCAGCTGGGCCAGTCTTAGAACTTCATGTTCTTTCAGAACTGTCTTAGAACTTCATGTTCTTTCAGAACGTTATTGAATTCATTAAGTTCCTATTTAAACCCAAGGAGTAACAGCTTCCCTTCTAACTGCTCAGCAAGTGTGGCAAAATAGGTGGCCTTTGCCCTTCAGCTGTTTGTTTCATTGCCACACTTTGCAAGTTTGACTTTTCTTTTTGTAGCCAGTGCTGGCCTTTGCCCTTCAGTTTTGGTCTTTTTCACTTTGTGAGAAGTAAATGACTTATGAAGAATATATAAGTAATGATGCAACAATTGGAGACTGAATGCTTGAGAAAACATATCAGACAGCTCCACGGTTTTGTGTCCAAACCAGAGTTAGATGTACCTTACGTATTGTAGCTTTTGACTCGTGATGACTGCCATTATCTATTTTTCCAATTGCACCATGATCCAAAGATTCTATTTCTGCTTGATCTCTGTCTTTATCCTCATGATCATTTTTTGTGTCACTAATGTCATGTTGTTTATGATGGTGATGATGGTGCCCATGACCAATGCTATGAGCCCCTTTACGAGAATTGTCTTCAACATACCTCACAATCTTCTCAACAATAAAAAACAATACAATGCCAACTGCATGGAATAGTTGAAAGTTCAAGGATTACAAAGACGTTAGAAGTTAGAAGCATGGAAAAAGAAAACAGATCAACGACTTCTGAGCCACAAAACAGTCAAATAAGTTCCTTATTTATACAAGTTTTTAAAGGTCAATAATGAATATGGTTAATGCCTGACCAAAATTGAGCATGTCCAGCAGGCAGGCAGTAACGACTAACAAACAACAAACTACAGGCTTTGAGAAATAGGCAACAACTCAATCAAGAAAGGGGCATCTTTAGACTTTGAGTGCAACAATTATTACACTGAAAGGCCTAACAATTAAAATTCATAAAAGAAAACACTTAGAGTGTGAGGTACGCTCACATAATATAGACAACCCAACAGAAAGATCTTCCAGAGAGTGTGCATGTGCATGCTCATGAGCATGACTATGATCCCCATGATCATGCGAGTGAGAATGCCCTCCACCTGATTAGCAACAGAACAGAAAAGTAGTGCAATTGAGAAACAAGAATAAGGCAGATTGACACTGTGAATGAGGTAATGCCACTGCAGCAAAGGTGACTAACAGAACTAAAAAGAAAAAAGAACACAAAAAGGCAAGGCCTTTGATGTGCTTTAAAATTTGTGCTTTTCACTTTTTTAGGAGAGCATAGAAGCAATACCCAAAATACAGTAGTTAAGGTCTGCTACTCTTATCTCTGAAAAGTGAAAAATATTAAGAGTTGGTCCAACTATTGATGCTGTGTTAGCATAAGCAAAAAAATCATGCTGTTAGCTGAAGTTCAATACTTCAATTAATAACCTGTCAGAAAATCCTCTGTTGCTAAGAAAAATAAAGGGAGATGGTTGAAAAGTAACAGAACATTTTGATCATCATCCAACTGGCTCATCATGCAGATGGTTCAAGAACCAAAATTTTAGTGCTCCTAACAGAGTACCGGGCAGTGGGCAATATTTTTGGGAGCTTTGCTTCTATCTTAAAATGCAAGGAGCTTAGTTTAGGGTTGTAAATTACATTGGTGCAGGATTTCACTTTTCCAGGCCCACCCATCTGTTATGCTTCAAGATACCTCATTTACCAGTGAAAACATGGTAGATACGATAATATGTTATGCCCCTGAGAAACCAATAGGGGGGCAGAGGTACGACTTAACTAGATATGGAAACAGGAAGTTAGATGATGCCATTTAATGTTGACGATGAATACAGCAACTAGTACAGCACAAATCAATTGTCAGATTTAAAAATTATGAAGGTATAAATAAAAGATAAAAGAATCAACAAAACCATAGAATGCATTAAAGAATATACCAAATGCATGTGGCAGTTGATGAAGAAACGAATCTCCAAGCATTGCTCCTGCCTAAATAAACATCATAAACCACAAGAAAAGCACATAAGTCATAACATCGTTGATTCCTGATAAAACAATTATTGTCAATAGAACTTGTAAATTACTATGTACACTATTTTTTATACATTTTAATATATTTCAATAGGGCTCTCACTACTGGTCTTCTAAAAAAAGAGTTCAGCTACTGATTCTTTCTACAGCAATTCAATGTAGAATCTTAAAACAAAGAAAAAAAGCAAACACAAATATTTAATAGATAAACTAAGAAGTCTCAAAATGCAATGCATCATTTTATCACAGATTCTTAGTTAGAATATGTTCACCACAACTTAGCATGGATATGCATTATGAATTTGTACAATCTTGTTATGTTTTTGCCCAATAATTTACAAGTTAGAACCACCTATAACACAGAATAAGGCTGCACATGCCTTATTCTTCCAAGTACAAAACTTCGTATAAAAAGCCAAAAAGCATGCAATGTTGTTGCATTGCATTGTCCATTCAATTACTTACACACATGCTGATACACAAAATCCATAAGTAAACGATGTTAGCAAAAGAAGAACAGAGATGAATCTCGACTTGTTAGATGTCTAGATGATCAATAAGGAATGGCCTTAGAATGCAATTTAATTAACACAACCTAAGTTATTTAACACCTAACCTGGACACATTTTTACAGGCAACAGTTCAAATGTAGAACTGATGATCCACACAACCAAGCAGATTCCTAACAAATATAATAAAATTACTTCCTGCTTGCACTTGTATTTTTTTCAGACTAAAGGCTTTGGCCCAGATTTGTCAGAAAGCTAGGGGAAAAAAGTTTAGTAAGCCTCTTGCAGTGGGAATCCCCAAGAAAAATTTATGAAAAACTCAATCAAACTAGTACTTCAAAGCTATAGCAATTACAAGTATTCGGATGGGCTATCAGTTGCCACATTTCAAAATGTAGACCCATGTCACTAGTTTTTTAAACAAGCAAATACCTTAGAGCATGAACTAAATTACTCGATGCCCACACTAGAAAGTTGAAATATCCAATCTTATTAACCCAGACGGGGTGTGACTTGTTTGCAATTGAAAAAATCTAACAGGTCACCTAAATTACCGTGCAGTAAAGTAATTTCAAGCTGCATTACTCAATGGAACGTAACAGGGAAATTCAAATGTGGACTCCAGTTCTGGTACCGTAGAATCCAAATTAATTCAGACTCGAGTAAATTGCAGACTCAGATCTATTTGCTAGTTTTTAACAACTGCAAATTGTAGACTTACCCCGAACACTGCAAGTGAATCCACCATGGCCTTCGACGGTTTTCCCTGAACTGCAAAACGCAAATGAAACAACAATCGGAAAACAAATTGCAACGAGCCAAAAGCAGGACACTCACAGAAGATTACTGGGAGGAGGACGAGGCAGACGAGTGACGCCATGCTGACCAGCAGCGAGCACCCCATCGCGCTCAACCACACACCTACCGAAATCCCCAAATTTCTCAATCGCGTAGGAGCAAATCACGCATAGAAATCGCACCGTTCGCGCAAATGAACAAAACCGGGGGGAAATTTTGCCTAACCCATGGGCGACGACGCGGGCTGGAAGTCGCCGTGGCCATGGTGGTGGTCGTGGTGATGGCGGTGGGGGTGGCGGTGGAAGGCGTCGAGCTCGAGATCTGCCTCCTCGGCCAGCTCCTCCGGAAGCAGCCGCTGGATCTCGGGGCGGTCGTGGCCGTGGCCGTGGTGATGGTGGTGCCCATGGTGGGAGTCACCGCCGCCGCCACAGCTGTGCCCGTGGGCATGGTGATCGTGGGGCTCGTCGTGGTCGTGGAAGGGGCAGGACGCTGCCAAGGAGTCCGCGTGGCCGCCGCCGGCGGCGACGGCTGCGCCGACGAGGAGCAGGAAGAGGACGCGGCGGCGCATTAGGGTTAGAGCGCTGTGGTCTAGGACTAGGAGGAGGAGGAGGAGCGCTTGCAGGTGCCCTCGATGGTGATGACGAGGACGAGCACGAAGAAGAGGAGGACTATGCCCACTACCACACCGAAGGTTACCACGTCCATCTGATCTACTAATCCCTTATTTATAAGTATTATTACCACCCAATTAACTCGAAACAAAAAAAATTAATCAGTAAATCGGGCTTTGGGGTTCTGACTCGAGGACGAGGAAATCGGAAGCTTCCGCCTGCTCCCAGTACGCCTTGTGTCAGTTTTTTTTTTTTTGGAGCACTTCGATGACAGAGATAGAGGGGTGGAGCCTTTGGAGAGAGAGACCGGAAGATCACAGGAGAGATCTGATGGAAGATGGCCACAGGATCATACGATCGAATTGGATGGGTTGATCTGAGATGCACACACAGGCTTTGCAGGGGTGGAGGATGGGGAAGGGAGGAAAATGCAGAGCGCATCAGCCGAGCAGCAGGCACCTAGGCTTCTCCTTGCCTTGTTTATTCCTCTATTTCTCCTAGTGTGTGATCATCTTTTTGCTGGAGATAGTGGGCTCATTTTTTTCTTATTACTTATAGTTTATGATTTTTTTGTATAAATAGATGGAATGGTTTCTCTGTCCTCTTTTCAAAACAACTTATCAAGATAGACTTTTTAAAACGACTTATCAGTTTATCAACATGTGGTTTGTTCGTACGAGCGTTTGTGTTAGAACCAAAAGCCATTAATCATAGCTATAAACTATCAACCGTAGCAAAAAAAAATACACCATCTGATCAGTAGTGGACTTTTTTGCTTTTTGCTAAGTTCGGATTGATCATGCTATATGTGCCTACGCTACCATAGCTCATGCAGGGACTTATTCTTTTAGATCCTACTCAAAAGAGCTTTTTTTATGGCTTATGGCTAAAAGTACTATAACTGACTGAAAAAACACTGTAAACTGATCAGGCTTATTTGGCATAATTAAATTTAAAAAAATTAAAAATAGAAAAAACATGTTAGCCCATCACATATAATGCAAACAAATCGAGAAAAAAGAACCGGCAAAAAAACTTTAAAAAACAAAAGTATAGAAAAAGATGAAATTTATGAATAGTGCAAATAAGTCAGAAGCTCAAGCCGAAATAGGCGGGCCTTAGTCTTTTGACTTTTAGTTTCTCTAAAAATTAAAATAAATAAGATAGTTTTTTAAAACAGTTTTTCTAAATGACTTTTCAAACTTAAATATATATATATATATAGTCTATGTTAATACCTTTATTATTAACTGTCATTGTACGAAATATTGGCATGAATAACCATGATAAAAAAAACCCGCAAGTCCGCAATAAAAAGGAACATGGCTGCAGCGGTTGGTGCTCGCTGCTTTGCCTATGCCGTGGCACAACTCTGCTGTAGCTGCAGCGGTGGTGAAGACCGCCGCGCCGACGCGCCTCTTGGACTTTCGCGGCCAAAGCAACACCTTTTCTGATTGTACCGCGCGTCATTCGCTTGTCTGCCAGGATAGTTCCATCCTTGACTCCTTGTGCTTTGAACCCGGTTCTCTGTACTGTGAGGCCAGCAAAAAAAAGCTCCATAGGATTCGAATCAAAATTGCTTTAATTACAATAATTAATAATTTTAAAATTGAAATGAATCCATTTTGAATGAAAAATATTAATGAGGCTTAGTTGGATAGTGCTCGTCAGCTCGAATTTAAAATAACCACTTAAACGATAAATAAAATAATTTTATATCAAACTACATTAATTTTGAAAAAAGCTCGATAATAACTCATTAAACTCGATAGCCAACCCTAGTGACCATCTCCGAGATATCCGCTTCTCATGATCTAAGTGAGAGAGAAGCGTAAAGCACGATGAAACTAATGGCTAGGCTTTTTTTGTTGTGGTTTTAGCTTTTGACTTATAGTTTATGGCTGTTCACGAGAGACAGTATGTACAGAAAAATAGTCACATGTATTTTTGGTCGGTATAGCCGAACTCGGTACAATGTCTACTACAATCTATCTTTAGATCCGGCTTTAAAAATACGCACGGTTTAAAAGCCAGTACTGTAGTAGAAAGTGATAAGCCAAAACCAAAAAGAATCTAGCCGTTACCTAGGATCACACAACAGCTGGAGAACTACTAACTACAGCTGCTCCGGTTTCAGCTAATAATTGAGGGGGGAAAGGGATGAAATTTGATGCTAATGGGAATGGAATTTGATGCTAATGGGAATGGAATTTATCCCCTCAAGCTTTGGTAAAGAACCAAATGATCACTAATTTGGGTTGTTAAGGGTCTATTTGGTTTGAGCCCCCAGACAATCCTATCAAAATTTAGATATGACCAAAAATTAGTACAAAAGAGCCGTTTAGACTGTGGCCATACTAGTTGTCATAATTTTGGCAAGATCATTAGCCTCAAGTGTAAAGAAAGGTGACATGATCCACTTCGTAGTGCCGTCCAGCGTGACCAAGTTATGTAAGCTTCTATGCTTATAAATTTGTTGGCAATTTTGTTAACTAGCCTCGTAGGCGCGGCGCAACGCCGCGCCAGCCATATATACTAAAATAAAAGAGACGATAATTCGTGAGGAGTTTTCCAAAAAAACCAGGGGCAAATACGTATTTTCGGAAAAGTTAAAGGGTTTTTTCGAAAAAAATGAGGACCTGTAAAAAAAACCGGGGGCAAATACGTATTTTCTAAAAAGGCAAAGGACTTTTTCGAAAAAATCGAGGACATGTACGTAAACTGCCAGGGACCCGTGTGCAATTTCCTAAACTGCGGGGGCCATCCTGCAAAGTGGAGGGGCTGAAAAAAAAATTCTAAGGACCTTTTTGCGAGAACTAAAGACCTATACGTAATTTCGAAAAAACAGAGGTGCTTTTTCGTAAAATAGCTCACCAGACTGTACCGAGATTCCCTCGGCACGCGTCGGGCGAGCGGTGGCGCGGGGGCGACGTGGACGAGCCTGGGCGTGGCGTTCCCCCGGGGAATAAGAAGGTTAGTATTTCTATGATGACTGATGGACAGACTTTCCCGGTCAGTTTATGACGAAGTAGGTCGCGGTGGTGAAGGAAATCTTCCTTTGGATAGCCCCTAGCTAGTCCCCTACAATAGTTCAAACAGAACCATGGGATGGGAAAGATGGACAAATCATCGAAGAGGATGAATTCTTACTGTTGAGTAGCTCATGGGTTACTCTGCACCAAATGATGAGTTGTGATCCTGTATTTATCCCTAGTGTCGGTCAGCATACGTAAGTCTGAGTTGATTTAGCCTGGAAAGCCAAACATACAATTCGGACAGTGCGGTGGATAGATGTTGTTTATAACCCGGTACTGTTAAGATAGCACTGATTTTGAAGAGATAGCTGACGGTTTAGTTTGCATCACTTGATGCACGTTGATTTCTTCAATATCTTATCTTTCAAAATAGCTATCCAATATAGTAACCCACAAGAATTAGTCTGACGACGTACTTTCAGCGGTGAGTGACGAGATGTATACCGGTAGTTGTTTCCCTTTGAGTTCAAATCTGCCCGCGATGACATCATAATCTACCTATTTTCACAAGCCTGTCATTTTTAGTAGAAAACAAGAAAACAAATCACAAGTAAATGTTTCTATCAACTACTAGGATATGGAGGCTCAATTCAAGTAATGCATCCCTCAAGCTCTTACCAAATTCTTACAAGTTCTTACCAAAAGTAAACAGGTGGTGCAACCGGTGGCTGGTTCGTGATAAATCTGACTTAGGTGATTGGTATAGCGATTGCCGGTACAACGAGACTTGTTCAGTTAGTAGAAAATGGAGCTTGGATAGGCTATGTGTTTTGTAGCAAAGGAAAACAATCAATTAATTTAAGAAATTACACATAATTGAATTATAGTTCGTATCTAGCACTTAGCCTATGTTGCTGATCAACCAAGGATGGAAGAAGGCTAAAATATATGTATGGCGATGTATATGAGTGGTAAATACAATATAATTCAATCGAATGTAATCTGGAATTGAAGAACACAAGGATTGACCTAAATATGGAAACTGAAGATTTCTGTCCTCTGGATAGTACGTCGGTATTTTGACTGTAACTTTTTGTCAGTTGCCTTTTTTCAATGATTTTTTTCTATGTTTCCTGATGGATTTTTATACAACTTTTGTTTTGAGACAAAGTTCTGAAAACCGACCAAAAATTCGTACAAAAATCACAAGTGCCGACTGTTGCAGATTCAATTCAGAAATTTGGGTCAACTTTCACCACAGATATCTTTTAACTGCCTTATTGTAATGAAGCGAAATTTTAGGGACAGATGGATAAGAAAGTTATCTATCTAATGGCGGTGGTTTCACTTAAAAAGGATCTTGGAATCAAAAGATATGGTGCTTGTGGTGGCGGTTGCAGAGGAAGAAAAAAATCAGCCGAATTAGTATTAGAGTTTGGGGTGGGGGAATTTTTTGTTTGGAGTTTTTTATAGGAACAAAGATATGACCAGCAACTAGACAATGGTAAGACGGACACGAATTCAATTTAGCAAATCAAAACTAACAGATTGAAAGGCACAACGGGGTTTGGACAGTGGGAATTAACTCTTTTTGTGGGGTAATATTTTCTGGACTATAGGAAATAAAAATCAATCTACTAACTAGGGATACAAGAAATTTTTACCGATCAACTGAAGCTCTGATACCACCTGATGAGGGCAATGGGGTCCCGATCTTTCGATAGGATGATAACTTCGATTTTGGTGGAGTTGACTTTTGCGATCCGACTACAACCGTACGACATCACCTGCGCCTTAGCAATCGCTAAACCACACTCCAAGTCGTTATTAACTGTGCCAAGAACGGGGTTGACCTGACCACGAAGGTCTATTCCTGCATGCAATCGAAGAACATGCAAGAAGAAGATAACAAGCAATCTGAAATTGCAAATATTTATATTGAATTCAAAAGGTGGGATTTCGTAGAGATTCTTTACGGTTGATCTAGTCGACACAAGCGAAGAACAAGAGTTTTCACAATGGAAAAACTAAGCAAACAAAATCCAAACAAACTAAAAGGGTGCAGGCTCCTTAAATAGGAGAGAAAAAGCCACACAAAATTAAAAAACAAGATGTGGTACTATTCATGGTACTGTTCACGTGAATAGTACGGTCGTGAACAGTACGGGCCTAGAGAGGGGCGCCTCCCCCTTGGGCCCAAGCATTACAAGGCCCAAACAGGTGACATAGCATCTTCTTTTGATGATTACGGTGCGCACATAAGGAATTTGGAGATGAGGCTTGATCCATTGGAAAGAGGACGAGAAAAGCTTTCCAACAAGTACTCGTGGACCTCAAACGGACTCCGTATGTGAAAGTTATGCACATTTGAAGTTGGGTCGTCAAGCTGAATCCGAATTGATCTGGAGGCCGAATTGGATTTCAAAACGTATCCAAGTTGAACTCTTGCTTAAATTGGTGCAATAGTGATGTGGGGCTATAAAAATATATATATTCATCATTAGATAGCATCATATTCTCATTTAAAATATATTGAAGCTGAAGAAACGAATGCACCTTTAGTTCAATCTTGATATTATGAACTATGGTCATATGTACTTGTGGTGTGGTCACATCAGGCTGGTTCACCCCATTTTGCATATAGAAATACAAGTTGCAATTCACCTTTGGAATTCTAATGATGTTTGCCATCTGATGTATCTCATTGACAGGCGTGTTCCTTGGAAAACGGATGCATGCCACTGATGCCCAGTGAGGTTATGGCGCGCCCACACACACACTGCACCATAGCACTTCCCCATTACCAGTGCTAATCTTTATGACGCAAAGCTGCACGGTTCTCAAGCTTTTGATGCATGAGCTTGAACACAAGGAGCGTAATACAATGCTTTTATCTTCATGCTTACAATGGATGACCAGGAAAGAGCGGAATGCACGAATTTCCCGATCAGAACTCAAGGCACCCTAGTCTGCTGATCAAAGAGGAGCTCTGGTTAACAAGCATTTCCCGGTGCCTTCGACGCGTGAAACTGGTGCCACCGCAGCAGCAGGTTGGACGGTAAAAGAGCTCGTTAGGACTTAATTCGAACTTAAATATTGATGTATACTAGTTTTTACCGAGATTACTTAATCAAACTCGAGCATAAGATTTTCTACTGTTAAAAATTAATGTATGTTAAATTATTTTTTACTATTATCAAACTTATTTCAAGTAAATTTGAGCTTTTCGTTTTAACTGTTATTAAGCTTATTTGAGCTAAGTTTAAATCAAACTCAAGGCTAGATTCAGATTTAGATCCTAACTAAAACTCGTTCGAGTGAGGTAGAAGCTGGAGCTTGGCCCGTTTACAGCCTGCCTAAGGGCATCTACAGTGTGCAAAAACAGGGGGTCTTAAGCCACCTTAAGGTCGACCTTATACATTCTGAGGGTGACCTTAAGCAGCCATAATAAAAACCCAAGACCGTGCCTCAAGCTAAAGACCGCCATAAGCATTAAAATACATTTTTCTTTATCTGACAAGTGGGACCATCTTAAGGTCTAGTGGGTTATATACATTACAGCATTGGTCTTAAGGTTTAGATGGAACCCACCTTAAGACCTCTTGGGTCATATACACAATGATGCCCTAACACACACTTCAGCGCAGGTTGTCCTGGTCCATTTCGCCAGCGTGGCCTTGTGAATTGGGCTAGCAACCGAACACTCCGCCCCTGAAGTACTACTCGGCTCCCCCACAACCGAACTCCGCCCCGAAACAGGGCTAGCCGCGAGCAATCTCGCGGCGGAGAACGCAGAAAGATTCAAACCCCAGTACCCTAAACACCTGCATGGCTCCGAAGCGCTCCGCCGCCGCGTTGGGATCGGCCTCGGACGCCTCCGACGGCGAGGCGGACGCGGCCCGCCACCACCGTCCCCGCCCGCCCTCCCTGAGCCCCTCCTCTCCCGCTCCCGATCCAAGACCCCACCCCCAACCTCCACCCCAACGCCGCCGCGCTCTCCTCCACCCCGCCTCTGCCGGCGCCGACTTCGCGGCCGCCTCAGACTCCGACTCCGGCGCTGACGGCCGCCTCCCTCCCCGAGGCGCACCCGCGAGCGCTCCCCGCTTCCACTCCGACTCCGACAACCCGCTGCCGCCGCATCCGACGATGGCGGCGGCGACGAAGGCAACGCCTCGCCGCCGCCTCGCGCGCGCCGCTCCTCCCTCGTCGAGGCCGCCAACATCAAGCCCATCAGCTCCCGCCCCATGGACGGGCCCCGCCGCCCCGCCGCCGGCTCAAGTGCCTCCCAGCGGCGCTCCAAGCGCCCCCGCAGCTCCTCCGCCGTGCACTCCTCGGAGCAGCAGAGGCGGCCGCCACGGGTTTGGAGTCCCGAAGACGAGGTCACCATACTGCGTGCCCTCATCTCGTACCGCGCCAAGAAAGGTGTGCTCCCCGCGTCCACTCAGGACACAGGCAAGTTTCACAGTCAGATTCGTGGGCAGCTTAATGTTAAGGCATCTGCTACCCAGCTTAGTGATAAGGTCCGGCGGCTCAGGCACAAGTACAATTTGCTCGTCACCCGTACCAAGAATGGACGGGATCCAGACTTGCCAACGGCTCATGACCGTGATGTCTATGAACTTAGCAAGAAAGTTTGGGGATCAAAGAGTGGTGGTGCTGGTAGTGGTGGAGGTGGAGGAGGACGTGTGTATGAGAATGCTGAGGTTGCAGAGAGCGTTGAGGAGCAAGAGAGTGGGGAGATTGACGGGGATATGGAGGATGGGTGGGACGAACCTGACCACAGCAGGAACAGGAGGCTGAAGGCGATTGCTGTCGCGAATGGGAATGGGAATGCCAGTGCAGTTGGGGGTAGGACTGGCCATAGCAACAGCGGCGGGAAGGGTGATGTTGAGAAGGGGAAGGACATGTACCCGTACCTGTGGGAGGCTGTTGAGGAGCTGTCCAAGGAGCACTCGAGTGGGACAGCGTTCAGGAAGGCCTTTGGTGTGCTTGAAGGCTCAAGGGCACGGGCCATGGAGGAGAAGCTACAGAAGTTCAGGCTGTCAGAGATCAGGCAGCAGCTGCGTCGGATGGACCTGATGAAGGAGACGGTGAAGATGGTGCTTGATGCGCTGGAGGGCACTGACTGACCAGGTTGAAATTGACTCACTGTTGGATTTTGGAGTGCATGGCCCGGTGAGTACGTTGCTCAAAAGGGGTGATCTGTGTCTCTCTGTTGCCTAGAGTAGTCATGTTCTAATGTTATGGATATAGATCTTCGGTTGTTTTAACTTTTGTGGACAAGGATATACTTGCCTCAATCAAATTTAGGTATAGAACGAGTATTGGCTCTCTTGCTTATTATCCTCTGTGAAATGTTGTGCTTTATGTTGCTTAGTTGCTAACATATGAACTATTTGTTATATCATTGGTATGTTTCTGGTTAGTGCTAATTAGTATTTCCATCTTTAGCATAAATGCTTTTTTTTATCTCTCTTTTCAAGTGTCGACTACTTCTGTCAGTGGGAATGTCGTTGCATTTAACCCAGGCAGAATCTAGCTTGGTGCTTGCTAGGTTCATGCACCAGGAGGAACTGAAGTACAAGCTTGGTGCTCGCTAGTTGCTAGGTTTCATGCACCAGGAGGAACTGAAATACTAGCTTGGTGCTTGCTTGTTGCTAGGTTCTTGCAACAGGTGGAACGGAAATACAATGTTTTGTGGAAATGATACATGTTGGAGTGGTCAAGTTGTCAAATGGAATTTGATACTTGTACATAGTTAATCACCCTATGACGATTCTTAGGGTCAGTGAGATGTGTTTTTCTCTAGACTTATGGCCTGTTCAATTTAAATTCTTGGATTGAGAATGCGTTTTTGTCTAGACTTATGGCATGTTCGATTTAAGTTCTTGGATTGAGAATGCTTCTTTCCGGATATACAGTCATCCCAACACTATTTTATTTCTCCTATATCATTAGGAATACATTGAAATTACATAATGTGTATTGTTATAGAATGAACCTATAGTGGTCTATTAATGAGCAATGTGACCATTAGCTGTGATTAGAGTTAGAGAATGGTGCAATCTGTAGAAAATATTCGAGTGCAGTTCAAATGCTTGTGTTCTGTGGGAAGATGTCCGTAGAAGAAGTCAGGGTGGTGAGAAGATAACAGAGTGGTCATCTGAGATGAATTTGGAACAAATAGCTTCAACGCAAAGTGGGTAAAAAGGTTGAAGACTATAGGGTTTCATTTCCATGTTGAATCTTATGTCTTGTTGGCATGCTCCTGATGAAGTGATGATTGATTGACCTAAAGGGGTTGCTTGCTGGGGCGAGTCATTTACAATTAAGGTCCAGTAGGTTTTTGCGATTGCACCTAATAAATTTCAGTTTCATGTGTGAACTCTGAACCTTACAGTAGAAAGGATATATAGGGAAGAAAAATATCTAAGGATGTGTCCCTTTTTGACACCTTTTTCTAACGGCATCTAGTCTAGCATTCCTTGTGATTTGGATGAAGCTCATTTTGATTCTTGAATATGGTGCAAACTGGGATGACACACCGGAGTCATGACCATGAATAGTTATTAATTAAACCACCTGACCTGGAGCATTGTTTGGCCCAGGCTTGTCACTCCTAGGAGGAGGTTATGCTCTTGATATGAGGCACCCCACATACTTGGCCTTGTAGCTTAAGCTACTACATATTCCTGAGCGTCTGGCAGGAAGACAGGAGTAGAGTTCATTTTGGTGACCGCATTGCAGGTGTCAGCCTAAAGCCCTAAACTATGTTCTTTGGCAGTCGGCACAGATAGCTTACTTGACTTGATGTGAAATGAGTCGCTCTTAAGCCCCGTTTGGCAGGGCTCCAGCTCTTCAGGTAACAAGAAATGTGACTCCTCTACAGTATTGTCGGATAACCTAATTAAACAGGTTTATGATTGAAAATTGAAAATGTTGACTGGACCTCGCTAACACCAAATTTCAAGTTCATGTGCATGATTATAGTATGCTCAGGCTATCTTGTGGAAACACCATGGACAGGAGTTTTTGGCCGTTTTGGCGTTTTTTGAACCCGTATTTATAAGGATGGTAGTCATCACGGGGAATTAGTAAAAATGGCGCATCTACTGCATGGTGGCTGTGCGGCAGCCCTGGGGAGCGACACGTGGCATTTGCCGATCATGTGGAAGAGGGCTGCCGTATGGCCACCCTGCATGAGCTAATTAGTAGGATCATTAGCGCTAATGTAATCCTAATTTGGGAGTTTGTTTAGGTGCATTGCTTGTGCAAATTTTTAGGTATAGCAAATGAGTTCTAAAAATTACGAAATTTTATGTGGAGCCTCCGACGCAGCGTACTTGATTGTGTAATTTTTTATAATTTTATCCATTCTGAATTTCACTCAAGAATTCATATAAGTAGATTGTTTGTAGGGATTTTTTTAATATAGCAAATGAGCTCCAAAAATTACGAATTTTTTGAACGATCCTTACACGGTGCACTTGCTACACTGTAAGAATCGTTCAAAAAAATCGTAATTTTCGGAACTCATTTGCTATATTAAAAAATTCCTACAAATAGTCTACATAAATAAGTTATTGAGTGAAATTCAAAATGGATAAAATTATGAAAAAAAATTACACAATCAAGTACGTTGCATCGAGAGGCTCCACTTAAAATTTCGTAACTTTTAAATCTCATTTGCTATATCTAGAAATTTGTACTAGCAGTGCACCTAAACAAACTCTCTAATTAGAATTACATTAGCGCTCATGACCAGGGTAGCTGTGCCCAGCCCTCCGCCGCACAGTGGCCGTGTGGCAGAGGCCATGTGTCGTCCTCTGAGGTTTCTGCACGGCCACCGTATAGTATGTGTTATTTTTGCTAATTCTTTGTAATCAGTGTCATTTTTGTAAATACGAATTAAAAAACTCCATGGACAGATCCCCGTACCTGCGGATGGCTATACGTTGGCGTTTGTTATATATGTCCATATTCATTCACATCTGAAAATGGGTCCCAGTAGCTGGGTAATGTTATTGCTCTCTCTGTGCCTTTTTAGGTACTAACATAATTTTGTCTTGGAATCATCTAATGCGGATTGATGTTTCCTTGTGTACCCTGATTTGCCTTTGTGATCATTATCATGTTTCCTTGTGTACCCTGATTTGCCTTTGTGATCATTATCCTCGACGAATCTTATTTGGATGTCGCTGGAGATCATAGTCTACAAAGGAAGTCACTTTTGATATCTTGCTCATCATTCTTGATGCTGGGAACTAATTTGTGACCATAACCCCATGAGATGGATGGCAGTAGTACATGAGGATGAGCATGCCGGAAGTTGCTATGAACCAAAGGGTTCAAGCAGGATGGTATCTTAAGCCTCATTCTTAGATTATATGGTTTGAGCTAGTTTCTGTGTCAAGCTGTTTCACGATTCATCTGCACTGAATGCGCATGTCTGTTAGTGACTTTGTCTTGTCGGTTGAGATATTTTTATTTCTCAGGGCCTGTTTTGAACACGGAAAAATTTTGCATTTCCTGTGGGAATTAAACTATTTCTTATAAAATTTCTGTAAAATTATTGTGAAGTTAAATCAAAGAATTCCTACGAAATTCTTGTGTTCTTGTGTGTGTCAACAGTCTGCAAATTAATAAGCTCTACAGCGCTTCAATTTCAGCCTGGCCCAAAAAATTGGGCTCAGGCTCATTCTGACGAATCTCTTGCTATAGCCACCGGTTCTCCAACAAACTCCGTATTCTTGCTGCTAGATGATGTGAGGGTACAGAAGTCTATAATTTTGAGATCAAAATCACTGCAAAATCTCTCGGCAACCTAAGAGAATACTGCTGCTAATTCTGCAACTGCACAGTCAGTAATCTACCCAAGCAAGAGATCCACCAGACAGCTCATCATCTGATACTTCTTTGGCTATGACTACGAAGAGCTTTGCTTGCTCAGTTGCTCCGTGATTGCAAGTAGGGGCTACGGAGTACACCTTTCCCTAGCATGACATCTTGTGGAGGAAGCCATGATCATATTCTTTTCAGCTTCTAAAAGCTGTTTTTCGATTTTTCTATAGTAACTAACTTTCAAACAGAGTATCTTTTTAAGATAGGGTCTACTAGTTAATTGTAGTACATATTATACCGGCTTTATTTATATTGGCAAAAATCGTACGTAGTTTTTTTGTTACTCTATAATCTCTCGTACGAATAGACCAAAAGCCACAAACCGCAGCAAAAGCTATAAGCTTTAGTAAAAAAAAATAGATCCGAAATGATCGATTAGTGCAGCAAGTGAAACACTTGTACAAGTAACCAAAGTCCAAGGAGAATGGTTCTGGTCGACTCACGCATGCATGCACGCAGGCCTGAATTTCCAGCAATTGGGGCAAGTGGCGGCGGAGTTCTGTACTAGTGAATCTTCACGGAGTGCAAAGGATGCGCGCGGCTGATCGCGCAGCGTTTTGGCCCTTCAAGCCTCCTTTCCGCGCTGAGACGACAAAACCGCTTGCTTCTGCCCTACTGCGACTTGCTTTATTATCAGCCACCACATCGAACTGTTCTATCGCAGAATCTTTAGTGCTTGCGTAATGGACCGTACATTGAGAAGGTCAAATGCACCATCAGCATGACATTGGAATCGGAGTCTAACTCGATGGGTGTACGGACATTGCATCAACAGATAGCAGTACCTATTCATTTCATCTTTTAAGCATTATGAATCCTCTCAAATAAATAAATATGATAGTTTTTTCATCGTTGTTTCAAAATAACTTATCGGGGTAGCTTTTTAAAACGACTTATCGGCATTGATGCATTTGCAAAGACGGTACATTTTGGATTTGAGCAGACTGCATTTCTTCAGATTAAGACCCTATTTCAACTAGTTTCTGTTTCTAGCTTTTAACTTCTTAATTTTGTTTTTTGGCTTTTTGGGTTTTTGTCTTTTTCTTTTTTTCTTATTCTTTTGTATTATCTAAGCATATATAATTTGTTATTATTTTTAAATTTTATTTACGCTGAAAAACTAACAAGCATTTTTAGTCACTACGGTGCAAAAAAAGCCAGAAGTCTAATCTTAATAGCGCCAAAATGAGCACCACGCTAGTTCTTCGTTTCCACGCTTGATTCTGTGCAACAGATTTTGCACGACAGAGATGCGACGAAGAACAGGAGGAAGATACTACCGCAATCGCACAAGAGGACATCAAGATTCTGAATCACCAGAGTCAAGAGCAGATTGAGACGGCCACCAATCAGAAGGCCGGCGTGCGCGCAGTTCCTACATAGTTGCAGGAAGTGTAACATTTGGACAAGCAACTTATCCAGGGAGGAGAACGATCTAGCCATCACATGTCAATAATCCTCTCTCACTGGAGTATGGATTCCGAGCATTTGGAACAAACAACCGGCAACGACGACGGCCTCCATGAGACTTCGCACGAAGCGTGGTTGCATCGCCTGCCATCTGAAGGATGGATGCGGCTGGTTGTGCAACTCCTTGCCTCCTGCCCTTTCAGGCCTTCTTTTCGGTGAACTGACAAATTAAGCAGCTCTCCATTTGTTATACCTATTTGCTTCTATTTAAGTTACCGTGACGCAGTTCTGAACTTGCACGGACAGATTTAACCCAAGCATGATGGCTACATGACAAAATATTATTAGTTCACAAGTATCATCCCAAAAGCAGATTAGTCAATGGGAGCTCTATGACAAATACGGGTAGTGATCGATGCAAGCTATGGCATCAATCATGTGTCGCTTTTGGACTAAATAAAGAACATGATCCATTAGTTTGTCTGCACCTAAATGCCAAGGGGTAATTTTACTTCTTTGACAGGAGTTTTATAACTGTCCCGTTCAGTCATCAAATATGTAAGCTGGAAAAAACAATGGTTCCTACCATGGAAGACCGTACAATCAAAACTAGGTGCGCATCAGCAGAAGTTTCAAAACGAAAAAACAAGGAACTGCACGGACCGTACGAATAGAAGTCAGATCAGCGAAAGTTTCAGAACGAGAAACATCATCATATCGTCACTGATGTGTATGGTGTACATAAGCAATTCATGTCTGAATTTGCTATTTTAGAAGTCAAGACAGATATGCCTTGTCAGTACAACTATCGAAGGATATGAACGAACTTGAGAATTTTAACTTTTTAAGGATTTGCCAAGACATTCTCTGGCCTTTATAATTTATTACTTGATATTTTACTGACATGTTGATCCTAAGACGACGTATGAGTGAGATGACATGTTTCTCAACTTTCCTTACAGATAATTGTTTCGTTGCTTAATTAAGTTACTGCCAACGGATGATGTCTACTTGTACCATTTCTCTTCCAAATTGACCTCATAACAAGATCATTGAAGACACTAGTGTCAGAGATGGCTACTGCATCTAATCGCTCAGGATATCACCAGCGTCTGCTGAGAAAAAGGTTCTTCAGTCATGAACAGCAGCCTGACGAATATCCGACAAAAACATGAAACAATTGGGAAGGGAAACAGAATGATGCAGAGCGCTGATCACTCGGGTCTACCGAGGCACTCTTTATACTCTCATTAACTACTAAAAATAGTGTTCGTTACATGCAGGAATCAATCAAACGAAACATTCAAAGACTCTCAAACTGTCCTACTAAGCCGGACAACTTACTCGGCCACACGACGTGAAGAAAAACGACTAAGTCGCCGCACCTCCGAGTCTTCGCCCCACGCGCGAGTTCGGTCTCCGTGCCTCCATGCCCAGCCTCCACGCGCACGAGATCCGCAGGACCCGCCAGCGACGTCGCGAGCCACTCGCTCGATCGGACGACGCGGCTTCCTCCGCACGAATCGGCGCCACGAACTCCACTCTTCCTACGACTCGATCAACTTAGCAACAGACTCAAACGCGCACGTCCGGACAGGACCCCGTAACGTGGTTTATTCCTAACAATCACCCCCTAAACCACGACACCTCGCACGCCCCGACCTACAGGAGCGTGGGCTCGTCGTCGACGTCGGCGAGGAGAACCCTTTCCTTCTTCTTCCGCGGCGGTCCTTGGCCATATGGCGCGCCGCCGCAGATCGAAGCATCGCCCTCGGTAGCGACTCCCGCCACGCCGCTCCCGAGCTCGTCTTCGCCGCGATCGTCGTCGCCACCGTGGTCGTCGCCCGCCACCACGCCCTCGCCGCTACCACGCCGAGCTCCTTCGCCGCCGCCGCCCGCTTGCTTGCCGCTTGGCGACGCCGGCGCTCCTCCCACTGCTCCTCCGTGAGCAGTAGTCGTCCGACGCCGTCCGCGGCCGCCTCAACACCACCGCAGCGTTCCTCCGCCACATGTAGCCTGCCGACGAGCTCCTCCATGGACATTGTCTTCAAGTCCGCGAACATCTCAATGGAGCACGCGATTTGGTTGTACCTCGCCGGCACAACGCGCAGCATCTTCTTCACGACGCGTTCCTCCTCCATCTTCTCCCCCAGCTCGCGCAGCTCCGTGGCGAGAGAGCCGAGACGCAAGGCGAAGTCGTCGATCGCCTCCCCGTCCTTGAACGCCGCAAGCTCGAATTGCTTGAGGAGGTGCTGCGCCTTGGCCTCCTGCACGCGCGCATCGCCCATCCTCAAGGACTTCACCGCCGCCCACGCTTCCTTGGCACTCTTCTTGCTGGCGAGCCCGGACTTCATCTCCGGCGGCACACCGCGCAGAATGGCGGCCAATGCCCGCCGATCCTTGCCACGGTCGACCTTCTCGGACTCCACAGCGTCCCAGAGCTCCATGCCCTCCAGGTTGACCTGCATCACGAGCGCCCACTCGTGGTAGTTCGCCTTCGTCAGCATCGGGACCTCCATCCCGCCAGAGTTGATGACGACGCGGTCCGTCACGAAAGGCGACAGTGACTTCAAGCCGCTATTGCCGGCACCAAGCTCCTGCGGCGATGCCATCTTCTTCTCCTTCACAAGCTAGCTCTGATACCAAATGTCAGAGATGGCTACTGCATCTAATCGCTCAGGATATCACCAGCGTCTGCTGAGAAAAAGGTTCTTCATCATGAGCAAGAATGACGAATATCCGACAAAAACATGAAACAATTGGGAAGGAAGCGAGAATGATGCGAGCGCGATCACTCGGGTCACCGAGGCACTCTTTATACTCTCATTAACTACTAAAAATAGTGTTCGTTACATGCAGGAATCAATCAAACGAAACATTCAAAGACTCTCAAACTGTCCTACTAAGCCGGACAACTTACTCGGCCACACAGACGTGAAGAAAAACTGACTAAGTCGCTGCACCTCCGAGTCTTCAGTTCCCACGCGCAGAGTTCGGTCTCCGTGCCTCCATGCCCAGCCTCCACGCGCACGAGATCCGCAGGACCCGCTCAGGCGACGTCGCGAGCCACTCGCTCGATCGGACGACGCGGCTTCCTCCGCACGAATCGGCGCCACGAACTCCACTCTTCCTACGACTCGATCAACTTAGCAACAGACTCAAACGCGCACGTCCGGACAGGACCCCGTAACGTGGTTTATTCCTAACAACTAGGTGCTATGTTTTGGGAGTAAAATTCCAAATTCAAAGATGCATTTACGTGAGAGCGGCTGTGAGGACAAATTACTGAAGATTAAGTTCGTAAAAGTCAATTTTACGTATCCAAAGCACATCTTACAAGCAAGTTACATCATGTGCAACAACTGGATCAAAACTATACCATTGACTTGAAATACTTGATTCATCGTGATATACAACTTCTCCATAGGAAAAACCTCTCCTGTTCTGACTATAGGTTGTAACTTTTACTTCCAGAGTTTGAAACCCCCTTAAAAATTAAACAATGGACTATTGTGTTCGTCCACGTCATTTCAGAACCTAACAATTCCAAGTTGACAGGAATCTTCTATTACGTAATAAAAGCTGATGATAGATGATTTACGGATGCTAAAAAGCTGATGACAGATGATTTACGGTTACTAAGAAAAAAAGGAATATGCTATAAATTCTCAAAAAAGAGAAAAGCATTTAGCCCTTAATTTAATGAACTGTAATTTTAAAAGCTTAGATTTGATAATTGACTTGGGGATATAAAATTTTGAAATAATTCTCATAAAAAAGAAATATATATAACCCTTCATTTAGTGGACTTTTTTTAAGGCTCATATTTGATAATTAACTTAAAGATATATTAATTTTTAAAAAATGAGATAAAGTAGCACTATCTATATAGTCATGTTCATATTGACATCTAAAAACTGTTTTTCTACATTAAATAGCTTTTTTACAGTACCTAACTTTCAAACAGAGTGTCTTTTCAAGATGGCTCTACTAGTCGATTGTAGTACACACTGCAGTGACTTCATTTATATCCACCAAAATCGCATGCAAGTGTAGATCGATACTCACTTACGATTTTGGCTGGTACAGATGTTGGGTTTTTAACGTGTACTACGTTTAACTTGTAGACCCCGTCTTGAGAAAATACTCTGTTTAAAAGTTAGGTACTGTAGCGGCTGCGAAAAGCCGACCGACTTCCTCACTGCCGAACAGGCCCGAAGTCTGCTTGCACCGTCTCTCTTCCAAATGAGAACTCACAACAAGACCATTGAATACAGTAGGTATCACGAGGAAACACAACTGAAGATTACGACTGTAAAAGCCAATTTTACACATCCAAAAGTACATTTTACAAGCAAGTTAGGGACGTGCACGCGTGAGTATGTGTGGTGGTATATGTGTGGAATATGAGTTATATGTGTTCGTCTAGCTTGTACCCTCTTAAAAAAAATTATGTGCAACAACTGAAAGATGCCTTAAGAATTAAACTATACCATTGACTTGGAACACTTAATTTGACATACAACTTCACAATAGAAAAAAAAAAACTCTCCTGATCTGACTTTAGATTCTGACTTTCACTTCTAGAGTTTGAAAACCCCTCCAAAAACAATGAGCAATAGTGGTCGTCCACACCATTTTAGAACATGTCGATTCCAAGATTGAAGGGAATTTAGCACAAGAGGGGGTAATATTTCACTGCGAACTGTACGTGCTATCAGCCTATCATGGTAAACTACTCACTATACAAATACAAATGACATAGTCGTACGCCTGTAAACGCCAATAAACTAAAAGCACAGATCTAGAAGAAATCCATAACCCATGAATTCAAATACACATCCTGATCTGAATGACATGTCAAAAAATCACAACCTGGCTACTTGATATATTATGCAATTCCAGTTCAATCAAGAACTTAAAACTTCAAATCGCAAAGAAAAAAATGTGCGTCGTGCGGCCATTGGGCGACAGGATCCAGTCGTCCAAAGGTTGAGCGACTGGAAGCCATTTCTGTAAAAAAAATATTTACATGAGTATATTTCTATTATTTTGAATAAAATATGGATTATTTACAAAAAAAATTCTACCACCAGGTACCTTGCATTGTGAGCCATTAGGTCTTAGCAAACTGGACGGGTGTGGAGCATTTCGTGGATGATAAAGAAACTCTTTTTTATTTTATCTGATTTTTTTAATCGTACATATTAGTTGTCAGCGTCGTGGGCAGAATGATCCAAGGAAGATCCATTTTTTTCATGGACAATTTGACCATGAGCAACAGCTATGAATATCTGGGTCTTTCAAAAAAAACTATGAATATCTGCACATATTTTTCGTACACTAGCATATCAACTAATCTGATTCAGAACATCGAGACATACCTCTACCATCTTAAAAGAACACGAAAAGATGTAGCGTATATCTCAAGTAAATTAAGCATGGAGAATTAGTATTACTATAAAATGGTCAGTGAGCTGTGTGCCCATCTCGCTATGATAATTTGCAGTAGTTACTAACAACATGTTCAGAATATAGGAGCTGGAGAAGAAAAATGCAATTCCTATCACAACACGTAAACAGCGTAACTAAGCTTGGAGTAGTACAGCGTTTCACTCTGCCATGCTCCTTCGAGTCCTTCGTCTGCGTCGCTTTCGAGAGTACATGCACAACCATTACCCACCCAATGCAGTTCACACAGAATTCAGCGACATTTAACCTTTCAATCCCATGGGCTGCCGCAGAACAGCCGCTGGTACCGGTGGACCTGTAGCAGCTTTGCCCGCATCCGGGGGAGGCGCTAGCTCGCCGGCCGCGCGCTGATTTGCACGGCGCACGAAGAAAAGACTCAAAAGAGGCCTGGATATTTGTCTGCCTGCCTGCCCGCGCGCGCGGCCGTTGGCCCTCGGCAGGAGGCAGGGCCGTGCATCGCGGGAGAGGCCGCCACGCCACGGGCTGCCTGCCGCGGCACATTGCTTGGCCGTTGAGCGCCCCATGAGCCAAATTTCGCAGCGCGCGCCCGCGAGACCACCAACTTCGTAGAGCTAGTAGCGAATCGTAAATTGCCTTGCATGCGCACGGCGCGGCTGCTGCGGCTACTTCGACCTGCCGGTGGATTATTGCTTGTTATTTGTGTAAAAGGTAAATTAAACCACTCGATCACTACCCATGACTTGCTGTAGGAGTTGCAAACTTGATCGCAATATAGTACTAGCAGTGTTGGTGTTGCAAGGATTCCCTTTTACGGCTTGGCACTGCTACTACTATATTGTTGGTCATTTGGAAGCCAGTGGTTTTGGGGTATTTTTCGCGGTCTTTTCAGCGGTCTAGTTGATTGGACTGGGGGAGGTTCACTGGCCGCTAAGTTGGAGACCAGCTGTGCCCCGATTGGAAGATATTCAGATACTCCGATAAGATTCAGTAATCCCAATCCATGACATTTTTATAGATTACATAACACAACAAAAGTTAATTTTTGGTAACTTTACTTTAGACATCGGTGGCACTCCCAGTGAGATGCCTTTCACTAATATCTACACCCGAATGACCCCACGTAGACAATGATTGAATGACGCCAGCTGAAACCAGATTAGCTCGCCCTGCCGTTTTCATGAAGGATGGCTGCAGCAAAATGATTTTTGGAAGGAAGAACAACGTACATTGCAGTTCTGGGGGAGAGTAGGGAGCATCAATTACGACATCAAGCCAAGAGCGAGTCATTACCCAAGAGCACCAATACTTTTATATCTAGCATGCAGATGGAAACGGAATAATCTTGCATAGATGCATCGAATATCTGCGAAAGATCCAAGAAATTGCTACCACATAGCCTAACTGGGCAATGGCTCTTGCCTCTTTGGGCATTCAAGTCGTATCGCAATGGCTGTTCACAGATGGAGCAATGGGACGTGAAGTCATGCATGGGCGCCAAGAGCGTACCAGCCATTACACAATGCCGCCTCTTCACGTGCCTGCGTCCTAGCTTAGCTATAGCCAGTTGAGCCTTTGCATGGACGGTCATACCACGGTGCGGCCCTTCCGGCTTCTCAGGAGGCACGACGGCGACAGCGCGGTGTAGCGGCCGGGAGGACGTGGCCAGTAATCGCAGGCGAACGTGCGTCACACACTGAGGAGTGTTCCTGCCGTTTTGTTTGGTGGATCGGGAGGCTAGGGGGTTCAACATGCAGCTTGCCTGCGATGGAAACCTGATTGATCGGGGTCCACGGGAGAGAGCTATCGAGCGTCCGACAGGGATGGCTTTCCGGTGACGGCTACATGGTTGGAACCATGATCTCGTTGAGGATTTGCTGTTGATGTGATAGACTGATTGAGACTTGTATCTAACTAGGATTTGGGAAACTTATACTCTGACTGATTCACCGTTTTAAGAGGAGTGTTGTGGTAAGTAAATCAATATTTGGATCTTCTAATTATCAGCCACATGATTCTTTTTCAAAAAAATAACACTAATTAAATATAATTAATACTAATTAAAATGATTAGAATTAATTAAATATAATTAACACTAATTAAATCATACACTAACTAATTGAAGTGGCTGGCCGGAAACATACCGAGCTAGGGCAGCTCGGTAGGTGCCGAACATAGTAGGTCTAAGGAGAAGGATAGATTTATACAAATAGGTATTTTGAGAGCTAAATTTTTTTAAAAAGATAACCACAGTTTCATTTGTGTGTACACTTCGCCAAATGCAAATACTCAACTCGAACCCTTGGCGAAGCCGAAGAGTGAAGCGCATCAGCACGTCGAAGCTTTGCCAATCAGAACTGGAGCGAATCTGTTGTCGAAGGCCTTTTCCTAAGTGTCGTGCTTTTGGTTGAAATGATAGTTAGTTTTTTCTGATGTGTTTAATTAAAAAAATAAATGAAAAAAATAAAAAATAAACACTGTTATATCTTTATAGATAATACAAAGGAAAAAACTGAGTTAAGAAACTAACGTTTTGGCTTCTATAAGATATAAGCCATCGCTGTTTAGAACAGGGATGTATCAACTGTGGGTTATCAATCCGTGTTAGTCACCTTTTTTTTTCTTTTTGTTTTGAGCTGTTCTGATAGCTAGAACTTGCGCTTGAGGCCATTTATAGTTCTAGACACTTCCTTAGTACTATTGAAAAAAAACGTGAACACCAAAGTGCATATGATTAGGAGACATTTTTGCACCTAGAACAATTTGTTCACATGGACTAAAACCAGCTCCCAATCCAGTGTAAGTGTCCAACTATGCAGTTCAAACCAAGCTAGAGATAGAGGAAGCTCTATGTATCTTATTGTGTAGGAAACTGATCTTTATGTTATTAGCACGGAGTATGATCGACATGAATTTCCAGACAAAGGAAGTTACCCCGCTCCTTTTGGCTATGCCTTCTAGTTTCTGTTTTTAATTTATTATTCCTTAATTTCGTTTTTTTGGTTTTTTAGTTTTTTTGAGCTTTTTTGCCAGTTCTTTTTCTATATGCATTATCCATGATAGTCTAACATACTTTTTTTATTTTTAAATTTTTTAATTTTAATTATACCAAATAAGACACATCAGATACAGTGAAAAATAAGCCAATTATAGTAAAAAAAACCATAAACCACCATCAATCTGAGCACCCACTTCGGTACACCTTTTTAAAAAAGTTTACGAATTTTAAATCAAAGCAAAATAGTTAATACTTAATAAGGCAAATATGTATAACCTAAAAAATAAATCAAATCGATGATTTGACCTGACCTAATATTAGAGACTATATCTACGTCTAATTTTTAGTTTGATTTATTTTTTACAGGTTAGTATAAACTTTTCTAAAAAGATATACCGTCACGGCAGGTGCACATAGACATAGCCCATATCATCGTTAATTGGTAAGTAATACTATATATCGCACCCCTAATGATATCCTCGTAAATATATTTTTGATGAGACATGTTATTCCAGTCAGGGCGGATACACATTTCCAGGCCTAGGGTCATATGGCCACAGTGACCTTTGGCCTAGACCCATAATGTAACACTGAATGTGCGTAGGAGATCAGATGACCCCAACTAAGTAAGATTAGTATACATAATCTCGTTTTGTGCTGCTCATTTCGGATTTTTCAACTGTTTTGTGCTGCAGTTGGCTTGTTTTATATTATATCTATTGATGGTTTTTTAGCGTAATTAAAATTTAAAAACAATAGATTATCCCATCAAGGATAATGCAAATAAATACGGAAAAAAACAAAAAAGCCAAAAAAGTTAGAAAAAAACGAAATTAAGAAACTAGAAATTAGAAGCCAAAAGCTGAAGTCCAAATGAGCAGGTAACCGTTCCTGATTCTAAGAACTGCAATCCTTGATAATTTTTTTAGATTAAAACCTGGTCCAAAATATTAGTTGACAAACTTTTGCATAGGGAATGAGAGAAAACAAGGCACCAAAGGGAACGTGACTTCGTAAGTGACGACTTTCTTTCAAAAAAACTTTTGTAAGTGACGACATTCAGCTCGGCCCCCTCCTGCAGTCCCGCCAACAGGACAAAAAACCAAGGTAACAACACATGTAATACCACAGCTAAGTGCAACTGGTTTATGAACCCCTCTTTTGTTCCGGTGCTGCCTGTTGTTAGGGTTTTTGATCTAGGCCAAACGGCCAAACAAGGGGACGTGGGGTGATGCCCACGTCTACCCTATTTTTGCTCTAACTGACGCGCCCTGATCGGGGGTGCCTAACCAACCTTGGTTACGGTCCCCCGTTGCACAGCGCTATATTTAGATGGGGTCCGGCCTCTCCCGTGTGACGACTACTGTTCCCGTGAGAGAAAAGTCCCCTAACAATCTCTAACGTGGCCCGATCTACTGTGCGCTGGTAGCAACGGGAAGACCGTCGCCGTCGCCGCCGCCGCTGCTACAGGACATCGCCGGCGACTCTCCAGACGAGCTTCACCAACTCTTCCTCACGCCTGCATCACGCAGGCACGGGTCTTCGCTCAATGGCGTTCATCGGCGACCGTAAGTCTCCTCCAACCGTATGAATGTCTAGGTGTTCTAGTTGCAGACTAGCAGTACACGCATCTCACACCTGTGTCACCTAGCGGCAGGAGGAAAGGAACCAACTTTCGTGCCCATGTTATGAATCAGCGAAAGATCCTGGAGCCATCCACTGATACGAGCCCAGGGTTTTGAAAATTGGATTTAAATTTTTTACGAAGGGTGGTGATAGAATCGGTTTTTTATTTTTGAAAAAATTTGATAGATGGCTGATATTAAAATAAAATTTTGAATTTTTAAGTTCAAATGAAATAAAAAAATATAGTTTTGAGGGTTTGGACTGAAACCTGATACTCTAAAGCTAGATACCTTACCACCAAGCTGCATCCACGTATGTGATTTGAAATTGTTACAAATTTCTTTTATATTTGGCAAAAATCATATGAAACATTTTTTTGTTGATACCAACATTTACGCGCGCGGGGGCTGATATAACTGATTTTTGGTTAACTTTTGGCTGATTTTTTTAGCACTATACGAGGCTCACCGAACAAGGATGGTCTCGTTGGTGGTATGCGACTGTTTTGGTCATTCGGATGCACAGTACGTGAGGCGCGTGATCTAAAATGGAGATGTTTACCGCGTTAATGAAAGTCAGTCCACTTCTTTTTTTTCTTAGCTGACACTACAGCCCACATGTAAGATGTGACCAAGTAATATGATCCGTGGACAGTATTGTTTGGATTTGAAGTTTGAACAACTGGAATACACTTATTTTGTTTAGATATAATTTGTTAGCTAAGGTATTCCTCAAACTATTACAGACATGCACACCAATGCACCATATATACGGGGTTCTTGAATTAATTGTCTGAAATGGCAATATTTTCGGGAAACTAGATAAGAATCACACGAGTGCTGTATTAAATCAGCAAGATTTGTAGGTTTCAGAGGAAAATCAGCAAATTTGTGGCGTTGAAGAGCGCAACTCAAGATTCGAAGCGTAGGACCAAAACTATCGTGCTGCGTGGAGGAAAACTGTGGAGCCATGCTGGATTTTGAGGTGCCACGTCATGCCAGAGCTCGGCGGAAGAAAATCCAATGAGGAGAGACTCTCCCATCCAAACTCGATCCAACCGCGGATAGGAGGGCTTCACGGGATACCCTAGATTTCCTTTCCGAGCTCTGCTGTATATATACTCACCTCACGCTGCTTCTCTTGGCACAAATCTCGCGCCTCTTCCAGGCCACATCTATACTCGCTCCTCATCACCGGCAAGCAGAGCGCTGGCTAGAACCGAGCACCTCTCCCGCAGCATGGCCGCTTCTGTCGAGCCACGGCAGTTCGGCCGCCTCGAGCCGGGCTCCGCGCCGGTGCGCGTCACCGCGAACGGCATCCCGCGCCGCGCCGACTCGCCCGTGCGCGGGTGCAGCTTCCCTCCCCTTATATCGCCACCACGGAAGACACGTGCCGACGGGGACGCATCGGACGAGGATGACGATGAGCAAGAGGACTGGCGCGAGCTGTACGGCTCGCACCTGCAGCTCGAGGTGGAGCCGGCGGTGCGCGACCCGCGCGACGAGGGCACCTCGGACGCGTGGGCCGAGCGCAACCCGTCGCTCATACGGCTCACGGGGAAGCACCCGCTCAACTGCGAGCCGCCGCTGGCGCGGCTCATGCACCACGGCTTCATCACCCCGGCGCCGCTGCACTACGTGCGCAACCACGGCCCCGTGCCGCGGGGGGACTGGTCGACGTGGACCGTCGAGGTGACGGGCCTCGTCAAGCGGCCCACCCGGCTCACCATGGACGAGCTGGTCAACGACTTCCCCGCCGTTGAGGTCCCCGTCACGCTCGCCTGCGCCGGCAACCGGCGCAAGGAGCAGAACATGGTGCAGAAGACGGTGGGGTTCAACTGGGGGCCCGCCGGCGTGTCCACGTCGGTGTGGCGCGGCGCGCGCCTCCGCGACTTGCTGCGCCGGTGCGGAATCATGCCCCGCAAGGGCGGCGCACTCAACGTGTGCTTCGAGGGCGCCGAGGACCTCCCCGGCGACGGGGGCTCCAAGTACGGCACCAGCATCACGCGCGAGTGGGCCTTGGACCCGTCGCGGGACATCATGCTCGCGTACATGCAGAATGGCGAGCCGCTGCTGCCGGACCACGGCTTCCCCGTGCGCGTCATCATCCCGGGTTGCATCGGCGGCCGCATGGTCAAGTGGGTCAAGCGCATCATCGTCACCACCGCCGAGTCCGACAACTACTACCATTACCGGGACAACCGCGTCCTGCCGTCCCACGTCGACGCCGAGCTCGCCAACGCAGAAGGTAAATTAACTGAGAGCAATACTTACACGAGTTCTTACATACGTTTTTAATTAATTTACGCGGAATGTTTGGGTTGTACAAATGCGCAGCGTGGTGGTACAAGCCGGAGTACATAATCAACGAGCTGAACATAAACTCGGTGATCACGACGCCGGGGCACGACGAGATCCTGCCCATCAACGCCATCACGACGCAACGCGCCTACACCATGAAGGGATACGCCTACTCCGGTGAGTCCCTCTAGAGCCTCTGCCTTGCCTTACCTTCCGCTGTGACTTAGAGCTAGCGGTAGTACGAAAAGGGGAACTTGCCACTTGTCAGGACAAAATAGCGGTAGTACGAAAAGAACCAGAAAAAAACTAAAAAAAACTAAAAAATTAGAAAAACATAAAAGTTATAAATAGTAAATAATAAGTCAGAAGTCAGAAGTTTAAATCGAAATTAGCGGACCTAAATCTGTTGCAATGTGTAGTTTGTTTTTTTATGGGCCATTTGTGCACTTTTCTGCTTGGGAAAGCATGTACAACTGGGGAGTTAGCCCTTCGTGGCACCCAAAAGCTGCTTGGCGGAGTAATACCAAAACGTCGCCTTTGGGCTAGTCAGAAGCTGTACCACTGCCATGTGTCAAGGAAAAAACCCCACACTGGTCGCACTATTTTTTGTCGGGATCTGCGGCTGCTATGGTATGTGTTTTTTTAGGTGATTTATAACTTTGGCCCATATAATTGAATTTAATATACTTTTTAATTACTATAATATTCCTATTAATCATGTCTTAAAAAAATTATACCGATTAAAAGCTAGCTATTGTAACACGTACAAGCCAAAGCCGACTTTAAGTCCATTCGAACCCACCCATGGATCTGTGGAAAGCTTGCTATGTAAGTTGTAGGTTGTACCCGGTAGCGGGTTGGAGAATATAGGATAAAAGGACTATTCGAAGAAGTTAGAAGTTAATATGAACATCTCGTTTTTCGAAATAGTTTCTCCATCCTGTCTTGCTTTGAAGATAAGGTGAAGGGTCATGGCGCATTACGCACCTCACTCCTCACTTCCATCTCATATACATATCTTCTCTTCACTTTTCCTATCGCTCACGTCCTTCATCTAAAATCCATTTTTTATATTTACTATTTATTTTTAATAAAAACTATAAGCTACAGTTAATATGATCATGTCCAAACCTATTAGTGGTAAAAAAAAGAGCCGCAATTCGTGTGCCCCAATCGCAGCAGCTACAAGAAAAGATTTTTCTTGTGTCAACATTGTACTAGTCGTACCTTTTCCTATGCCTGTTCCTGCTTTGGTTCACACATGAGGTAGCCATTTACGTAGAAAAAGGTCGAAAAGGGAAAACCTTCCGTCGCTAATGACACTAACAGTACTAATCGAACGAATAACTATCTTCAACCTCATTTGACAAACAAAAAAGTTGACGGCACCGAACCAAAACCTGCATGATTCATCCCCCCAACAAGGTCGTCCTTTCATTAAAAAAAAACAACGTCGTCCTCCCGAGCCAATTGGAATCCAGCAACATGGACGCTGAATATTCTGGCGTCGACGGAAACGTGTCGAATCCGAATTACATGCACGCATAAACCGTCACGTGCTAACAGTAACAAGGGAGCAGTAAACGAGCCATGAGGCTGACGAGTGTTTTTGGTAGGAGGTGGCAAGAAGGTGACGAGGGTGGAGGTGACGCTGGACGGCGGCGAGACATGGCTGGTGTGCGCGCTCGACCACCCGGAGAAGCCCAACAAGTACGGCAGGTACTGGTGCTGGTGCTTCTGGTCCGTCGAGGTCGAGGTCCTCCACCTCCTCGGCGCCAAGGAGGTCGCCGTCCGCGCCTGGGACCAGTCGCTGAACACCCAGCCCGAGAATCTCATCTGGAACCTCATGGTACGCACCTAGCTAGCTAGCTAGTACATCTGCCATGCGCGTTGTACATGTCATTCGCAAACTCACGTGAGGGCGTTCGGAAATCTGATGGTCTTGATTGGTTTTGGCAGGGGATGATGAACAACTGCTGGTTCAAGGTGAAGATGAACGTGTGCCGGCCGCACAAGGGGGAGATCGGGCTGGTGTTCGAGCACCCGACGCAGCCGGGCAACCAGTCGGGCGGGTGGATGGCGCGGCAGAAGCACCTGGAGACGGCGGGGGCCGCCGCGCCGGGGCTCAAGCGGAGCACGTCCACGCCCTTCATGAAAACCACCGACGGCAAGCAGTTCACCATGTCCGAGGTGCGCAAGCACGCGTCGCAGGACTCGGTGTGGATCGTCGTCCACGGCCACGTCTATGACTGCACCGCGTTCCTCAAGGACCACCCGGGCGGCGCCGACAGCATCCTCATCAACGCCGGCACCGACTGCACCGAGGAGTTCGACGCCATCCACTCCGACAAGGCCAAGGCGCTCCTAGACACCTACCGCATCGGCGAGCTCATCACCACCGGCACCGGCTACAACTCCGACAACTCCGTCCACGGTGCGTCCAACCTCTCCCACCTCGCTCCCATCCGCGAGGCCATCAAGGCCCCCGCCCCAGTCGCTCTCTCCAGCCCGCGCGAGAAGGTCCCCTGCCGCCTCGTCGACAAGAAGGAGCTCTCCCGTGACGTCCGCCTGTTCCGCTTCGCGTTGCCGTCCTCCGACCAGGTGCTCGGCCTCCCGGTCGGCAAGCACATCTTCGTGTGCGCCAATATCGACGGGAAGCTATGCATGCGGGCGTACACGCCGACGAGCATTGTCGACGAGATCGGCCAATTCGAGCTCCTCGTCAAGGTGTACTTCAAGAACGAGCACCCCAAGTTCCCCAACGGCGGGCTCATGACCCAGTACCTCGAATCGCTCCCGATAGGCTCCTACATCGACGTCAAGGGGCCTCTCGGGCACGTCGAGTACACCGGCCGCGGCAACTTCATGATCAACGGCAAGCAGCGGCACGCGCGCCGGCTGGCGATGATCGCCGGCGGCAGCGGGATCACGCCGATGTACCAGGTGATCCAAGCCGTGCTGCGCGACCAGCCGGACGACGAGACGGAAATGCACCTCCTGTACGCGAACCGGACGGAGGACGACATCCTCCTACGCGACGAGCTCGACCGGTGGGCGGCCGAGTACCCGGACAGGGTCAAGGTATGGTACGTCATCGACCAGGTGAAGCGGCCGGAGGAAGGGTGGAAGTACAGCGTCGGGCTCGTGACGGAGGACATCCTGCGGAAGCGCGTGCCGGAGGGCGGCGACGACACGCTCGCGCTGGCCTGCGGGCCGCCGCCGATGATCAAGTTCGCCATCTCGCCCAACCTGGAGATGATGAAGTACGACATGGCCGATTCTTTCATCGTGTTCTAAATTCCGTAGAAAGCCTATTATTATTTGGGTATCGCGCATCGGTCGATCGGATGTATGTATATATGTGTCGTACGAATTAGACAAACCATGCATGCATGGGGAGGATTATAAGTGGTACACTTGTAGTCTTCTCTCCTAGAGTACATAGGCCATGCTATTTGTTTATCCAGTTCTGAGGGGGCTGTAATTTATTCCTACCTGTATACTAGTATGTCATCAAATAGTTAATTAATTATTGTTGTTAGCCTTTGAGAGGGAAGGATATGATTATGTATTGTTAACTGTTTGAAGAAAGAGAAGTACGAGTTCTTGGGCTGTGTACTCTGAAATTACTCTATGTGCTAAACAATTTTGCTATTACACAGGTGACTGAAATTTTTTAACTCTCAATCATTTAAAATTACACTCTCAATCAATTAAAGTTGCAGCCCCTCTTCAAAAAAATCACCTGCAACTTCAGGTAATTCAGAGTGCAACTAGTTGCACTCTCAATCAACTCAAGTTGCAGCTCCCCTCCAAAAAAATCACCTGCAACTTCAGGTGATTGAGAGTGCAACTTCAGGTGACTTAGAGGTAAAAAAATTTCACTCGTCTGTGCAATAGTCACTCTCTGTGCTAAAAGGCTTAGCTATCTATTGCATGTACAATTCAAGCTTGAGGAAATGCTTATCTAACTAGAAGAGAAGGGGTGGTTTTTTTTTCAGCTGCGCCTGATGGTTTATGGCTTTTGGTCCTAGCACGAGCACTTGTGCGAAAGAATTAAATGCCGATAAGCCTTTTCAAAAAGATTATCCCGATAATCTACTTTGAAAAGACAGTGAAGAAGTTATCCCGTTTGTTTATGTGGGGGAAGCCATAAGCTGGCTATGTTCTTTTGGGCTTTTGGATTCTTCAAAAATTGAAACAAACGGTGAGGGCGACCTAAGAGGAGGTGGCGAGCAACAAAACAGGATGCCAAGGAGGTGAGGAAGCCAGGGAAGGCGATGGCACGGGCCGAGGTGGTGCCGACAGTAGTCAGCGGTGCAGGGAGGCCGTGGGGGCGGCGATGGCCAGATGGGAGGGTGAAGAATGTGAGGTGAGCATGAGCAAGAGGGGTCTAGGCAGACTCACCATGGTGGTTGGGCTGACTAGGGAGGAGGTGGAGCGGGCCGGTGGTGGAGGCCAGGGGCGGCACAAGTGAGATCTCCGTTGCCAGTGGCCTAGGGTGAGGGAGGGACCTTGGTGGCAGTTGGGGAGGCTCTAGGGCGCCGAGAGGATGCTTCCAAGGAGAGGGATTAGAGGGAGGTTCTCCAAGGAGGAAATTGCACCGGAGAGAGGAGCGGTGGCCGTACTTGGGGAAGAGACACCATTCCGGTGAGCTCGGCGTGCGAAAATCCGATTAATTTGGAGGGATTGCACTGATCATTTGGGAACATGAGATGACACGAGGGGAAATGGGAGGGGCTCGTCAGAGAGCCAGGAATGTTAAGGGACTTGATGGCTAGCGCAGGGTCAAGCTTGGTTTGATCTCGAGCCGAGACAGAAGAAGAGGGGAGTTGTAGCAGCAATGGGGAAGGCTAGGGCCATTTATAACCGATGAGGGAGGCGTGCTGTGCAGGTGTTGTTGCCAGCGACCCAAAAACAGGGCTTGGCATGGAGCTCGATGTCGTCGTGATGCGGTCTCCAGTCGTTGCTTGGGCATTGAGGTGGCTGGTGGCAGGACATGGACATCGCAGTGATATTGGTGACATGATAGCGACGTTCGGGCAGAATCAAGAATTGCGACTATTGGCTTGGCGCACCATGGTCAAAAATTTCGGTGGGTTTTGTCATGCTCGGCATATAGTCGGTGCAGGGGCGCAACGCACGCTGGGGTAACGCAGGGCATGGCCGAGGGAGGGGCGCTAGGCGCAGGCATGGTGCAGCGCAAGGGCGTGGGCGTGAGAGCGTGGCGTAGCCAGCTCAGCATCCTGGCATGGTGCAGCGCGGGTGCGGGGCATCATTGTGGCCGCTGAACCTAGTGTGGGGCAAAGCTAGAGACAGGGGGAGAAGAAAGAAAAAGAGGGGAGGCCAGGTGACGGAGAGGGATAAGGAAGAACAAAGAAAAGGAGAATGGCTAGCACCATTTAATTTTTTGATTTTTTATTTAACTTAGGTTTGGTCTTTGAAGTTCAACTTTGAATTTTCTCTTGTCGACATTTTGAAGAGTATGACACTTTGCATTAAATTAAATTATTGGGTCAAGATTTCCATCTTTCAAATGTCAATTAGACTCTTGTTTTGTGCTAGTGACATAAATTTGAATTTAGGTTTGGTTTAATTTAATTTCTCATATTTGAATTCATATTTCATTGTTTAAAATTTTCATTTACATAATTGTTATTAATTTTCTCAGATCCAAATTTGAGGAATCCAAATAAAATCTTGGGAAGAAATTTGAATGCAAGCAAAATGAAACGAAAAGTTTTAAATTTTACGCATTTTTTAACATCCAAATTTGAGATGTTACAAACAGTATCTAGCTTTCAAACAGAGTGCCTTTTCAAGGTGGAGTTTGCAATTTTATTATAGTACACACTATAATGACTTCATCTATATCGGCTAAAATCGATTGTGAGTTTCTGTTACCCCATACTCTCACACACAAATAGCCTAAAAGTCATAAGCTACAGCCAAAAAAGAACAGGCCCACCACCACACCATCTCGCTACCGGTCACACCACTAGTCCTCCGCATGTCGTCTGCCGCCTTGGTTCCTTCGGCAACCATCCGGCATGCCGTTGTGACGCCATAAGCTAGCTGGTGTGGAGCGAGGAGGGAGTGGGAGCTTGGAGGGTATGGGGATGGAGGGGGGATCGTGAGAACAAGTTGTGTATGACTAGCAGATTAGGGAAAAGCAGGGGAGGAATGTGTGAGAAGAAAGGCGGGACACATCTATGGGAGTGAGCTTGTTTATGGCTTATGGCATAAAGAATATTTTAGGGTTGGACATATTGTTTAAGGCGTAGAAGTACAACAAAAGCCATTGGATTGATTTCAGAGGTGGATTGATCGTCCGACACGAAACCTCCAAACGGGCGTAAGACTGAGAGCATTACCCATTGTCTTTTTCACAAGCAATTCGAACAATCGAGAGTTGTCTTAGGCCCCGCTCCAAATGACTTTAGTTTTTGGGTTTTTGATTTATTTTGGTTTTTTATTATTATTTTTGTATTGTTCACGATGATATAGCGATTTTTATAACTTTTTATTTTTTTAGAAAAAACTAACAATGACTATGGTGCAATTTCAGAAAAAGAAAAATCAAAAGCCCCGTACAGAATCAAAACACAATGAGTCGACCTCCCGAAACGTCCTTTCCTCTCCCTTCCGCGGTTCCCATTTCAAAACCCCTCCCGTAACCAAAATCAAAGCCCCCACTTCCCAGATCACCAAATCCCAACTCCGACGCCCAAAATGCGGCGCGGCGGCGGCGGTCGCCGCCTCCCGAAGTCCTCCCTGGCGCCCTCTTCTGCGGTCGAGCGCACCCCGTCGCTGGACCCCCACGTCCTCCACCCGCGCAACCTCGACCTCGCCTTCTCCCGCCGCGACTCCGACGCCGCCAGCCTCTGCAGCAGCCGCCCTTCCTCCATTGGCACGGCCCCCTCCCTCGCCGTCCCCATCGCCCACCTCGCCGACCGCTCCTCCCAGGCCGCCGCCCTCCGTGCCGTCAACGCCTACCTCTCCCCCGCCATCAACCTCCGCCCGCCTCTCCCCGCCGGCCGCGACATCCAAGCCGCCTTCCGCCACCTCCTCGACCGCCTCAACTTTCCCCACCAGGCCGCCTTCGAGGAGGACCTCCTCCTTCTCCTCCGCCTCCTCGGCTGCCCCTACAAGCTCACCCGCTCCGCCCTCAAGGCCCCCGGCACCCCGCACTCCTGGCCGCCCCTCCTCTCCGTCCTATACTGGCTCACCCTCCTCGCCCGTGTCTCTGACAACCTCGACGCGTCCTCTTCCCCCTCCGCCGCCACCGCAAATGACCTCATGCTCTACATCGCCCACAGCTACTCCCTATTCATCTCCGGTGACGATGAGGCTGTTGCCTCCCTCGACGAGGAATACGTCTCCAAGGCCCGCGCCCATGCCGAGGCGGCCGCTGAGGCCGTCCAGGCGCTGGAGAAGGAGGCCGAGGATCTGGAGGCGAAAAGGACTAAGCTCACCTCAGGGCCCTCGCGGCGGGAGGCACTGGAGGCGGAGAAGGAGGCCTTCACTGCGGACGTCCAGAAGTTTGAGGCAGTGGTGAAGAGCTGGGCCACCAAAATCAAGGAGAAGGAAGAGTCGTTAGTGGATTTGGAGAAGGAGCTGGAGGCCAAGGTGATGGATGGGCGACGCATGGTGGCCGAGAATGAGGAGCTGGTGAAGAAGTTGGAGACGCAGGTGGTGAATGTGAGGGATGCCGATAGGATGCACAGGGAGATGCAAGCTGTGGAGCATGATATTGCCAAGGTGGAGAATGGGAAGGTGGCGCTTGAGGAGAAGGGGTGGGAGCTCGAAGCTGCGGTTGTCAGGAAGCTTGAGGAGATCGAGGTGCTTGCTGAGCAGTGCAACCAGGCCCTCAGAAAGTATGAATACCCTACAAGAACTTTTGATTCCCTGTTTCTTCGAGTTTATTCATGTCCTTCATCAATAACTAATGAATCAGTCGTAATTTAAGCAATGGGAAGTTGATGCTAACCATGTCATTCTTATTTTGTCTTTAAAGAAAATATCTATTTTATTCTAACTAATGCGGAAAGGATGATATGAATCAGTCATTTCAATCTGTTCGATCATATTAAGTTCCATAGTTCAAATTCTAACAGTTCACAATTTCATAACTTGTTGGAGAATTGTTTTTCGTTGTTTAAGTCCAGGCATTGCAATGTCTCAATTTCTTAACTGTTGTCGGAGAATCAAGTTGCTTTCTTTAGGCCTTACTTGTGGAATTTTGTTTGCTGCAGTTTGCAATGGATTGTGCTTTGGCTTGCCTTAAAACACTCTTGCTGCCCCCCTGCCCTTTTGCAGCACTGTGCAATTGTTTGTATGTCTGCTTTAGGTTACCTTTTTGCTTACTTAAGGAATGATGTTTAGTATTCTTAACTGTATCACTTAATTTTTCTTAATGGTTAGAGTACAATTTTATCTGTGCTCAATAAATGTGTTGGGAAAAAGAATATGAAGGCCTGCTTTTTTATATACTTTCGTTGAGGTTAAATTAAGTGAACTACTGTGTACTGTATGTTCATCCCCAATAATTCTTCTGTCAGTCACAAGTCACCTGTTATATAGGTTTGTACATACATAAACTTTGGATTGACATGGTGAATTACAACATTCACAATGCAGTCTTCCACTAGTGTACATTTTGCTGAATAGAGACTGTTCCAATTTTATCCACCAGAAGGATAGGGAAATTATAGGACACCTTACATTTTGCCCAGAATTTGCTTCATCTCCCTGGATTGCTCCTGCGATTTAACTCTTAATGTAATCCCCTCTGTCCCTGATTATCCCTTTCTTTAGTTTGCTGTTAAAATGTCACAGAATTAGCATGTGGGCCCAGTTGACCCTAATAAACACCATGGCCTCTTTCGCCCTGGCTATCGCTAGCGACATACGCATTATTGGGCCCACCTAACAAATTGGGATCAAGTGGACAAACCATGTACATATAGTATAGGAATAGGCAGGGTGTTTATCATTGTGCCAATTGGTCATAAATATATGGCATCATGTAGAGCCTGTGTGCTAATTCTGTCATATTTGAGCATAAAACAGATAGTGGGTGATTAGAAACTAAGAGGATAATGCAGCAAGCTAATATTATTTGCTTTAGAAGTTCCTTCTATTAGCTCAAATCGTATGCTGAGCTTGTTGCCTTATTGTCAAACACTGCTGTGCCATTTTGCAGATTGAAACCTGGTATTAATTTCGAGTACGTGCTAAACGCAAAAGGATCCGCCCCAGCTGAGATCCTAGGTACCAGTTATAAAACTGTCCTGAAGCCTGCACTCAACGCTCTTGCTGATGAGACTAAAAGGATATCTGTCTCAAAGCTTGACGACTCAATTGATCTAGAAAAGCAGTTACAAGGAAATGTTAAAATCCTGGAGGAGAAAAGGAGTCATATTTCCCTTGTACAGGCCAAAACTGATGAGGTCAGTCCACCTTATGTTACATATCAGTCAAAAAATAAACTAAGAACTGAAAGTCCATTTTTCTTTTAACTTTGGTTTCTGTTCATGATCTATTTTTAAAACCCAGGGATCAAAGTGGAAGCACTTTCTAAAACTTAGCTGAACTTATTCAAACTTCTGGCAACATGGATGTTCTATACCATGAGCTGATAAGATTAGTCCAACAGTCTATTGTCATGAATTCAATGCCCATTACAGTGTTTTGTACAACTGGCCCATTATATATATGCTGGGCATTATGCTGACAATACTGAAGTCAACACTAGCAAATAGCTTACTTCCTTTCTCCTTTTTATAATTGGTTTCTATAGTTAGACAGGTTTAGTGATCTACATTTTCTGGTAGAAATATGCTGTACTGCTGGTATGGGGGTTGTTTTATTGATCATTGGCTGCTACTGCAACAGAACTGAATGAATGATGCTCATGTGTAACCTGTTACCAGCAATAATCTATGCTGCTATTCCTATACGGACTGCATGGGCTAGTGGAGATTTAAATCAACACTCGCTTTCATCATTATTCTGATTGGCTCATTAAGATAGCAAAACATTTGGAGATCTTTTGTTAGTCAGACATGTGGTTGAGCTGAAAGCACTTCACTATGGAAGCTGTATGCATCGTTTCTGCCTCATGATGTACGTGGTGTCTTAGCACTTTAGGTCTCCTTATCATGATTTATCAAAGCATAAACATTGATGTATATTCTAGCGTTACTTTAACTTGGTATAGCTTTCCCCCTTGGTCATCTTATATACATGATTGCTAGAAATTTAGTTATCTCAAGTTTCATTTACCTTTATTAAAGATTGGGACAAACCTAACTCATATGACCAACAGGCCACAACTTGAGGTGCTTTGTGTTTAGGGTTTAGGATATCACCGACATACTTGGTCATCTGATATGATGAATAATTGAATATTGCAGTTGTTGGTTACAACTTCCAGCATAACTCTTACGATTTGTTCTGCACAAAGCATGGCTGCCCTGTTGCCTATGAATAATCATGCCTATGGAGGGGATATTACCCAGATTAGGAAGGATGGTGCTCTGTATAAATTTTGAATTAGCAACAGGCATGGAGAGTGTACTTACATATCAACTTTGTAGAGGAAGCATTGAGCATTTGGCTTTGAGTCTATAACAATTTTAATGCATTCATTATCTCTATTTTTATGTTGGAAATTGCATTTTGCATTTATTTCATGGATTATTCTGTGATGTGTTGTGATTAGACTTGAGGACTATCACATAGTCTTTTACAAAAAAAAATCTTTGTTAAAAGGGATTCTTGTGTTTTTCTATGTAGTAACATTTCATGGATTGTGTTCTGGTTTGCACCCCTTTTGGGTTTTCGTCGATTCCTTGCATTGGGTTCTTTTCATGGTGATTCCAAACATTTATCAGACAAGTTCTGGAGCCTGTTTTTACCATACAACTCAAGTTGTTTTGGAGTCCTACAACATAATCACAATAACTAGCTTACGCCTTTAGGAAAACTAGCGGGATAGTCTGCGTATTTGCGCGGCTAGATTTATTTCAAAGACTTTAGTATCAAATGATATAGCTTATATGTTTGAGAATATGTTTATGTATCTTATAAGTTATTTAGGATTTTAATATATTGTAAACATTGGAAATAATAATAGAAGATTGAAGAAAAATACAACTTGAGAAATGTAAGTGAAGTATGAGCTTGATGGATTGAGGTTCTTGAAAATGTAAATACTCTCCATCATGTATGGATTATGTAGCTATATGTCCCTATTATTCCTCCATTAGTTACCTTTTGTCAAAATATATGCATGTGCATGTGCATCTATTTAATCTCAAACCAATACATTGATTATATGTGCAACAATCTTATTAGCTTACATGGAATTAGAGTATATTGCTTACGCATGTTATGAATATTGTGTATATATTGAAGAAACCCAATGGACAATATATATAGAGAGTACAAATGGATATTACAGGGGGAATATGCTGATTCATATTCTATCTCTAATACCCTTAACACCCCCTCAAATGCAAAGCGTATGCAATAACATTGCATTTAAAAATGGGTTAATACTAAAACAAGAAATATCCCAACGTCCGAGTCTTGATAATATCGTCATTGCGTGCAATTTTTTGAATAAACTGTCAAATCAAGCCGAAGAGGAATATATAGAAGCATGACTGGCAGCAGATCAAAGTCAAGACGGCATGGCACAAGAAGGCACAAGGTGCAAAAGACGTAATGCCTTAGAAGCTCGGGGTGGCGGCATCATAACGACTTTTACGATCTGCATGTGGCTCAGAGAGTAGAGCGGCGGCTGCTGCCATGCAAAAGAAAAATTCCTATACTTCTATGACTGACAATAAATTTGTGGACTCGCACGGCTTGAACGAACTAAAAATTAGAGACTACGAACTTGGATGGACAAAAAGACTCACGAAAAATAACTAAAGACTGACTAAAAGAAATCAGCAGTAGAAAACAAAATATCCTACTCCCTCAAAACCCCTTCTCTCTCTCTTTTCACCCCCTCCCTCACTCCCGCCCATCACAAGACCACTCCTCCCGCCTCCCTCACCGGAGCGAAGAGGAGCGGTAAGCTCCAGTGGGAGGCGACGACCGGGAGAAGGCGGCTCCTCGGGGCCGGGCGATGGTGAGATCCGGCGGCGGCTGGATCTAGAAGAGGTGGCCGGAAGTCGGCGGAGAGGGCCAGATCTGGGCGGCGGCCTCGGGCGAAGAGAGCTGGATACGTCGCGGAGAGCGCCTGATGACGGCGCGAGCGACGGTGGCCGATGCGGGCGCGGCCAGATCCTCAAAGATCTGGCCGGAGGCAAGCGGGTCCGGCGCATCTCCGCCACTAGATCTGGGTGCCAGGAGACCGCGTAAGCATGGACAACCGAGGCGATGTTGGGGCAGCCGGATCCGAGGTGGCGGCGGCGGCCGGATCTGGGGGTGACGGAGCGCGGCGGCCTGGATCTGGAGCGGAGGTGGCCGGATCTGGCGTGGTGATCCCGCATCCGGCGACGGCGACACGCAAGTGTAGGCGGGAGTGGGCGACAACGGTCGCTTGCGAGACGGCTGGCGGTCGGGAGATGACCGCCTAAGGCGAACACGGGGCACCGACGTGTACGTGGATCCGGCGCGAATCCGACCGGCTCCCAGCAGTCGGCTTTGAGAGCGGAGAAGACGGCGCTTTCGGCGGCGACCTCAGGGGTGGCGATGACTTCGGGCAGCCGAGCGTGGATGCGGCCTCAGGCGGGTGGCGAGCGACTGCGGGGCGCCAACGAGGAGGCGATGGGTCAAGACAGATCAACGAGGTGGCCGCCCGGGAGGAGATCGATCCTCCGGGGCGACAATGTAAGTAGATCTATGTTAGAGTTTTAACCTAAGCTTTGATACCATGTTATGAATATTGTGTATATATTGAAGAAGCCCAATGGGCAATATATATATATGGAGTACAGAGGGATATTACAGGGGAGTATGCGATTCCTATTCTATGCCTAATATTTTAAACTTATAATCCCTCACACGTCGGCTGCCCCACCGAATTGTGTGTCTTCTATCTCTTCTCGCCATTACAACTTTTCTACTTCAACCTTCAACAGTATGTGTAATTCTTGATCGATCTCTTTTAGCTGTTACCTATTCCAATACAATATCTTAGCTGCTATCAATTCCAATACAATACTTTACCACATAGTTATCTTCTACTTCTCTCAGTTATTGCTTAATGCTTACTGTTGCAACATCAATCATGCGTACACGTGTAACCGTTGTTGATCCCTGCTTGGGACACCGTTTACGCTCTCTCTGGTGACCCTAAGCCTATTCCCTATGTCTTCGACATCTTCGAGCTCTTTGCACTTCTGCTTCTGTACATCCATGCTTCTATTTATACAAATGCATGCATGTATATACACATGCATGATGTTATACATGCTCGATGTCCTTATTCTCCCGTGTTGATTGCTCCTCTTCTTCAACATTGGCCACCTCAATGCTATGGCTTTCTCACTAACCGCGGTGAACTTGCATCTTCGCTGATATCAGTCAGTATGTTTGTTTTAGTCATTGTCTAACGATACAGAGAATCTTCTCGCCATCGCAGGTGACGTCATGCCCCTTACTAGCGATGTCACGCTTCTAGCTACCTGATGGCCCTATATCGTTATAGTTCATCTTCAATGCAAAGTTTCAACTCCCCTCTGTCAAAGCTTCCCAATTATCGAGCTTATTTGGACATTGACTTCTTTAACAATGCTAACACTCACCACTCGTTATTGTGGCGTTTGGCTCCTTTAACTCTGGTATTTCTCTTCAATGACTTCGGCAAGTAACACGATATTGTCCTTATCGAACGGCTAAGGTGGGTAGTACGATATTGTCCTCATCTCTTCTGTCATCGTTTTAGCTCTTCACTTTCCAGTGGGTCTGTTATGGTCTTTGGATCTCAGGGCGTAGCGGTGCTGGATCTTGCCCCGGCGGTCGCCGCGCCCCTCCTGAGCTGAGGACGCCAGCAGGCACAACCCGAGAGGAAAAGAGGTAAATACTATTCTACTCTATTCTTATTTTCTTTTGATAATCTCCCAACTGGGATTACAAACCTATATATAAGGTCTATTACACCCAAACCGACTTCTATTCTTATTCTGTTTCTGAAACCGAATCCTATTTGGAAGCCGACTCCTATTTGGAAACCGCATTAGGCTGTTAGTAGTTAAGCCCTGGGTCTCCTCTTATAGACTATAACATCTCTCCCTCCTCATGGGCGACTCGTCCTCAGTGAAAAACTGGATAAACGTCCCGAGCCGTGAGAGCGGCACCCAAGAGGCATCGGCGACAGCGGTACCTTCCCATTGAATAAGAATCTGTTGTTGACCTTGTCGGTTGGCTGATTTCAGGACCCGCAAGGGTGTAGGCAGAACACGCCCTTGCTGAAGAGGCGGTAAGGGTGGTGGAGTGGAAGGTGGTGCACCCTGAAACTTCTTCAATAATCCAACATGGAAAACATCATGAATTTTGGCAGGTGGTGGTAAGTCCAAGCGGTATGCAACCGTCCCAATGCGGGCAAGGATTTTATAGGGGCCAAAATATTTGGGTCCCAGTTTGCCGCCTAAGGGAACTCCCAAGGACGCAGCTGGGCGATGAAGGAGGCGGAGCCAAACCAATTCTCCCACCTCAAAGGAAATGTCGCGATGGTTACGGTCATATTGCTTCTTGGCGTATTCTTGGGCTTGAAGAAGACGTTCGCGAATGTCCCGTAGGAATTGATCACGTGCCAACAAGGAGGCTTCCACAGCTTGTACTGCTGCTTCCCCTTTTTCATAAGAGCGCAACGAAGGGGGATCTCGGCCGTAAACCACCTTAAAAGGAGTGTCCCGAAGTGCTGAATGGAAGGATGTGTTATAGCAATACTCGGCCCATGGCAGCCATTCCAACCATTGACGAGGCCGATCACCCGTTAAGCAACGCAAATACATGGCTATCACCTTATTGACTGCTTCGGTCTGGCCATCGGATTGCGGATGGTAAGCTGAGCTCAGGTGTAGCCGGATCCCGGCTAGTCGGAATAGGTCTTGCCAAAAATTGCTTGTGAAAACTGGGTCCCGGTCACTGACAATTGAAGAAGGGATGCCGTGGAGGCGAACAATTTCATCGAAAAAAACTCGAGCAATTGTCGTAGCCGAGTAGGGATGAGCCAATGGAATGAAATGCGCGTATTTGGAGAATCGGTCGATGACGGAAAGAATGACTGTTTTACCGTGAACACGTGGAAGTCCTTCGATGAAATCCATTGCAATATCAGACCATGGTTGTGTTGGGACATCAAGCGATTGGAGAAGTCCTGCTGGATGTAAATGGTCAACTTTGTTGCGTTGACACACCATGCAGTTCCGCACAAAGTCCTAGACCACTCGTTTTGCTGTTGGAACATAAAAGTCTTGGCGCAGTCGGCACAGGGTTTTTTGAATGCCTTCATGAGCTGCATGAGCCGAAATGAGGATGGACTGGAGGGATGGTGATGCTGAAGGCACATACACCCGATCGGCATGAAAAATCAAGCCATCTCTAACGGACCATGGGGCCCGCAGTTTGCCCTCTTCTATGTCAGCCCGCAGCTGTTGTAAGACAGGGTCAGTTAAGACGACATTGCGCAATTCTGGAAAAAGCGCAAAAGCTGGAGAGGAAATAGTCATGACACAGGCCGTGGAGTAGTCCCGGCGAGATAAAGCATCCGCAACTGTGTTGAGGCGGCCCGGTCGGAATTCTACCGTGAAGTCATACCCAAAAAGCTTACTTGCCCAATGGTGTTGGGGAATTGTGGACAATCTTTGGTCCAACAGGTATTTGAGACTATAATGGTCTGTGCGGATAAGGAAATTGCGGCCCCACAAGTATGGTCTCCAATGACGGACAGCTTGGACGAGGCCGATCAATTCGCGCTCGTAAGCCGGTAGTTTGGTGTGGCGAGGGATGACGGGTCTACTGAAGAATGCAATGGGACCCGAGCCTTGATGGAGAACAACCCCAATTCCGGTTCCGGACGCATCACATTCGACAATGAAGTTGTGTGCGAAGTCTGGCATTTGAAGTACTGGGGCTGCCGTCAAGGCTGCTTTAAGAGCTTCAAAAGCTTGTTGAGCAGCGGCGACCACCCAAACGCCTCTTTCTTCAAGAGGTTGGTAAGGTGAACCGCAATTTTGCCGAAATCTTTGATGAACTTGCGATAGTATCCCGCAAGACCCAAGAATCCACGCAGAGCTTTGATTGTCTTAGGTTGAGGCCAGTCGGAGATGGCTTGTACTTTGGTTTGATCCATTGCTACCCCACCTTCGGAGATAACATGGCCCAAGTATGAAACCGACGGTAGACCGAATGAGCACTTTGTTTCCTTAAGGAACAGTGCATGCTGACGAAGGAGCATGAAGACCATACGGATGTGCTGTAAGTGTTCGGTCCAGGTGGAGCTATAGATTAATATGTCGTCGAAAAAAACCAAGACAAAGTGTCGTAAATAAGGTCGGAGAACCTCCTGCATCAAGGACTGAAATGTGGCCGGAGCGTTAGTCAATCCAAACGGCATCACCAAGAACTCAAAAAGGCCCTCATGAGTGCGGAATGCTGTCTTGAAAACGTCTTCGGGGTGCATACGGACTTGGTGATAACCGGAGCGAAGGTCCAGTTTAGTGAAGAACCTCGCACCTTGTAATTCGTCCAATAGTTCGTCAACCACCGGAATTGGAAACTTGTCCTTGATCGTCAATTCATTGAGGGCACGATAATCGACGCAGAAGCGCCATGTATTGTCGTGCTTCTTGACCAATAAAACTGGTGACGAGAAACTGGAATGGCTGCGCCGAATAATGCCTCGAGTGAGCATGTCGCTGCACTGGCGCTCTAACTCGTCCTTCTGGTGGTGCGGGTATCGATATGGCCGGACGGAAACAGGAGAGGCTCCCGGTCTTAAGCGAATCCGATGATCCTGAAGTCGGGATCGAGGTAGTCCAGTCGGCTCTGCAAATAGATCCTGGAAGTCATCTAGTAACGGTTGTAATAGATCATGACCTGTCTGCAGCAATGCTTGCATGGGCCGTGTCTTGGATAGGCCCTGCCATTGGATCCTACTACCTGCCAACCAAAACGCCATTGTCAAGTCATCAAAATCCCAAAGAATAGGACCTAGTGTCTTCAGCCAATGGACCCCGAGGACCATATCAAATCCGTCCAGTGGAATTGCATAAGCCGGCATGGTGAATGGTGTCTGCTGGATCTGGAGCTGTAGGTTATTGCAGACTCCCGCGCAGGCCAGCTGATCACCGTTGGCTATTTTGACCTTGAGACTATGGCAAGAGTGCAGTGCAGGCGTGCCTGCCTACCACTGCCAAGACCGACGAAATTATGCGTAGAACCTGAGTCGACGAGGGCGACGAACTGCTGATCGCCAATGGTTACCGCCAGCTGCATGGTTCCTCCAGTGGAGACTCCCGTGACCGCATGGAGGGATATCTCTGGAGTTGGGTCTGTGAGTTCGAGTGCGTGCAGTTCTGCCGCTTCCTCCCCGAACTCACTGTCTTCATTCATGTCAATATATGTGAGAAAAGGCTGTTTACATCGGTGTCCAGGATGGAATTTGTCGTCGCAATTGTAGCACAACCCTTTTGCACGACGATCTGCTAACTCTGTTGGTGTTAGGCGTCGAAACGGTTTTGCGGTGCCTGCCACGTGCCGTGGTGCGTGGTGCTATCTCTTGGCCCCGTCCTGATGATGGTGCTGGTGTTGGCAGTCGTTGTGGATGTCGGCCTGGTCTTGTGTGCAGTGTCAGATCTCCGGTGACCGTTTGTGAACGCCGTTCGTAAGCGCGAGCCAAGCTCATGGCCACCTGCAAGTTGCCTGGTTGCTGCAGTTCTACATCTGTGCGGAGAGGCTCCATGAGACCAGTAGTGAATATTCGAACTTGTTGCGCGGCGATGTCGATCGGTAGCGGCAAAGGAGAGTCAAGAATTTGGTCTGATAATCACTCACTGACCCGGTCTGCTGTAATCGAGTCAATTCGCCCAATGGATTACTCCGTAGTGGTGGTCCAAACCGCATGTGGCAGAGTTCCTTGAACTGTCCCCATAACGGTTGGCCATCGTCTCGTTCCAGTTGAAAATACCATTCTTGGGCAATTCCTGTGAGGTGGTAGGACGCAAGCCAGACTTTATCTCCTTCTTCGGTGCGCTGCCCGTGGAAGAACTGCTCACAGCGGTTTAACCAGGGCAGGGGATCTGCGAGACCATCAAAAGTTGGAAAATCCAATTTGTGGTAGCGTGGTGCGGTATGGTATGAATTGGTGGCAGTGTGGTAGCGAGGAGGCATGGTGACGTGAGGTGGAAACGAAGGCTGTGAAAAAATTTGTGGTATGGCGGGTGGTTTGCGGTTGGTGTGATGGTTGGCGAAATCTTCCTGACTTGGGACCGGCGGTCCATAGCCGCTGGTGAAAGAGTCCGCCGGTGGAGCAGATGAAGCGATGTGGGTAGATGGGATGGTTCCCGGTGGTATTGACGGAATTCCTAGAGCCAAGACGGGCAAAACACCCCCAGATTCCAATGCAGCGAATTTGGCGTCGGTGGTGATGCTATGGCGCGCCAAATCCGCCAATTTGGACTTAATCTCGGCGTTCTGCTGCACTATTCCCGTCATCTGCTCCTGAAGTGCTTTAAACATTGCTGTAACAGAGTTGGCTTCCTCGCTGGACTCAGAACCGGGCATCCCTGATACCAAGTTGTTATGGTCTTTGGATCTCAGGGCGTAGCGGTGCTGGATCTTGCCCCGGCGGTCGCCGCGCCCCTCCTGAGCTGAGGACGCCAGCAGGCACAACCCGAGAGGAAAAGAGGTAAATACTATTCTACTCTATTCTTATTTCTTTTGATAATCTCCCAACTGGGATTACAAACCTATATATAAGGTCTATTACACCCAAACCGACTTCTATTCTTATTCTGTTTCTGAAACCGAATCCTATTTGGAAGCCGACTCCTATTTGGAAACCGCATTAGGCTGTTAGTAGTTAAGCCCTGGGTCTCCTCTTATAGACTATAACAGGGTCAATGTCTTCTTGTTGGACAAATCGATACCATTGCACTCTTTCATGGTTTTCTTCAACACCATTTGTGCTATCCTTATTATAACTTTTATTTTTGTTAAAATTTCAGTTGCTTTTATTGGAGTTTGTATATAAATCAAATTGCTAATTTCATTTAATTTATATTGAATTTTAGTTGTTTAGGCATTTTACTTTGCAATTGTATGGAAATCATTTTTTTTGGAATTTGTATACAAATCCAATTACTAATTTTTGTTTAATTTTTATTTGGAATTATAGTTATTTAGGGATGCCACTTTGGAATTTGTATTGAAATCAAATCGATAATTTTATTATATTTTTATTCTGAATTTCAATTTTTTTGGTTGGAACTCGTGTTCAAATTCAATTGCTAATATTTTTTAACTTTTATTTTGAATTATATTTATTTTGGGGTTTTACTTAGGAGTTTGTATGGAAATCAAATTGCTAATTTTATTTAATTTATTCTAAATTTTAGTTATTTAATAATTTTACTTTGGAATTGTATTGAAATCAAATTTCAAATTTTCTTTTGTTTTCTATTTTGAATTTCATATTTATTGGTTGGAATTCATATACAAATCCAATTGCTATTTTTTGTTTAATTTTTATTCTGATTTTTTATTTAATTTTACTTAGGAATTTGTATGAAATCAAATTACTAATTTTATTTTACTCCTTATTCCGAATTTTAGTTATTTTTTGGATTGTATTTGATATGGATGCTTTCGTTTTAATCTAGACTGTTATAATCTATTATGATGAACGGTGTGTATTTTTCTCTTTTTCCTCCTATTAATGTGGGAATTTCTACATTCTGGGAGCGAACGTGGTGGCTTCTTATGCTTTTCCTTTTATAATATAATAGATAGTTGCAAAAGAGTGATGCTCATTTTTTTCTCCCTGTTTACGTTTCAATTTATGCTCCCCAGACGGTTGCTCGATTGAATTCACTGGATCTTGAAATTGGAAATCATGTTTCAAGATGCACAGCTGATGCTAGACAAATGAAAGATGAGTTACAGAGAAAGGAACATCACTTGGCCACTGTTGAAAAGGAGGCTGACGAATTTTTGAAGGTACTTCTCATTTATGTTTTGTGTTACTTAAATGTGTTCCCTTACCAGATTTAGCATAACTCAATGACAATCAAATTACATAAAGCAATTGGTTTCGACAGAATTCTGAACAGAGGCTCCAAGATGCATTACAGGAAACCGATGAAGAAACTCAGATGTGCGCAAGCGAACTGCTGCAACTTATTGATTCCATTACAGAGTATAAAGAGTTCATGGAAATATCAATTTCTGGGATGAAGAAAGACCTTTATGAATGTGCGGATGACATAGCTTCTTTGCCAGCCAAGATGATATCTACCAGACAAACCTCTGCGCATCCCTGAATGTGAAGACTGGTGTTGCCTCTTCCCAGCAGCTTCTCTTATTTGAGGTTACAAGATTAGTTCTGCATTGAGCTTGTTTGACCTGAAGAAGCTGAAGTGGTTATTTACATCCTATATATCGTGGTTATGTGGCTGTTACGGATTGGCTTTGGTTCTTGAAGTCATCCTATATATTCGTAGCCTCGCTCTCCTACGCAACTTCCATTTTTTTTTTCGCGCTTTTGTATCGCCACGCTAGTTTGTTGTCCTGTCCTTGCGCTTTCAAAGATGGGTCGACCGCAGACCCTAATCCATCGTAAGGCGAAGGGGCAATGTGATGTTTCAGGAGTTGGAGCACTCGGAAGAAGACGTATAACACACGTCTTTGTTCAAAAGGTCATTCAAACACCCAGAACTATAAAACCTAATATTTGATCTCTTGAACTTTGTAATTTATTTTAAAAAATACACTGACTTGGTTTTGTATGACGGTATTGCTTCTATGGCGCGATGAGTAAGTGGTTTTGTTATGTGGAATGATACACTAAGTCTAGGTAAATAACATGTAGAGCCTGTAAGGACTTTTTCCTTAATTAGAGAGGGTGGGAGTTACAAGAGGCGGCGACTACGGAAGTGCATGGGAGCTCAGTAAGAGAGAAGCCCATATAAGCTTTATATATATTCACTTAAATTTGATTAGTGTATCATTTTTGTAGGACGATAACAGAGTAAGGTGAATAGTTCCTTCAAAATCTCTCATAAGTATCTAAAAGACTTGGGTTCTCGACGGCTAGTGAGAGTCTAAAACCAGAGTGGCCATAACACAACTTGAATGATCGACGACCAGTGAATGATCAAAAATCAATGTAGTTGAAACAAAATCAGAGTGGTCGTAAGTCAACATGATCGAAGATCAGTGAGTGGTCGAAAATCAACGTGGTCGATGACCTGAGAGTGGTCGAAACATGACTTGAATAGTCCAAAATAGTATAGTCGAAACAAGACCAAAGTGGTCAAAAACTTATGTGGTCGAAGACCAGTGAGTGGTCGAAAATCAACGTGGTTGATGACCTAAGAGTAGTCGAAACACGACATGAATGATCGATAACTAGTGGATGGTCGAAAATCAGTATAGTCGAAACAAGACCAGATTGGTCGAAAACCTACGTGGTGGAAGACCAGTGAATGGTCTAAAACCGACATGATCGAAGCAAGTCAAAATACGATCGGTGTGGTCAATGACCAGTAATTGATCAAAAACCAAAATGGTCGAAAGTCAGTGATTGCGGTACTACGACCAGAATGAACAGGGTTTTCAGCACGACCGCTAGATACAAATCAACGTAACTTTTGATTAACTTATTCAAAAATCATGAAACTTCGTACACAAATTGCCTGAGGTCACAGGAACCTATTCCATTCAACGATCAAGGGAATATTTGTCAAAGTTCTGACGTTTTTGCAATTGAAAGAAAAGTGCGCGGAAATAGAACAAAAACCCCAATCGACGAATACAACCTGCTCGTGGATAGATGATGGCCGAGATAGCACTTGATGTATTCCCACATGTCACAGCAGACCAGAACACCGAAGAACAAGGCCAAAAAAAACCCTTGAATCAGAAATTGCTCGAAGAGGCCACGAATCAGGCAAAATAGAGTTTTTGATGAACTTGCTATTGAAGCACCTAAATGATTTGAGATTGATTTCACAAGATCATATCCATCTCATTCACATTCTTGGCACAACAAGATCACAAAAAGGCAAGAGGAGAGATCAAAATCAACCAAAACAAGCGCAATTCAATCAAGACAAGATAGATCCAAGAAGATGCTCAAAGATTGATGTATTATTTACTTGAGATGGTTGATTTTACAGCTACTCCACTTGGGAGGATAAAAAACACACAAAGTGCTCAACTCTCAAAACCCTAACCCTAATAAGAAAGCACAAAAGAGATGCATTGGATAGGATCCTCACATTTGTCTTCATACCAACCCCTTTTATAGGTGGGGTAACCAGCCACCTAACCCTTGTGGATCCAATCCATTATCACAATGGGGAAAATTCGTTAACCCCATATAACACCATGTTTTACTTCCTCATATATAAGATCTAAATCACTTAGGCCAACATTGTGGTTTCACATATCGTCACTTTTCTGGTATTGAGCAATTTACCAAAATATCACTCTACCGTTTTCCACGAAGCTTCCCTTTGCATATGACAAGCACCCGACTTCCTTAACCGTTCTAGATCTCATCACACCCTGTGCCTAGTCCCGGTCCTATAACACCTCGTCATGACTAAGTTCCGAAGTCCTGCAACCAACACAAACAAGTAAACCATCACGTAGCACCGCACAATACATAAAATTATTTTCATGCAAAATGTATAAAACCAAGTCACTGATCATAAGCTTAGGACCAAACAATAACCCCTATGAACACATGCAGCAATCTAGATCAATCAAACTCAACTTGCAACTCAAAAACATCAAAGATCAGACTCTGGTTGAAAACCTACTATCTGGTCGATCCACAGCTGGTCAGACCACTAGCTGACCCCCACCGATCAGATACACGAGTACTCGAGGTATTTCGAAGGGTATAAAAATTGAAGCACTTGAAGTCTACGAGTACCGACCGTGAGGCCTTCGACAACTGATCACAAAACCCACGACTATGATAATGGATCGTGAAATCTACAACTACTGATCACAAAGTCCATAGCTACCGTTTACCGACCAGTCATAGTAGCTTCCGACAATTTGTGGTCATTCTCCCATGCTCAATCTGCCGATCAGACCGCCCACCACAAAGTCGTTCAGACTACCGACTACCAATCGTAGTCCATGCCTCCAACTACTATCTGTGGTCGAAGCAAATAGCCCAAACAGAATGTAGTCTTTTGCAAATTCGAATGACCACTCCAGAAACATTATAATGGTTCATCACTACATAAATTGGGATCTTCTCATATGATCTTTCAATTTTATATGGCAAAACCGTTCACTCATTGTACCACATATATAATACCACTATGCGAAACCGAATTATGGTGTTATTTGAACTAGATTATAAAGCTCGGAGCTCAAATATCTTATTTCATAGTTTCAGTTATTGAACAGACTTTCAAGCAAAGTTCAAGGTATTTTTTTATGACTTTTTTTCTTATATATTTGGTAAAGTTGATTGCATGTTGGACTGTTGGTTAGTTTTCTCATCGTTCTTTCAGCGTACCTGTGTTGCCCTGAGTCACTGATTGACGCTTCAAATGACGGGATGACTCCAAATCAGCCGATGGCATCAGCCGTCAGGAAACAACCCAGGACGGCAGGAGCAGATCATATTTTGATTTTTTCCCCCCACTGCAGCCGTCGAACGAGGATTCACATGATTGCACGTCGTACCTGCAAAAACGTACATGGCGCGGGAGGGGAGGAACGGGGCGAGCAGCGCAGCAATACGACGCGGATAACAATTGAGTGCGTTCCAGCGGCCAGTACCGCGGCTCACGCCTGGCGATGAGCCTCAATAAATGGGAATTTACTGACCCTCCAGGACACTGTCGGTTGACGTCAACCCCCAGCCCAGGTCGCCATGGTCTCTTCTTACTGCCTTCCATTGCAGCGCCTCTTCCCATTCCTTGTTCTTTTCTCAGCTCCGTGCGTACGCGAGGTGGTGAGAGGCTGGTGAATTCGACGCTTTGCTCGTGTGTTAGTGGTCGGTTAAGGGGTTTGTTGTCTGGTTCAGGGTGTCCTGCATCGCATCGACACGCATTTCCTTTTGATATATGCGTGCGTGCATTGGCTGCATGCTTTGTGGCCTCGGACCAGGCTTCAATCCCTTTAACCAGCATTTGCGCGAATCATCTGACCTCCTCTCAGCGAGGCAACACCACCTGCCGGCTATGGTGAGCATGCATGTACTAGCCTTTCTTTGTCAGTATACTTCGTTGCAAATTTCCTTCTCTGTTTTGCAGTAGCTAGGTAGGTGCTAAATTTGTTCTTCTGTTCGTCGTTAGATTTTGATTGAAATGACGGGTAGATCACGATTTAACAGCTATGCACGTGTACACAGGAATGTTAATAACTCATGCTTTAGTCCTGTAGACTGGGACGTTAGGGGTGTGTTTGGTTGAGCTGTGGCTTCTGAAAAAGCTGCTGTGAGTTGTGGGCTGTGGAAAAGCTCAGAGGTTGTGGGAAATGTGAAAAGTGTAAGTTGTTTGGTTCAAACAAGTATAAAACTTACCTCCTATCTCTATTTTCCTTGAAACAACTGTGAAACAGCTCTCTATTTTCACCATTTCAAAAGCAAAAGCCAAAAGCCAAAAGGTGGTCCAAGGTGCTTTCAAATCAGACTACTAAAAGTAGTGCTTCAAAAGAAGCTTGGTTTGCACCCCTTTGGTTGGCTTTTGGCTTTTTGGAAGCAAAAGTAGTTCCCAAAAGCTCAACCAAAGGCACCCTAGTTACGCGTGCGGATCTTCTTTATTGCTGAAGAACAACATAGCGTGAGTTTCTCCCTCTAGTTGGGAAAAAAGAGAGAATCCTATGAGGACATACATATGAATTTGAAGTACTGTTCGTCTTCAGTTCAGTGCTCATGTCTTCTACTTGCATAACTGCGTACTGGTTACATATAGTACGGTTCCATCTTACAGCTATTTTTCATCATGAGGCAAATCGTAGAACTACCAAAAACAGTAGTACCAGTATTTTCTTGTCGTTCGACGGCACCTTCTACTCTCCGTCTGCAGTTCATTTTGGCTTTCCATGGTCATCACTTGATTTATGTGCTCCAATCATTTGCGACGCCATGCTTGTAATGTGTAGCAAAACTATTTGAATTTCTCGGTTTATGCACTTTCGTTGACTAGGGTGCGTGATATGAGTTCTGGCCTTCTGTGACATGCATGAGTGACATGAGGGACACGCTGCAGTGCAGAAGCTGGGAAGGGAACTGCCCAAGAATGCATCCAAGTAGGCTTGGTCATATGCATGACAAAGGAATAGTGGGCCTGTTTACTGCACTCATGCCGCCGTTGTGACGATCTATTGTTTTCTTTTAGTGGGACGGGAAGAGCTTACTTCCGTTGTGAAGACACGACGGTGCTGTTCTTTTTAGTTTTGATGTATATTTTATTGTTATGTCTTATAACTCTTAAATTAATTATAAAAAAGTACAGAGTAATAAAAACTTGTATATAGTTTTAACCGATATAAATAAAGTCACTATAGTACATACTATAATCAACTTGTAGACTCCATCTTGAAAAAACATCAAATTTAAAAATTAATTATTATAGAAAAACAAAAAAACAATATTTAGAAGCTGAAAATAAAAGGCATCATTATTCTGTTTCCATGCCATCGGTCAGCCTAATGATCTGGCTATGCTTCTGCAGAGTCATCTGTCTATGCAAGCCTACAAATGTGCAATAGAATTTTATTTTATATTTTCCAATATTATTCATGATATGTTTGGTCAATGTACTGCACAGCTATCTCTCGATTTGAGCATGGACCATGCACTTCCCCGATGGTTTAGCAAGCACATCTGAGCATGAGTCTCTCTGTCTGGAGCAGTGGGCTTCAGGAAATTAAGATTGATATGGGTTACAAGAAAAACGCAGCCAGGTTACAAAAACTTCTGTCCACTTCCATTAGTCTCTGCCACATGAGAATATATAGGTCGTGGCTTCCACGTGTAGCCTCTATACGGGAGAGAGTTTGCCCCGTGTGACCGCACCGTGTGAAGCGTTCAAATTCCACAGCCAGAGGTAGAGCATGCAGTGGTCCTACAAAGCGATAAGGAATGAGGCGTTGGAGGACGCTGCCGGCAGGCACAGTGCTCACGCCGACAGCTGCGACGTTGGAGAAGGTTGCACCGTTGCAGCCACGGCACGGCCTCTAGCCCTCGGCCCTTTGGGAAGCAACGCAGCAGGGAACCTGGAGCTGACCAGACAGCCCGACCTGTCCGCCCGTTCGGCACAATTAAGAATTCGCATCTGCTAGCGCACTGTGCTTGTTAGCTGAAACAATACTGTAAGAATGTTAGTTTTTTCTAAGGTATTTAATTTAAAAATAAAGAAAAATATGAAAAAAAATAAAAATTATCATTATATTTCTACGGATAATACAAAAACAAAATAAATATTTAAAAAGTCAGCATATTCTAAATATATTTTGAATTTTAGAATTCATGAGCCATCCTTGTTTGGAACAAGAACATGTGGGTGGATCGCACGGCACGGCGCCCGCAGGCCGCAGCCTGGCAGTGCACTACTCCTCCGGCCCAGCCTCGTGCGGTGTCTTCAGCCGGTGCGGCCCGCGGTGCCGCCTGCCCAAATTGGACGATCCCCACCGCGGGCTAGGTCTCGTGCCGTCATGGCTCATGCGACGTGCAGCCGCCCGCGCGGCGCTGATGCGTGGCCGGGCGCTGCTGCGGCAGCAACAAGGGCGAGAAAAGGCCGCGCGGCACCGGCGCACTGTCAGCCTGTCACAATGCGAGCCCGAAGGTCAGCGCGAATCGTGAGTCTGTGAGTTCAGGTTCCTTCTTGCTTGCCGCTTGCTACTGGTACTACTGCGGAATTGACTGCTGGCCAGATCGCCGATTGCTCATTTGGGCTTAGCTTTGTTCCACTTTCTAATCTCTTGATTTTATTTTTTTGATTTTTTTGGTTTTTACGCCTTTTACTTTTTTATTTCTTTGTGTTGTTTGCAATGATGTTACTTTTTTTAAATTTTAATATGTTGAAAACACTAATCACAGTTATAGTGTGTAAAAAAACTTTAAATAGTGTCAAATAAGCCAAAAGCTTAAGCTTTAAGCTCAAATGAGCACCCCTGTTACAGTAAATTGGTACGACGTACGAGCATTGCGTGTAGCCGTTGCATATAGCAAGAACTTTTTCCCCAACGCTAGATATCAATCGCTCAGCTGAGAAAATCTTCTTTTCAACCCAGTCACACAGGAGCCATGGATGATCAGCTCAGCAGCGACCTTTTGTTCTCCATGAAATAGACGGTACGAGCTCTACCTAGCTATTCGTTGAAGAGGAAAATAGAGTTTATAACTCACACTTCCCGTCCTAGATGGATTCACGAGGATACATAACACCACATAGAAAACTTATACTACGAAAATATGGTATACAGCATAAGAAACCGGTATGCCCACTTGATTGTATACTACTTCCAAGGAGAGTAAACTTTGTTCTTACACTTCGGATCCTTGCAAACCCCGAAACCCGGCTCCTTACGGACGCAGCGGAGGATATTGTGAACTTATGTACATTTTTTTTCTCGTTTTGTACCTCGATATGCAAGCAGAGCTGCCTTGCTGATTACTCATGCGTTACTCCTTCCACGAGGAGATGCCTGTGGTATAACTGGCAATCAAATCAGGACATCCCGGATGCCGCTTGGTTGGGCCGAAATAAGCTAATTTATGATTAAAATTACACTATAGTTAGCTAAATTACATTGTAACTGATAATAGCTTATTTGACGTAACTAAATTTTAAAAAAAATAAAAATAAAAAACAGTTTGACCCATCACGAATAATACAAACGAATACGGAAAAAAAACCAGCAAAAAACTAAAAAACTAAAAATCCAGAAAAAGACAAAATTTATAAATAATAAAAAATAAGTTAGAGATCAGAAGTTCAAACCGAAATAAACGGAGCCAACTGCCATTCCTGCCAACTCCTAAGCATGCTAGCACTCGACTACCCGATGTCTCCGCCAAAACTAAATTCAGGTCACATGGTAAATGCTAATTCATGTGTAGATCTTGAAAGGACGACTGGTACAGTACTGCATCAGTTACCAGTCTTTTCATACGGTGACACAGACAAAATTGTCGAGGCTGGAAACTACAAATAGGTTCTTTCATGAAAAAAAGGAACATGCATGATGTACTTTGATAAAAAAAAATTCGAGAGGATTGGTCAAATAAATTTGTGCTGTCAGCCTGCCACATACACATGGATCACATTCTAATTTGTGGGCCGAGGTACCTCTAGCTGAGATGCACGCCTTCCATCACAGATCTCTAAACCTTATGAGTTTGCGTTGATCGGCCGGAACTGAAAACCAAAATTAACACCCCTGCATCGTTGCAATTAAGTTTCCACCTCGACTCCGTGCCCTAACTCTGTGCCACTGGAGTCTCGAAAATATATATACTCCTTCAAACTCCATAGTCACCCTTTCCCAGGTCAAGTAGTAATCCGTCTAAGCCATTTACTGCTCTACACCGTGTCCAAGACATATACACGTACATACATTAATCCGAATCCCATCTTCTCCTTAGTGAAAGCTACGTCGCGGACGGAGTACAAACTTGTGTACATTCCATTCTGCATATAGCTACCAGGCACCAGCGGATGAGTCCCTGACGCTGCACACAGTATAAGATGCCCAAGGAATCTTCTTGCTCACAACTTCCTCGACTAAGTTGAGTAGTGCAGTGCTGTCGCTGCGTACTGCTCCAAAATGGCAAGTCTTGTGTTCTTCCTAACCCTACTTGCGCCTACCCTACTACTGTCCGTTGCGCATTGCAAGGACAACGTTGGTTTTGAGGTCAGACTAGCTCACATTGACGCACACACCACCTACACCAAGCTGCAGCTTCTCAACCGCGCCATTGGCCGGAGCAAAGCCCGCGTGGCCGCGCTGCAGGCCATCGCGGCGGTCGTGTCCGTGGACCCGATCACCGCGGCGCGGATCCTGGTCACGGCCAGCCAGGGCGAGTACCTGATGGACCTTGCCATCGGCACGCCGCCGCTGTACTACAGGGCCATCATAGACACCGGCAGCGACCTAATCTGGACGCAGTGCGCGCCCTGCCTGCTCTGTGCCGACCAGCCCACGCCCTACTTCCAGCCGACCAAGTCCACCACGTACCGCCTCGTGCCGTGCCGGTCGTCCCGGTGCGGCGCGCTCCCCTCCCCGGAGTGCTACCAGAACGTGTGCGTGTACCAGTACTTCTACGGCGACTACGCGTCCACCGCCGGCGTCCTCGCCAACGAGACCTTCACCTTCGGCGCGGCCAACGCGACCAAGGTCAGGGTGCCCAACGTCGCGTTCGGGTGCGGCAGCATCAACGCGGGCAACCTCGCCAACAGCTCCGGCATGGTCGGCCTCGGCCGCGGGCCGCTGTCGCTCGTGAGCCAACTCGGCCAGTCCAGGTTCTCCTACTGCCTCACGTCCTTCCTCTCGCCGACGCCGAGTCGGCTCTACTTCGGCGCGTTAGCCACCCTAAACAGCACCAACACCAGCTCCGGCTCGCCGGTGCAGTCTACGCCGTTCGTCCTCAACCCGGCGCTGCCGTCCATGTACTTCCTGTCCCTCAAGGGCATCAGCCTGGGCGGCAAGAGCCTGGACATCAACCCGCTGGCGTTCGCCATCAACGACGACGGCACGGGCGGTTGCATCATCGACTCGGGTACGACCATCACGTACCTGTACCAGGACGCGTACGACGTCTTCCGCCGCGAGCTGTTGTCAGTCGTACGGCTGCCGGCGACGAACGAGACTGACATAGGCCTGGACACCTGCTTCCCGTGGCCGCCCCCTCCGAACGTGACGGTGACGATGCCGGACTGCGTGCTCCACTTCGACCGCGCCAACATGACGCTGCCGCCGGAGAACTATATGCTGATAGACAGCGCAACCGGGTTCCTGTGCCTGGCGATGGCACCGTCCGGCGACGGCACCATCATCGGCAACTACCAGCAGCAGAACATGCGCATACTCTACGACATCGCCAACAGCCTCTTGTCCTTCGTTCCTGCGCCGTGCAACATAATGTAGCTTTGGTTTCACATGTACGTTCAATTTTTCGTTTTAGTTAGCGTCGTTAATAAGTCTAGTGCTGGTTGATGTTGCGACTTGCGAGCGTACGTAGGATGATCCTAGCGTAGGTTAACTGTATTGCCGTACTGATGAGGTAATTTGTGGGCGTATGATTGTATTGTGCTATCGCCAATTCTGTAGCTGAATTTTACTAGTGTTCGAGCAATTAATCCAGCATAATCCTTTTGGAGAATCCAATCCAGTCTCGTTTCCCCAAAATCGATCAAGGGATTGCTCGCAGGAAGCAAAATGCATGTGTACTCGCCAAGAAACAAGGAATAGATTATGTGCTCGTTTCTGTGATAAATCTGTCCTAAAGGCCTGCTTAACTGGGCTAACGATCATTGTCTTTGTGCTTATCATTAGGCACGCACACGTTGGACAGAAGCTGGAGTGGTCGTATACATTGTTCGCACCGTGGACGGCAGGGCAAGAGGGGCGAAGCCACACCTGTGCAGGGTAGGTTTTAGGTTAGGGTGTAAAAAAATATCTAGTATATAGCTCGGTTAAATTTAATCTAGTTTAGGTAACATTTACATGATCTAACCTAAATAGGCTAGATTATTCTATCATTGAGCTCAGGATATAACCAAATACTGATTCCACCACTGAGCAAGGGGTATCACCATCCGACGGACGCTACTAAACAGCAATATTGCTGCTCCATTAGACAAAGGGATCAATAATTACAGGTCGTACTCACATATGTGCAACTTTAGTGCTACTCCCAGAAATTTGATAGGTCAATGCACGCTGAAACCTGAGATATCCAGGGCCAGGCTCCACAGAATCTGGAGTAAATGACGTTCGCTGGCGGTTTGAGTTGTTACTGCAACTGCATGGGCATCATCAATAGCTCAATTATGCACAGATGAAACATTCTGTCTTCCTAGTTCCTACCCACAAAGTAGAGAATATTTTTCATTTAGACATATGGTCGCCTTTTTTCCCCCAAAGGCAGAAATTCAGCATGTTCATCAAGTGAACATACAATGCACAGATATGGCAAACACCACAGTATGCAAGGAACACAGTCAAGAGGACAGCGCCTGCTCACCTTGAAGCCTGATCATTCTGATGCTTTTCATCATCAATCTTCACTGTGGCAAGTCCAGTAAATTAACCCACTGCAAGAATGTAAGAATAATCAAAGTCAGATATCAGAATAGTTACCGCAATGCATAGGTATACCTGGAGGAAGAGTTGACTGAACATGCAGAAATACCTTATCAACACAAGGACACATTGCAGAACACCAGCAACACCAGTCCACACAGATGGGCCCTTGTCCGTCAAAGCGTCTTGCACCAACAAACCAACTGCTCCAGCTAGGCATACGAAAGAAACAACATATGCCACAAAGAGCCAAAGCTTCACTCTGCATATTAAGGAATAACGTATGAGTAAGAAAAAGTTCTGTGCAGTATCAGCAGAGAGTTTTTCCATTACAAACTAATTTAGCAAAACAGCATCTTCGTAGTATCTTTTCTCTGTTAGTTATCCTCTGCAAATAGTAAAAGCCTCAAAGGTTCGCAGAAAACTGAAGAGTAAGAAATCTCCAGTGTTTTGACCATGCAGCAGCATGAAAAATGTGAGGATGAAAACTGACTAGTTCGGGACAGCAAGAATTATGTAATGACCTCATGAAGAAATATAAACTACAATATCCTTCTTTATGCAAAGTAGAATGGTAGCACAGCTAATCTAGTACAAGCCTTTGCATAGTCCTACCTAATATTACATATCTGAGCCAGGATGATGGTAGTTGTCTCCTAAAACATTTATTTCAGCAGCTTTTTCTCCATTTTACTTACTTCCTTTGTCAGCGTGAATAACTCGATGGGTCTATAAGCCTATAACATTAAGAAGTTATCATCTTGACAGTCTAATGAATTCCAACTTACAAGAGCATCATCATCAACAACAACAACTCAATCTCAACCAGTCCATAGTATGTGCCAGGATGTGGCCACCAGTTTACTGGGTTAGATCTGAACTTTTTTTCTGGAACATTGGTTCATACTTCACACCAAAGTTTTATGACCTTGCCTTAGCGTAATATTAATAGTAGCCAAAAAAAGACACAGTAACCGAGAGCTGCTCAGTTGGTGGAAGCAAATAGAGTGTCAAAGCAACTTTTGAGGCTTTGACTTTCTTAAGAGCTACTTTTGAGGCTTTGACACTGGTATAAAGTAGCAGCCTGGCGTCTTCGAACCCACCCAGGCTCGAACCCAGGTGCCTACCTTCTTTCTTAAGAAAATGCCAAAGCTCCTGGCCTAATTTCAAAAGAAGAAGAAGAGGAAGACACAGAAACAAAACGCAATGTCCTACCAGAGGTCAGTAGGCCACTCGCAAAAAAAGGTTTGAACTCTAAGACTGCATAAAAAAATGACGACCCAAATTAAGAGTTGTGAAAAAAATCTAACAGCACAAAAAAATACAGTTAAATTCTGAAAGCTTAGCTTTATCCTATACCAGTGTCAAAGCCAATGGGCAAGAGCTACTTTATAGCATGTGTCAGTCTCAAGGAAGATTAAGTGATGAACAACTCAAATAGAGTTCAATCAAATAATCATGTTCAGCCAACAACAAGACCAGATAAGAGGCATTATAATCATCTTTCTTATAATTGATATGCATTTGACACATATATAGACGTAAGATTGAAAACTACATAAGAAAGGTACAAAAGAAACAAACATATCCGCAATCGAAAGCAAACTGTAAGTTGGTAATTACCAATAATGAAACTAACGAAAGAATCACATGTGATGAAGCAAATGATTTGGTTTCGAATGAAATAAATTCTTGCCCGATGTAAAGAAACGGATAGCTTACAAAATTGACCGATTTAAACTGAATCATTTAAAATGACCTGAAATCCTCAAAATAAATTATCTCTTCAGGTCTACCCCACCATTTAAACATGAATGTAATTACCAGAACCAATCATTCAACAGTTTGATTCAGTGATGAGAAGACTTAGGTGGATCAAACAAGATTTGATTTGTACAAGACATGTTTTTGGGGCATCTGTATAGCTGAGGAATGTCTGTATACTAAGTAGCCTTTCCTACGATTCACTGCAGATCAAAATAAAATTATCCAAAAGAATAACCTGAAGATGGTATAATACTGCTGGTAAGTTTCAACAGGGCATCTGAGATTGGTCTATAACATGGCTAAATTTGCTCTCAAAACAGTTGGGTTCAAAATTCTTGATACTGCCCTAATGCAGAAGCCTTTGTTGCACAGAACATATACATCGGAGACCCACTACCTCGTATGCAAGCAAACTCTACACATTTGTTTGTGCAGAATTCTCCCTACCAGAGACAAACACTGAATTTGTAGCCACATTGTTAATATATTCCATACAAAAAGTAGTACAGCAGAGACCCTACAGCCTTCATCGTTTCGACAGCGATGCAGGGTTCAAATCAAAATTCACGAGCCCTAATTAAGCATCCCTATCCAAGGATAAGCCTAACCCCCACTCGGAATCGTCCCCGTAAGGTGAGTAGTAGTCATATCCTAGCCCATCCTTGTTCACGCAGTTGAACATGAGCGCCGCAAGCGACGCGAAGATCCCTGGGATTCCGCGAACCAAACACCACATCAGTTCCAACCAATCCAGCCCCAAACAGCCAAGCCCCAGAGCGAAAGTCCTAAAGAGAGATCTTACCGGGGAGGTAGCGGAGGAAGGAGACCTGGACGGCGCTGCAGACGACGGCGTCGACCCAGAACCACCAGCCCGCGCCGAAGACGGCGCCGGCGAGCCCAGGCCCGATGATTCCCCACACCAGCGCGAGGTTATCCATGACCGCGGACGCGCGCACCCCAACCACTCGACCAAATAATTGAGCTAAACAATGCTGGTTTAGTGATTTCGTGGTCTTTTATTATTTTTCCGCTGGTTTCTGCGTGTCGGGTGTGGTGGTATCCTAGTGGGGAGATTGGATCATATACCCTCCCTTTAGTTGGGAAATTGATGATTTACCCTCCACATCTCAATGACATGTAGGGTCATCATAAGTCACTGACTCGTGGGCCAGGAGGGTAAATCCTCAATTTCCATCTAAATGGAGGGTATATGATCAATTTTTTCATCCTAGTGGGAGGAGGAACAGCGGAGAGCGACCTCGACGTCCCCTCTTGTTTTCTACTAGAAAAAAAAGCGCGTTAGCTACCGTGTGGATGGAAATAAAAGAGCCGAAAATTCGTGAGACGGGACTTTTTTAAAAAATCGAGGACGGATGCGTAATTTAGGAGGAGCAAAAAGGTTTTTCCGTAAAAAACAAGGACATGTAAGGGCTTATACGTAAATAAATAAGGACCTGTACATAAATAAAGAAACCGTAGGGGGCCATCCCGTAAAAGTGCAGGGGCTAAAAAACTACTAAGGATCTGTTTGCGAGAAATAAGGATCTGTACGTAATTTCCGAAAACCTCAGGAAAAAGCCACACGCGACCGTACCGAAATCGGCCGTGCGGGCGGAGACACGCGGCGCGCGCGGGCTGGCGCGGGCGCTGGGGCGCGTGACGTGGCTGGGGCGAGCGCTCGCGAATCCTTCCGGTCGTAAGGATAGGAACGATTTGCACGTACACCCCTCCGAGGTTCTGCATTTGCATGTATGGGGCGAGGGGACCTGGACGCAGTCGTGGCGGTAGCGGTGGCGAAGTGGTGTTTATCTGGCGGTGGCGGTAGCGATGGCGCTGTGGTGTTTATCTGGCGGTGCCGGGGCGGTGTGGCTGGAGATGTGGACGACGGCGACCAAGTGCTTGTCCGAGGAGATCCAGTCGAACGTCGTCGTCGTCGTCGGCGACTACTCCATCCTCTTCGACTTCGAGGAGCACCCCACCCGCCCCTTGGTCTCCGCCAAGGTAATGCTCGTGTCGAGGTGGATCGATCGGAACCTTGATGCAAGTAGGAATCGAAATCGAGAAACGCAGCTGCGTCTTGCCGCGCGACCACCAAATGCCGAATCGCCGAGAAAGCGTTAGTTGCACAATGGCATTTTCACCATTGCGATTGCTTTTCTTAAACACAGCACACAAACATCACTAAAGTTAATTGGATCAAAGAGTGTGTTTGTTGATGTATATCTACCTATGAAAACGGTTTGGATAGTTTTCATCCGATTCAGACTATTTTCCAATACAGATTTTATATACTCTCTACTCAGATATTTATCGGATATAAACAAATACATTTTTTATCTGGGATGAATATGAAGACAGACCAAATTATTCAGAGATTTAAGAGGTCGGATATCCACAATATATCCCATATTTCAGCTTAACCCATTTATATGATACTTTACTAGCTAATTATACATTAATATATACATATATAGAGTTGGGTAAGGAAACCTAGCTAAAAACATAAAGAACTCATGAATATTCGGATCAGTAAACTAGTTATGGATCTGTTTGGCGCGACTGCGGCTTATGGGTTTTGGCTGAAATTTTTAAATTTTAGCTGTTTGCGACAGAGATTTTAGAGAGAGATACTCGCTTGCGATTTTGGTTGATACAGATGTTGAGCTTTTAAGATGTACTACAATTAACTTGTAGACCCCGTCTTGAGAAAATACCCCGTTTAAAAGTTAAGTACTGTAGCAAAAACCAAAAGCCGCTAGTTTCGGTCGAAAAGAACAGGCCCTATGTCTATTCATTGATTTTATGTGTACAGTTTAAGTGGTTTTTATATTTCAAGAAATATTTGTTTCAATTTATATTTACACCGTATTTATATTAGTATTTGTATTCGTCTCTGCTTTCAAGAAAAAGCCATGACCTGTCCGTATTCCCGTTTTCACCCCTGCAGTATATCATTTTGAACCAGTGCTCGTTCATTACCATCGTAATTTCTTCCTGAATTGCTCTTGCATGTGACATCACCTTACGGTGACGTCCTACACTACGGGGATAAAGTTACCCAGGGACAGTTTGCATTTACCACAGCGGAATCTGAAATTTACCTAGCCTGCTTCTGGGTGGACACCTCGGAAAAGAGAATGGTGATAAACCTCAATCTTGACTAGAAAATTGGGATTGCGGCAAAGGATTGGGACTCTTTCTAAGAAAGAAACGCTTGAGGTGAGAACGTCTGATCAGGCAAGCAATTTAAACATTTTTCCTGTCAGATTTCACATTCTTTAATTTGACGGATTTTATTCGTTTTCCTTGAACAGGGGGTTGCACTGGAGCTGGTTAAGCTAAAAACAGCCGTTCAAGCAATCCATGAAAACTTGATCTACCTCAGATCCAAGTAAGTGCACTTTCCAAATGGATTGGCTTCTGTGTATAGCCATTTTGTTTGACAAGAATTCCATTTCCTTTGATGCGTCAACTACACTACCTACTTTTTAATTTGGAATTCAAATATCCGAAAGATGGCATTCTTTGGCCCTGCTCAATATAGCTTATGGCTTAAAGCTTAAGCTTATTTTTGTACTATTCATTATTTCATCTTTTTCTGAATTTTTGACTTTTTTGAGTTTTTTTGTCGGTTCTTTTTTTCTCGTATTCGTTTGCGTTGTCTGTGATGGGCTAACATATTTTTTATATTTTTCAATTTTTTTAAATTTAATTATGTTAAATAAGCCTCTCTCAGCTACAGTGTTTTTTTCAGCCAGCTACAGTGTTTTCAGCCATAAGCTTTCAGCCGAACCGATCACCGATGCATATTCAAAGGATACCATCATTTAGTAGGATTGCAAGAAATGCAGGTCAATTTGATGAGCATGCCTGACTTGGTATACTCATCACTCATGCATACTGTGAGAGACACCCCAAGAATGTGGTACTGCTTTGCATATTAAGAATTTTCATTTATTTGACATATTATAGCGCAGCTGTAAAGTGATTTGTATCGATTCAATATATTTGAGTCATTATCATTGGATTTGGATTGCACGTGTATCAATCTAGTGAATACAAACTACTAATCATAACAGAAATGTTCTCAATTGAAATACTACAAAAGATTGCCAAGTCTAAGTTCACTCCATTTGTCATGAAATTTTCTGATAGTTAAAAGTCCCAACTAACATGCACTCAGCCCAGTGACTAGTAAAATCAAGTGGTGTCTAGGAAACACAGGTGGTTCTAGGCATATCCCATTAAAATTACCCATACTCAACGAATCAAATGTTTGCAAACATGAGCTCAAAGGCAAGCAAGGTACAGCAATAAACTAAAACCGCTTCTTATATCTCAGAAAATGAAGAACAGTGCAGTTTCCAAGCAGTACAAAACAGAACAAATTTGCCCCCTAAGCGTGCTGAACTGCCGATACATTCCAGGCCAGATGAACAATAACAAACAACACAGGATGACTTAAATTGAGCTAAATAAACAGCATCCAGTAATAGTTTCATCGGTTAAGTCGCACCTCACAAGAGTCAAAAGCGAAGCCCCCAATCAACTTCAAGAATGAAGCTATGCGGGGCCACCTTTTCTATTCTATCCGCACTTTGCTGTTGTTCATGTACGTGAACTTGCAAATCTCTTCGAAGAATTCATCTGCAGCCTCATGGCAATTCTTCATCTGCGAGATCCTAATGACCATCATCCGCAGCCTCGCACTGTACCTGACGAGGGACTCAAGGGTGTTCAACTTCTGCTCAGCATTCAAGGGTGAGCGCACGGTGATCAGGACCTCCTCCAAGCAAGGTATCAAGAACCTGGAGTCCAACTGCATTGACAGAGAAAAATTAGCCATGCCATACACCAATCTCGGGTGAAATATTGCAATTGACAAGTAGTGAGATATGACGCACATTTCTCAGGCTGTTCTTCTGGCACAGCGCAGCAAACATGGCACCGTGGATCTCAAACTTGCGAAGCTTCGGGTGGCTGTTGAAGAAATCAACGAGGTCCACCTCCGGAAACGGCTGGAGGGTGTCGAAATCACCGCAGAACTCAACCTTCATCACCAGGTGCTTCACCTCGCTTGCGCACTGCAGCGCCGAACTGATGGCTCCCCAGCTCCACTGGACGCCGCGCAGCGAGAGCTGCTCCAACTCCGGGAGCTTCCCCATCTCCACATTATACACACTCCCTAAAACATTCCACAAATAATTACATTATGACATGCGAAACGAAATAAACTGCTTTACAGGGCTACAGATAGGGGATTCCGGTACGTACCATTGTTCTTGGAAATTGTGAGGTGTTTGAGGCGGCTGCCGCCTCGCAGCGAGATCCAGCTGAAGCCCTGGACCTCAAGGGACTCGACGCGGGGCGCGGCGAGCACGAGCGAGCAGTTGCCAGAGCCGACGAAGTCAAGGCGGCACCGCTCGAGCAGAGCGAGCCCGATTGCCACCGCGCCGGAGCACTCGCACCCGAGAAGGGCTAGGTCGGTGAGGTTGGGGCACGCGGCGACGGCGCCGCTCACCGCGACGTCCCGCAGCGCCGCGCCGACGATATCCAGCACGCGGAGCCTCTCCAGTTGCCCCCACGCCGGGGCGCGCGTCATCGTCAGCCCCCACAGCCTCAGCTCCTCGAGGTTCGCGACGACCCCGATGCAGTCCAGGTGCCCGGATCCCCCGCCAGGTGACGCCGCCGCCGCCTTGTCGGCGGCGGAGTCCACCCGGAGCTCGAGCACGCGTAGCGTGGCGCTCCGCATGGCGAGCCAGCGCGGCAGCCGCGAGGCGGCGAAGGGGCAGTAGATGACCAGCTCCTCCAGGCGTGCGGCGGCCTCGACCATCCGGCAGATGGCGTCGTCGGCGCCGCCCGCCCGTCGAAGGCGCTGCGCGGGAAGTAGAGCGCCGGGAGAAAGGGCACGCAGTCGCGCCAGCAGCGGGAGACGCCGGCGCAGGCCGCGACGTCGCGGGCGCTGCTGAGCTGCGACAGGATGTGCTGCACGACGCCGTCAGGGAGCGCGTCCATGCTGCCGTCGCACTCCTTGGGCTCGGCGAAACGCGCAGACGAGATGGGGAACTGCCGAACTGGAAGAGGAGTATGTGGGGGATTCGTAGAAGGGGTTCGAAATTTAAAAGCTGGAAATGGGATGGGAAGGGAGAGAGGAGGAAATGGGAATCAGGTGGAGGCCCCGCCGCGCGGCGTGGGAGGGAGGAGGAGGGACAGCTTTTTTGTTTTCGAAATTCTGGCGACCGTTTGGACGGATTCGGAGGGTTTTCTTGGCCTTTTTGGGGGCGTTTGAACTTCGAAATGGTGGGAGTTTTCAGTTGGACAGGGCTACATGGCGGTATACCGTCAACACCGCACATGAAGGTAGTTTTCAGTTGTAGGTACAGCTCGTAGCCGTCAGGGCCTGTTCTTTTAATTTGCGACTTATGGCTTTAATTTGAAATTTTGAATTTTCTTACTTACTGATGCAGATTACGGAAAAACAGATACTCGCTTGCAATTTTGACAGTACGGATGTTGGGCTTTTAACGTGTAGATCGTTTAACCTGTAGACCCCATCTTGAAAAAATACTCGTTTGAAAGTTAGGATCTTGTAGAAAAGCCAAAAGCCGTCGGCTTCGGAGGAAAAGAACAGGCCCAGATTTACCCTCGTTTTAGCTTCAATTTCAGTTTTTTTAGGTTACCATATGTGAAAGATAAATATCGGTTAGTCGTACCTACAACAATGCATGATAGAATTGAATTATGTGCGAACGTATTACCTTCTGGTGGATGCAGGAAACGGTCTCCATATTTTGCCATTGTCTCCTGCAGTACATGCGTGTCGTGCACTAATCCAGACCATCCCGCGCACACAAAAATAAACCTCGTATCGAAGTCACATACCACGAGAACATTTGACTAGTGTGTCCGTGCTGTTGAAATGTCAAGCACGCTTAACATTTGAAACCGTGAATTGGCCATGTGTCCCATCGATTACCCCTATGCAGTTCATGAAGTGCGGATAGAATCTTCGCTGAAGTAGCCTCAGATGCACACTTTGAAAAGTAGGATTAGCTAGTGCAATGATGGCACCTGCTAATCTATACACACACTTTAACACCTCATTGAACTTCCTGCTTCTCGTACCCAATGAATGCTCGAATCGGCTCATGACCTACTTGTTGGATTTGCAACGCTCCACATGTCCACAAGAATAGTGAGTGCTTCTCTTGAGCAAACTTTTGGCGAGGATTGCAGGCTATAGTTTGCCACTAGAGTGTCATGCAAAGTGTCAAACACTCGCCTGCACATCCTGAATATGTGTAGCACATCTGATCACTAGCTAGTTGCAACCCAACCCATTGAATGCCATCATCATTGGAGCTCTTAGGGGTGGCCTAGACCCTGAGTTCACATCATCATCTAGGTAGTCAAACGTGTCCAAGGCTAGCAAGGCAAAGGAGCCAATGGAAGGTTGAGCTCTAACGCTTGCCCCCTTGCCAGCTGTGTGGCCTGTCCTACTCATCACTACACAAAAGCATGAGTAAACACAAATTGTTGGTCATTAAGTACTTGCCTTTACACAACACCATCCTCCACAAATGACAGATGAACAAACAAGAACATACAAAGTTATGAATTCATAGGATCCTTAATGCAGACAAATAGTTTTTACCAACCCAGCAGCATAACACGGGGAGTTCTTGCAAATACTAACAACAGAATCGAATGAAATGCATAGCTCATGTGAAAAAAATGAAACACACACAACACTGCAATAGGACTGTAGCCGAACAACAGAAACAAAGTGCATGCAAATTCTAACAACTAAACCCAACAAAAATTGCTAGTGCGACATGGCGGGGAAAACACAGGCAACAATGCTCAAGGATGATCCTTCATCCTCTCCTAGGTCCTTTTGAGCCACCGAAGCCAGCCCTCGCTTGTTTGCATGGTGAGAAAGCTAGTGTGGCATTCTGCCTTCATGAAGAGCTATGTGGCATATTAGTACTCATCATTGTCTTCGTTGGTGCGGATTCCTCAACCAGACACATTAGCTGCATAAACTCTTCCCTCACCGTGTCACGCATAGGGGATGTGGCGTTCACACCCGATAGCCTAGTGGCAGTGGTGTGTGTCTTCTCATAGAGGTCGACTAAACGCTTCAGCTTGGTGTCGAGGTCGATGCACTTTTCACGGGAGTGTCACTAGGCAGGTGGGTGCCAGGCGAGGCCTCTTCCCACAGGATGTGATGGATGGTCCAGCACTGCCGCCAGTCTCCCCAAGGATGGCATCATCATCCTCATTGTCAGAGTTTAGCATGTCAACACCTGGCATGAATGCGTACTCACTCGTGCTGGTCACGTTGCCGAACATGACCTCTATCAGGTCCTCGTGTGGAAGGGTGCATTTTTGAACTTCATCACCCATCCTTTCCCTGCAAAAACTAATGAAATGCACAATTGATTAGTCGGCCATGGTGTAGACAAAATAAATTGAACCAGAGACAAAATAAATTGAACCAACATTACGACTTCGCACAGGATACTAACCGCGGTAGCCTGTGTCCACCACACGTCATCGGTGGTGATGGAGCCCATCTCTGGGTTGACTCCAAGGCCAGAGGAGTGTTGCTTCAAGGTCTTCCATGCAGTGTAATCCCATTTAAGGCTCTCCCACTTGTTCTTCATTTGCTGGTGCACGTAAGCCCAGTTGATGTGTTGTTTGAATTTGCGGAGAATCTTACGTACCCCTGCCTATTCAAACATGCAAAGGCCTGGTTGTGGGCTGTGACCTCCTCGGCGCAAATCTCCAAGAAAACAGTGTAGCCTCAGCACTCTAGGTTGTTGAGCCCTTGTACAACTGCACGCACGGCCAAGGCGGGAGAAGCAAGTGCAAGAAATGCACGAAACAAAGCCCATGCATACGTGGATGTAAACATGCAAGATCAACAAATCAAGTTTGATCATAAAAATTTGTACGACCACACAACATGTCCTTCCATACACCTATTAATTTTCTTTTATCATTTTTGGAAATATCACGCCATCTTATGGGAGTTCAATACTTAGGGCCTACTTGAAAAGGGGGTTTTCGGTCTAAAACCAGTGTAAAATATGGTTCAAAAAATTATTCTTGTTGGGTTGGAAAATTCTACTTTGGTGAGCCGGTAACCCACTAAATTTAACCCTGGTTTGGGCCTTTGCAACTAAAAAATAAAAGATGTGGGACGCGATAGATGATATTTTTTTGGAGAAAAGTTAGGGAGGGCTCGTCCATCGGTGTGCCCATGAGCTGCGAGTCGAGTTGCATCCTTGACTCCATCAGGCGAGGAACCCTAGATGGTGAGGGGCGATGGTGGTTAGCTAATTGCCCATCGGCGAGGGACAACAATGATAAGGTCTTCTGCAACGGCTACGAACTCATCGTTCACGACCATGGCGGGTTCGTCTCCTCCTTTGAGCTCTAGTTCTTCATCGCCGCCTCTTCCATTTCTTCACCACCTTTGACTCCTTCCTCCTCCAGCTCTCCCTGCCTCCTCTGCCTCTGGATTTCCACCACCACTGTTGCTCTTGTTTCCCAGCGTCGCCCATTGCTGCCCGCAATCTCCTGGGTAAGACCTCGCCTAGCGTTGATCCCTTTAACTTTACTTTTCCTTGATCTATGATGTGAGGGATCAAATCTTCCTGCAACATTATTTTAGATCTAGGCACTTGAGATTGTTTTTATGCCTATTTTGTTTGAACTGGTGCCGACATTGGTTGTTGCTGCTTGACAGAATGCTATACATATAAAATTTGATGATCTGATTGTTTATTAGATGATCAAAAAATGTTTTGCTAGAATGTAAACTGTGTAGTTCATGGTGAAATCTTACTTACCTCAGCTTGAGAATGATTTTTTAGCATTAGTTCACAAATTGGCCAAGGCTGAGTTTTACTTCCTCTGATTAGTAACAATGTGTAGCAGTACTAGGTCTAGTTTTTTTTATTACTCTAGTTCTTGTCACTTGATATCTAAAATTTTACCAGACTAATTTAACACACCAATTGAACTACCTGTTGTGGAAACTTTTTAATTTGTTTACTAATTGGTGATTTTTCATTTTAAAATTTAATCTTCTTGAGTGCTAGTATAGATATATTGAGAAAATGAATATGGAAGACCTTACTTGTAGTGAATCTGAGGAACGGGAATATGACGAGATGATGTTGCTTATTTTTCTGGCATTATATGCTGCTTCTACCAAAATCAACAATCCATGTCATACATCAAAGCTTAGTGGAATAGAATATATTTGTGAACTTCTGGAAGGTCATCAAAGCTGATGCTATAACAACCTTAGAATGGAACCCCACATTTTTAAGCTCTTTCAGATTATCTTAGGTCAAAAAATCTTTTGAAGAATTCAAGAGGTGTTACCGTAGAAAAGCAATTAGTCATGTTTATGTACATGTTTGCACGGAATGCTAGTTTTCGAGCATTGACCGACAGATTTCAGTGAATGCTAGTTTTTAAGCATTGACCAACAGATTTCAGCATAGTGCTGAGACTATCCACATACATCTTGGGGCATGTTTTAATGCGATCACCTCTTTGACCTATGGGTTTGTCAAGTCTCCATCCATTGAGACTCACTGGCAAATATCATCAAATCCACAATTTTGGCCTTACTTTGAGGTACATGTAATCCATGACTTTATAATTTAGGAATTTCTAACCTCTTCTTTTATATCTCAATTAGTAACAAGATTTTGTTTCTTGCAATGCTGTCTAGGGGCAATAGATTGGACTCATGTCCCTATCATAATTACTGATAGTGAAGCTACACCATATCGAAATAGAAAATGATTTCTTTCTCAAAATGTGATGCTTGCTTGTGACTTTGATTTGAATAGCTACACTATATTAAAATAGAAAAGGATCTCTTTCTCAAAATGTTATGCATGCTCGCGATTTTGGTTTGAATTTTGTTTATGTTTCTATTGGTTAGGAGGGGTCTACATCAGATAATGAGGTATTACATTCTACCATTAGACTTGGATTTCGAGTACCTAGAGGCAATACTATCTAGTTGATAGGGGCTACGCAAACACATCATATTTTCTTGCTCCTTACCACGGAGTCCGTTAACATAGCAAAGGCCAGGGCAGCGCAATTGCTGACCGAGGGACTATGGCCTGTTCAAAAGTGCTATGGCTTTTGACTGAAATGTCACTGTAGCGGTTGTTAGTTTTTTTCTAAGGTATTCAATTAAACAAAATGAATAAAAAATAGAGGAAAAAAAATAAAAACACCGTTGTATCTCCATGGATAATGCAAAGGAAAAAAAGACGTGTTAAGAAGCCAACGCGTTCCAAACGACCTTTTGCTCCTCAAGCCAGAGTTGTTCAATCTTCATCATGCCCACCTATGCAACCATGTAGAGCGTGCTATTGGTGTCCTAACGATGCAATTTCCTATCTTAAAAGTTAGAGCATTTTACCCAATAGAAACTCAAGTGAAAATTCTAGCAGTAGCAACATCTGTGTTGCATAATATAATCCAGAGTCATAAAGGTGATAAAGAGTGGTTAAGTAACCAAACAATAGACATTTCTACAAATAAATTTCTGGATTTGCCTAGTGGAGATGACCTATATATAGATGATGTTGTACTATTGAACAATCAAAGGAACATGGGTAATGCTTTGAGAGATGACATTGCAAAGAAGATGTGGGTAGGTTACTAAAGGAGGAGGCGAAGAGTACCACGAAGAGATCATTAGCAATTATGTCAAATATCTATTATTTTTTCTTTATTATGTTTTGAACTCATTGTTGTAATAAAGCAAACCTACAAGTTTGTGAGTTGTATAATTTTCTTTATCCATATTATTTGGATCTGCGTCCATGATGTGGCTAATTCTAAGTGCTTGCATTTTTCTGTTATATGGATTTTATGCTTGCTTTTACTTATATGTTCCAGAGTTTTTATTGATATCATTCAAGTGTGAATTAGAGATGCCAACTTGCCTTGTCTTATTTTTTTATGTTGATAGTAAGGGTACATAAATATTAGATATGCCCTAAAACTTCTTATTGGCATCACAAACAATCCATTTCCTTATTGTTCTTGTGGTTTATGGTTTGTCCCAAGCTTGATGGCACATAGAGCAAGGTGGACATTAAAGTAAGAAAAGGTATTAGTTGATGCACTCCTTGAGTACTCATCATGGTCACTTTTAGTTTAAGGTGATGTCTTATGGTTTGACGAGTGCTCCGGCTACCTTCCAAGGGTTAATGAACATAATCTTGGCCACATTGCTGCGGAAAGGGGTCCTAGTCTTTATTGATGACATTCTAGTTTATAGCCAAACTCTTGAGGAGCATTTGAGGCTGTTGCGCCACGTGTTTGATATCCTCACTGAACACCAGCTAAAAATCAAGAAATCCAAATGGTCTTTTGCTCAGTTTAGCCTTAACTATTTGGGGCATGTCATTAGGCAAAAAAGGAGTAGCTACTAACACTAAAAACATGGAAGCAGTGAGGTCTTGGCCTACTCCAACAAATGTCAAGGAGGTTAGAGGATTCTTGGGCCTAGTGGGGGTATTACCGCAAGTTTGTATGCAACTTCGGAGTGATCAGTCGACCACTCACAGATTTATTGAAGAAGAATTCGGTGTTCATATGGACATCTGAGAAAGAGGCTTCATTCCAAGCTCTGAAAGGAGGCCTTGATCACAGCTCCTGTGCTAGCCCTTCCTGATTTTCAGAAGCCCTTCGAAATCGAGACAGATGCATCTGATAGGGGAATTAGGGTAGTCTTAATGCAAAGTGGACATTCGGTTGCTTATCTTAGTAAGGCATTAGGGCTGAGAACACAGGGGCTATCGACTTATGAGAAGGAGAGTTTAGCCATTATCTTAGCAGTGGACCAATGGAAAACTTATCTACAGCATGCAGAATTTATCATCAGAACCGATCAACGAAGTCTTGTGCACTTGGGAGATCAACGCCCATCTACACCATTGCAAAAAAAGGCAATGACTAAATTGTTGAGGCAGCAATATAAATTGTTGTACAATAAATGGGTAGAAAATCAAGCTGTAGATGCACTGTCACGCAAGGCTACAGATCTGTAATGTTACAACTTCGCTCCCGGAGAAAACGCACACATCACAAATAATATGAAAGAACACGAAAGAAATTTCTGAATTTATTTATTCTCTTATTTGCTCCCCCTCTTTCTCTGTTTTCTCTTGCTTTTTTTCTTACAAAACTGGGTACAAGCCTCCTAATATATAGGGATAAAAAACCCCTACTTGCATACCTATTCGGACTTCAAGTTGGACTCAACTTCACTTTGAGTTACACACGAAGACGGACTCTATTACGTCTTGGACTCGAAGTCAAGATTATTTGTAACATGTAACGTAATCTGGCAGCTATCTCCACTTGTGTGCCCACATGGTTGGAAGAGGTGGCCGAGGGATACCAGAAGGATCAAAAACCTACCAGCTGCTAGCATAATTAAGTGTGGATAAGGATAGACATCCAAAATTTAAATTGAAGGATGGTATTCTACGGTGGCAAGGGCTTGTTTGGGTGGGCACAAATACAGAGTTACAACAAGACATCATTAGGTCCTTGCATTCAAGTGCTGTGGGAGGCCATTCTGGATTTTAGGTGACATATGGAAGGATTCGTAAATTATTTGCTTGGTCAGGTATGAAGAAGGAGATAAGGGCTTATGTGGCAGCATGCACCATCTGTAAGCAAGCCAAATTAGAACATGTCCATTATTATGGACTCCTCTAACCCTTTTGGTTCCAGACCATACCTGGCCAATGGTATCGTTGGACTTTATTGAAGGATTGCCAAGATCGGCGAGTTTCAATAGCATCATGGTTGTGGTAGATAAATTCTCACAATATGCCCACTTTATTACTCTGTCTCACCCGTTCACCACATTACAAGTGGCCCAAGCATATTTACATAACGTCTTTAAGCTTCATGGTTTGCCATAGTCGATTGTATCAGACCGTGACCTAATCTTTAGTAGCGCCTTATGGAGAGAGTTATTCAGATTGGTGCAGACCTAGCTGAGAATGAGTTCCGCGTATCATCCGCAAACCAACGGGCAAATGGAACGGGTCAACCAGCATGTGGAAGCCTAACTACGATGTTTTGTGCATGCTTGCCCCAATTGGTGGTTTGAATGGCTGTCCTTAGCCGAGTTTTGGTACAATACCTCATCTCACTCTACTCTGGGCAAATCACCATTTGAGGTGTTCTATGGACATAGCCCTTGGCATTTTGGTATAATGGATCCCTCAACCTGTGCAGTCCTAGACCTCGAAACTTGGTTGGCGGAGAGGGAAGTGGTTTTCAAACTATTGAAGTAGCATCTGAATCAGGCCAATCAACGCATGAAGGCGCAGGCTGATACCAAAAGATCGGAGAGCGTGTTTGCTGTAGGGGACTGGGTGTACTTGAAGCTGCAACCTTATGCCCAATCGTCAGTAGCAACAAGAGCTCATCACAAACTGGCTTTTCGGTATTTTGGTCCTTTTCAGGTGGGGGAGAGGATAGGAGCAGTTGCTTATAAACTGGAGCTGCCATTAGCCTGCGGCATACATGCAGTAATACACGTCTCTCAGTTGAAGCAAGCTTTAGCACCAGGAGAAGTGGTGCAGCCAACCTTGCCTAAACTTGAGCAAGAGAGAGTGTCGGTTAGGATTATGGACAGTTGTCTCCAACAACATGGCGCAACGGCTTCCACCCAGATATTGGTGAAGTGGTCAGGTATGTCTTCTTCGAATGCTACCTGGGAGGATTATGAAGACATTGCGAGTCGTTTTCTTGAAGCTCCGGCTTGGGGGCAAGCCGGTCTTCAAGGGGGGGAGGAATGTTATGATACCTACTACTGTTGATGGTCCGGCAAGCAAACCGGTGAAAAAGCCTAGCCACAGGTACCCCAAAGGAGAGTGCGATGTGTGACCTGGGCCCGGCTCAGATGGAAGCCTGATGGAGAGAAGCCGTGGGGGAAGGGACCTGGTTATGTTTGGGTGGTCTACGGAAGCATAGGGCATCGAACATGTACTAGCAAACAGACTCTGCAACTTTCCCCAACTCTTCTTCTTGCCCCTGTCTTCCTCTCTCTTTCCGTCCCCTTTTACTGAGCAATCTGAGTTGAATCTTGTAATCGATGCTGAATTTGTGTGTTGATTAGTGAAGTTCTGAAGGGGAACGTAACACTCTATTGCCATTGCCGATCCTATGTTCATTCTTGAATAAGGCAAACCGCACCATGTTATTTCCTTCGTCAGGTTTCAGATAATACTAGCTGAATGCCCGTGCGTTGCTACGGATTTTTAAAATTTATCATTATCATACTACACATTTTAAAACTCACGGGTGGTAAAAATTTTTAGAATATACATCCAAACATGTTCTAAAAGTTTTTAAATCTGTCAAGTCAGTCAGAGACGGAGGATGCGGGGGGGGGGGCATGGTCCATGCGCCGGCCCGACCTTTTCTACGAGGAGCGGAAGAACTACCTACATGCAGATCTGGACGGCTGATCTTTGATCGAATAGCTAAAAAGAGAAGAGGGAGAATGGACTGATGACCACCAACTCATATTTTTATAATAGTAAAGATACACTAAGCGGTATGGCAATAACTCCCTACTTCGCAATCAAATGCCTGCAGAAATCGACGTCGTTGTCGAAACCAAACGGGGTGTGATCAACCGCCGCAAAAAAGTTCCGCTCGACGTGTAAACAATGAATCATGCAGCATGAAGCCCATCAACTAGATGTGGCGGTGCTATTGCCCAGCCGATCCTCCATCCTGTCAGGGAGAATGTCATCCCCAGCGAGTTCATAGTCACTGTCCTCTCATACACGCCCGGAAGAGAATCCATCAATGTATGATCGTCATCCAATGCTAACTTGTCGTAAACCTCATCTGCGAAAACCAGCACATCGTTTTCCTTGCAGAGGTTTGCAATGGATTCAAGTTCCTCCCTTGTAAACATTTTCCCAGTAGGGATGTGCGTCGTATTTATCATAATTGCCTTGGTGTTTTTGCGCTCTTCAATAGGTAATGCGAAATTTGTAGGATGGAGAGTAATGGATTTGACATTGGCACCAGCCATCAACAGCGTGGGCACAAATGGATTGTAGAATGGAGCAAACAGAATGACCTCGTCACAAGGATTGATCAGACCCTTGTTGCAGCTATTGCTTCAGAGCAACATGATGTAACAGTTACTTCCTTCTCAAGATCTACGTCTAGCCCACTGTCTTTCTTGAACCTCTCGGCAGTGGGGAAATTGAGGTCTGGTACACCACATCCTCTTGCGTACTGATCCTTCGCATCCCTGATAGCTTGGATTGCAGCTTCCTTGACGAAGTTGGGGGCATCAAAATTTGGAAAGCCCCGCCCAAGGATTATTGCTCCGTATGTTGATGGCAAGCTTGCTCATCTGTGTGAAAATTGTGGTAGTTTTGAACTTCTCTAAACGCTTAGCAACCTGTAACATAGATGGGATTGAGTCACAAACTTAAAATTGTTTGAACCAGGGAAAAAGCGACAGGATTAAAGAATGTTAATAATTCAAAAAAATTAAAGAACACACCCAAGAAAAGGGGGGAAGAAAGGTGCGGACACACGGCCGTGGTCGCTTCTCCGCCGCCCGGCCGGCAAGTGCCAAGCAGGAGGCCATGGGTCTGGGTGCGTGAAGCATGTGAGCTCCTGCAGCGAACACGGCGGCCAAACAGGGTTTACTATTTTCACGAAATTTCACGAAATTTCGCAAATTTTGTTGCTTTCGCTACCCAACGGAACAAAGTCATTATGGTCTAATATTTTCATTTTTGTTTGAATTATTAGAGGAAACTCTTCTCTTAGCCCAATGGCAAGCCTCTCTCCTGCACGCCCTGTCACCTGGGCGCTCATAAAGGGTGCCCCCTGCCACCAGGCCAAAGCACATTTTGAGATTAAGTTCCTATTTTACTCCCTTTTATCCTTAGTTTTAAAGTTTAAAATTCAAATTTGATTTGAACTGTTTGACCAAACTTTTCACTGAAATACTGAAATTTCGATCAATTCGTCTCTTTCGTCCCCATCCGAAATAAATTGTAAAACGAAATAATTTTCCCTATGGCTAAGTATGGAGGTGGAGGAGGAGACAGTGGAATAGGGATGCGGCGTGCCATGGCCGGGACTGAGGGGAGGGAGGTAAACGGCCGCGGAGAAGGAACCGCGAGCTAGAAGCACGAGGCCTCGACCGTCATGATGACGCACCGCTCGTGCCGGGTGGCATGTTTCCGGTGTTTTTCCCTAGGCACGTCCAGCGTTTGGGCCGGCGGTTTCATGGGCCGGCACGCATGGGTAAGTCTGAACCGTGCATAAATAGGTTTTGTTGGAATGATGGGCCCTTGTGTCCATGTGTGTCTTTGTTAGACGACATATTTAATTTGTTGTGGCTTGATTCGAAACAAGCCCATGTTTCACCATGCAGCCCATGTAAGTCGCCAATAGGGAAGCCCAGCTAAAGGGCTTAAGCCTGCCCACCCTTTCCTGTCTTAGGCCCTCACGTGGAACATGGGCGATTCTCGCAGGAATTGAACATTCCCGCGTTCCAAATGGATCTTTAAATTGTATTCCTTTCGCTACAACTAAAACACCCACAACTTAGAAGGTGTCATCGGTACGAGTCCGAACAGTAAACTTAAAGGTACCTCTAGTCGGATGCGGAGACCGTCAAGGATACGAAGGGACCCGAACAGTAAACTTAGAGGTACCCCTGGTCGGATGCGGAGACCGTCAAGGATACGAAGGGACCCGAACAGTAAACTTAGAGGTACCCCTGGTTGGATGCGGAGACCGTCAAGGATATGAAGGGACCCAAGGAAAAATTGAGTGCTCGGAACACACGACTGCATTAGTACTCGTAATTGAGTTACGACTATGGCAGTAATTGATCACATGCACTGATCGGGTACTCCAACCACCAACTCGCACGAGAACTCTTTGGAGAAAGCACACACAGGCTAGCATTAGTCATTGCTCCTCTTCAGCATAAAGTAAGCCCTCCCTGGTTTCTTATTTTATTCATTATTGTAGTTTGGTTCTTGCTTAATCACTTACGCCATCGCTAACAGCTCTCATGTTATTAGTCAATTTATTTAATCTTGAATTGGTTGTATTCTTCTTCCCACTTAGGTATGTCGTACTCTGTCTTTTATCATTGGCAGCTTCAAAGCAGTAGGACAAAAGAGGTTATAAATCGTTGCCCTGTGAGTCATTTGAAAAGAATCTTATACAGTGAAGTAGGAACAAGATGGTGAATTTTTACGACCATGTTTTCCTTACAAAAGTATATGTTTTATTTCTGTGTGTGCGGATGGCCCTTGCGCTGTAGCACTTCTGCAACTTCGAAAAATGCTCAAACATGTCCCTCAAGGTTGCAAGACTGCTTTGTTTTGCAAATTCCCCTTTTCAGTGAACACTGATATTCACTTTGTACCTCGCTATGCTACCCAGTCACATTCCCGTTTGCTTATACAGTTATACCTGTTACTTTCTCGTTTATACACCCAATCTAGATACAAATGGCTGATCTAAATATCTTACGCTTTTCATCTTTGTTTTTGGCTAACAGATGGAAGTTTTTTAAGTTATGAAGTTGCATATCTTTAGAATCCTAGTTCTAAACCATAGTCCACGTGAAACACCTAGCGTCTACGCAATCTCTCTCTGTATATATAGTACACGCTGGCCCTGCACCTCGCGCCCCTGGATCCACCACGCCGACCTTCTCCTCCCTATCCTTCTTGTATGCTATCGATGACCCCCTAGCCTCCTTCCACGGAGGCGTGGTGACTGGTGAGGGTGCCCATGTAGCGGTAGTACACGCTGGCCCTGCCCCTCGCGCCCCTGGGATCCACCAGGCCAACCTTTTCCTCCCTGTCCTTCTTGTCTGCTATCTGCTTGATGAACGGCTCCAGCTGCAAGAACCACGCGTGGACGATGCATCAAACTGTTAATTAACCAACCGCGACATACATTTAAGATTAAGACCATTTGAAATAAAGGAAGAGGTCCCTTTGTTATATCTATTGATAACATGTTCCTCAATGCCGTCATAATAGCTAAGGTTGAGGCAATAATAAAGCACACAACTTCTTGACTTAAGGCATAGAGAGAAATAACTTCAATAGTATGACTTATCTTGTATCTGCACATGCCATTTAGATAACCCTATGAGATTATCATGAGGGCACATCGAAAATCTAGAAAATACGTGAGACCTAATTCAAGAAAGACTATCAAAAGCTGGAGACGGAATCATGAGAATCAATCGATTTGTTTTGGTAGATTCCACAAGATCTTGAATGATCTGAGGTCTATGGGAGTCACCTACTCAGATGCTGACAATATAGCTCATTCTCTTAGTGCTCTTGACACGAATATTTGGGAAATGAAAGTCACATCCATCAGTGACAAGGTGGACGTGGTAACTATGACTATTGATAAGCTACGTTCATGGCTTAAGACTTATGAGATGGATGTCATAGTCAAGACGATGACTCTTGTGATTGATCCTGCCAAGTATGGTTCTTTTTGTGAGAATGTTTCTTCTAGCTTTTCTTTGCCCGCTTTTCAAGCCATGAGCGATGAACAACTTGAGAGTCTTTCCATAGATGATCTAGCACTCGTCACTAATAGATTCATATGTACCTACCACAAAACAAGACAGTGTAGGAGAGGTGATCCAATCATTTATTTTGAGTGTGGTGAGATCTGTCATGTTTGTGCTAGTTTTCTAAGCTTTTGAATAGAGAAAGTGATAATCATGGCAAGAAGGACTACAACAAAAAGCATCATCGATTCACAAAGCACGATACCACACTCAAGAGGACTGCTATGGCGTTGATCTCATCCTTTGCTGATTGAGATCTTAGCGATATTGATCATTCGATAATGCTAACTATAGCTCTGGCCTTACTTTCCATGCTAAAGTTGAAAAATTGAGATCTTCTTGGTCATCCTTGCTAAAGCAACTAGAAAATATTACAACTAAAATTGTGGACAACAAGTCTAGTTCTACTTGCTTAGAAGCTGGTGATCCTTCTAGAACTAGTGTTTTGCTATGCTTTATTTGTGATGAATTAGAAAAGAAACTTGTCGTGCAAACTAAAAAATTGCTCCAATGGAGTCTTGAATATTCATGTACTCATTATGAGTTTAGGGAGGAAAAACTAAAAGAATTAACTGACAAGCTTAACTGTGCTAGAGCTGAATCATATGATAGTTGCTATAATCTCACTACTGAAATTAAAGCTCTCACTAAAACTTTGCAAGACAAATGTGATAATGAAATTCTTACTTTTGTTCATTTATTAAAGAAAGTTGATTCTATTATTCTAATAGCTTATGCATGTTGTGCTGAAATTAGTCAATATTTAGATGACATGCATGAGTTTCTAGAGTGAAGTTTGACGAGTAGTTGCGTAGAATAAAGAATGCATCTTGTATGTATTGTGAGGCTTTGAAGCTAGAGGTGACTTTGCATAAAAAAGATATGCTATGGCAATTAAGAGCCAAGCCTGTTAGCCTTATGATACTCTAGCTAAGGAGAATAGTTATTCGAAGAAAACTCTTGAGAAATTATCTAGTGAAAAAAAGAACCTAAATATGATTTTGGATCAATCTAAGGTGAGTAAAGCCCATAAATTTTTAGGATTCAACCACTATGAATATTTCAAGAATCATCATTTTAAGGTTGTGTGAGTAGTAGAGAGTGGTAAGATAGAGGTTGTCAGGTTGCCCCTACGGATTCACCCAAAATATTGTTCAAGTATGCCATATTGCCTAGACCCCTTCTATCAACTTACGTGCTTCTAATTCATCAGATACGACCCCTCAAAAGATCAAATACCATTGCACCTATTGTAAGAAGGATGACAATATCATAGAGTTCTGCTTTAGATGAACCAAGAAACTTCATCGTGATTGTACTAGAGCTTTGAGCACTCTTCAGGTTTAGCCCAACCTAGCTAGTGCCCCTAGAGTTATTTCTATATCTCATTTTGTATATGGGTTCTTTGATTCTTTTAGTAATGATAGAAAGTGACGTGGTTTTAGGTTCCAGTAGAGTAGGTTTAGGTTTAGAGTTACCCTTAGACATGATTTTCATCGTTTTGATATACGACAAGTTTCGATACGGGTTTTGGTAGCTCTAGGACTCATCATGTTGCATATCATGTTAACTCATACTTTGGAGCTTCTCCTACCAGTCGTATGTCTCAGTACTAGATACTTAGATTATATTTCACTAATCCTAATACCAAGGCACATGCTTCTTCTATCTCTTTGATGTAGGCTTTTCAGGTGAGGGAGAGATCATGTGGATTATATCAGTCTCTTTGGATCTCCTACCTCATTATGTGCATTCGATGATGGCTATCACTTCTCAGGATGTAGCTTGCTCCAGCTACGATTACTCGACTACATGTCACTGCCAAGCGGTGTGATACATGTTTAATGCTTGGGCTTTGTCAAATCTCTATTTTCATACTCAGTATTGCATAACACTTGGGAGAATCTGGGTTTTGGGTCACACATTCTCACGTGTCTTTCTTAGGCGTTCCTCTTCTCTACAAGGCTATCTAAGATTTTTTTTAACCTATCTAGGTTGAGCTCATTTATTATTGTAGTTGTGGATATGAGACAGTTATAGATGGATCCTAGTTTAGGACTTACTTTGCTAATATAAGACCTCAAATTGATCTTTAAAATCTTAAGTTTAGCTTTAATCATGTGCTTGAGCATAATTAGTTATTATCTAACTTATAACACTCTAATTTGATTAAATTTTACTTTCTTAGTTCTATTTAGCCTTCTTGATATGGCTTATCTTATATTTGAATGCATTTATATAAACTTGTCAATTTTTAAGTCTTGCTTATCTTCAAATCAATTTAAATGATTTAAAATGTGCTATCCTATCTAGATTGGTTTTATATGCTTTATCATGATCAAGATATCTTTGTATGCATTTTATGTCTTCAAATTGTATTCTTTTAATTTGAATCTCACTTTGAACTTCACGATCCATGATTATAATAAGTTGCTGACATTTTAGAGTGGACTTGTACTAAGTTTTATCCTGTTTGGATAATTAGTTTAAGAGTTTACCATTTTCTTAGTCGTATGCTGTGCTATTTTTCAGCCTCTGTTCGACGAGCAGGCAAACCGCTATAACCCAAGCGGTCAAACTGTCTTTACCAGTCCGATCGGTGACGCTTATGACCAAATTGGTCGATGATCAGACCGATAAGATAATTGACGCTTACGACCAAATTGGCCGGTGATCAGACCGATAAGATAATTGTCTCACGTTACCTTTCTCTCTTGATTTTAGTGTAGTTTATAAGCGTGTTTTTGCTAGGTTAAGTTATTGATATGTGAGGAAAGAACTCAAGAACCATTCACGCTCTACGACTCGCCGTACCAATCCTACCTCGATCCTGATGCCATCACGCTCATCTCCTGCCCCTAAAGGACAGTAGTATCAGTCCAACACTGCAAGCTACAATCGGGCACGTTCGAAGCATGGTAATGGTCGAACACAACGTGGTGTACCACGGAAGGAAACGACAGGCTTGTGCGGACGGAGGTTGCCGATTTGCCTTTGCCTTCCCCTTTTTACACTCTTTTTCACATGCCTTCTCGATGATGCGACAAGTTACTGAACTTCTTTACTTTTCAATTCATAAAGACTTCTGAATGCCTACGGATTGACGCCGTGCGAGTAAGGCCATTGAGCGTCACTGATTAAGCATCCTAAATTTTCAATCCCTCACCAACCGCAAGAATTTGCAGGAATTCACGCTTTCTGTAAAATGTGCATTTGGTGTTTTCAGAAGCACTATTCTTCAACTGCTATGAAAAAGTTCCGGAGCATGTGTTTCGGGGCATTTTTTTATTTTGACTCTGTCCGTTTTGATAATTTTAGCCCATCTTTAAACTCGACAGCCGTAACAGATAATATATTTCTTCTACCGTACTACCATAACTCAGCAGAACGGCGCTAGCACGGGAGGGTCTACCGAATCCTCGTTGGGACGACCTGTGTGTCCAGGTTCATTCAGGACCAGGAGTAAATAGAAATGGAAAGTCGAACGGGCTTGTAAGCCTGTAACACGCTGTGAAATGCCTATTTTATTTATGTTACTCTCTCCGTACAAATATATAGGACGTATTTTATTTTACACATATATAAAACATTAAAAATGACTAGACTATTCCTAGTCATTATCTCTAAGTACTATATACAGTACATGCACAAAGAAATACAAAAGTAAAGTTAGATATTTATTGAGAGTACGTAGGGAACGAAGTATATTAGAATATGAAATAGACTCTATATTTATAGATAAAACTATTCAAAATATACAATATGCAGATTTAGCTGGCTACCGTGCGCGGCGAAGGCTCTACCGCGCTCTGACCTCCACCCACGCTGGCGCTAGCCCTACCTAGCCATGGTAGCACGGTAGAAGAGCAACTGGTGAGGTTCTCCTTTTCATCCCTGTCGTTGATTCGTGGAAGATTGGTTATAATAGTGTACTTGACCTAACACGAAGCAAAATTAATAGCAAAAGATATGGGGACAGTCACAGAGGGCAATTAGGAATAATCAAACATAACCTTTTTCTTGAGCTGTAAGTAGGGTTGCAATAGAATTAATGGAGCGAACCATTTCTTGGTTAAGAAGACAGTACTAGCTGGATAGTCTTATTTGAGTTCTTACTAAACAACTATCCAATCCTCAACATTTCGTTGTTTTTAAGGAGACAGTGCTAGTTCGATGGTCATATTTGTTTCCATGTACTCAACAATAATCAAAATCGAACCCCACATCAGCATGGACATGAACTGGTGTTTTATTTCATCGCTTAAAAGACAAGACTTTATTTAGGCCGAAGTATCAAGCTAATACTCGGTGTAACTTTATTCTGCACTGTCCCTCCACATCAGCTAAGCAGTCCCTACTAGTTCATAGGGATAAGGCAGGAAAATGCCGATGTCTCTGTTGTTCACCGCCTGAAGGGGTCTCGCGTTGTTCTTCATGTCCTGCACAGCAACACTGAGTGATTAACCCAAGTTGAAACCAACCAAAGAGTTGCTTTCATATTGCTTTAGAATTTAACCATGTTTTAGTTTCCAAGTGCCTTCTGGATGTCTGCAAGTCTATCTCGACATTCCTACCCCGGTCTATTAAGGCTCCGTTCGGTTGGGCTAAAAAGTTATGGCTCATGACCGAAATTAAACCACAGCGGTTAAAATTTCACTGTAGCTGAAGATATATGATTTGACGTAATTAATTTTAAAAAATTTAAAAATGGAAAAAAATATGCTAGCTCATCACGGACAACGCAAATGAATACGAAAAAAAGAACCGACAAAAAAGCTAAAAAATCAGAAGTTCAAAAAAAGATAAAATTTATGAATAGTAAAAAATAAACCAGAAATTAGAAACTGAAGCCGAAAAGTCAGACAAGCTTGAAGACTCTAGGGGCGGTCGGTCGCGTTCGTAGTTGAACGATATGTGTTCAACCGCAAAATGGAATTGGCACGTCGAGATCTCACACTTTATTGAAAGAGGGTGGAGAAACGAGAAAATGACGAAAAAACTTACGTCATGGACGGCCTCCCTGAGGAGCCTGAGCTGGTACTTCGACACGGTGCGAACCTGCAAAACCACTTGAAAACTTCAGAAAAAATTCCCTCACCAACCCAAATAACCGACAAGGTACACCTCCCCCGAAGTTTTTTTTTTTTTTGCTTCGTGTCTTGATCAAGATTCTAATCACCATAAGTAAACAAAAACCAAGACCAAAACGAAAAGACTCTTGAGATGAGATGAGATGAGATGTCAGGGGAGGCCTACCATCTTGACGATCGTCCAGATGACCCCCTCCTTGCACCCCGGCGTGGTGAGGGAGCCCATGAAGCGGTAGTACGCGCTGCCCCCGCCCCTCGCGACCCAGGGATCCACCACGCCGACCTTCAACTCACTGTCATTCTTGTCTGCGATCTTCTTGACGAACGGTTCCAGCTGCAAGAAGAACCACGCGTGCATGCATGATGCATCAAACTGTTAATTAACCAACAATAAAGTAGTGAGTAGCAAGTAGCAGCATTGCAACTTGCAAGGTGCATGCATGCATCGCATGCTATGCCGCTTAGCTTAGCTTGATTAAAGAAAGAAACCTCGCGCAGGAAAGGGTCGTGGCTGCCAATTCGGTAGAGGATGCCGATGACGGCAGCCTTGTTCTCGGCGCTCTCGTGGTGGACCATGTGCAACTCCATATGGTACCTGCGCGCACTCATCTCTGAGAGTTCAGTACTAGTTGCTAATTGCTTCCTCCGTCTCCGTATAAGGTCGACACATATATCTAAAATACATAGAAAGTACATTATTTAAATAATATTTAATAAAATTAAATTATATGTGTCTCCGGTGGATATCTATCTAGTATAAGTAATTATAATCTAGCGGTAGCATTTAAGGTGTCCATGTCAACGCTAAGCGTGCGCAGGGCCATTAAGGCCAAGAAAAATAATCGCTTGTTAACCCTCACCTGCGGCCGTTAACGGTGTGCTCGGTGGGCGAGTGCCAGTGCAGCTGCTTGAGGTAGTACGGTGTGCCGTTGATCGATAGGCTCCCGGCGTCGCCCTCGAACCTAATCTGCACACGGTTAAATCAATCGATCAGTCATCGATTAGGAACTCTCCACTATCGATCAATACTCCAAACTCCCGGTAAATCCTAATTAAGAGAGGGAATTAGAGAGAGTAATTACTAGCGGTCGATGGATCCTATCCTACCATGATATCGTGGCCGCGGTTGACGATGGTGGCTTCGGCGGGGAGGTAGGTGTGGTTAAGGTAGCCGAGGTGGCTCATCGGCGAGACGCGCCGGTCGCAGAGGTCAATGGGCGACTGCATCTGGCCCCTGCCGCAGTCCGCCCACTCCTCCTTGATATCGCCCCAGTGCTCCGGCCCGTTCGCCGCACCGGGCACGTAGCTGAACTCCTTCTCATTATCTGCAAGATACGAGTCAAATCAATGGACAATTGGAGGACATGCGTGCATTGTGGAATCGTAACATGCATGCATTAGTTCGAGCAAGCGAACGAGCCTACCGGTTTCTTCCTGGGCTCTGGCCGCCGGGACAGCCGAGAGCAGGAGGGCGGCGGCGAGGAGGGCCGAGACGGCGAGGTGGGGGTGGCGACTTGGACGCATTGTGTGCTGTGCGTTTTCGCCTTTGGTGTGTGCTTCGGTCGTCGAGCTAAGATGGGAAGAACGCGGAGAGGACAAGGGATCTGGGTAAGTGGGGGTGTCAAGTTGGAGCGCTCATGCTTTTCATTTAAATAAAAGGAGTACTAATATCAAATCACGTAAAAAGTAAGTAATATTTATTTTTATTTATTATATTTTAAAAATTTTGCAAATCGATATTAACCTGCTACGGGTACGTGCGTACACAGCAGATGTAAACTTTGGTTGCGTCTCTTTTCGCAGTACGGAAATGAAGTATATATACATAATCTGCACGTGTTTGACAGGGATGTGCAGGCAGAATGCATCCCTCTTCTTTCAAGCAGTTCAATCGATAAATTGAACGAAAGTTTCAGCTAGCTGCCTAGCTGGGAACTGTTTACATAGGTAGCAAATTATTTTTAAATTTAGCTCTGAAAGTCCGTTTTTGCAAAAAAAAAAGTATTATCTTTGAGCTCGGTAAACGTGGTAGACGACACGTGTCATTTACCGCACTACCTAGACTCAGTAGACCGGCTCAGCTGTGGCAGGTGGGCGACCTCAGAAGGAGAAGGTGAGGCGCGGCAAGCAGGGCGACGGCTGGCGACGAGCGTGGCAAGTAGGGCTACCGAGCACCCTAGCTTAGCAACTCCTACCGAGTAAGGAGGACTTGGTAGAAGCTGCCGAGCTCTCTCGACTTGGTAGCTCTGCTGCCTAAGCTACAGTACATGGTCCCTGGTGGCAGTTTGCCCGTTTAGCCTGCACGGACCATGGACCACATACGAAAAATCTGGTTTTGTTAGAATTTTTTTTAGAGATAGGCAACATGAAGCTTGGACAGGCAGATGAACCAACACCTCCAACTCCATCTTTTAAGTACTGCAGATATATTATTTAAAAATATTGTAGGAATGGACCATGTGTAGCTTGACATAGCACTTCGCAATGAAGATGTGAATTACAACGGCTCTAGGGCGAAAATGTGGAGCCGTATATCATCCACATGGCGTGGCGGTCATTCGGACGACATAGACGTGGCTGGTTTTTGCAGTAGTTGTAGGCGCAAATGCAGCTTGGGTTGGTACAGTAGCAATACGGGTGGTAGTCGCTGCCAAGGTGCACCACCTCCTCGTATGTTGAAGAGCCCTCGAAGATGTGGTAGATCGCTTGCTCGAGGTCTTAATGCAACATCTCTCGTCATCCTTAGAGGGCTTCTTATTACTTGTCTCCCCCACCTCGTTGATGGTATGGAGTGGGCCCTTGCCTAAGTAGTAGTTCTCGAGTTTCCTCTAGAAAGCTCAACAATTATGAAGGTCATGACATTCCTTCTTATGATGAGGGCAGCATCTCTTCTTCTTGGTGTCGTCGTTGAAGGCTTTTGTCTATTCAAATTGAAATGAGCTTTTCGAGGCTCCATGTTTGCAACAGCCAAAACTTCTTTGGAGGGATTAGTGGATGGTTTCTTACACTTGTCATGCTTACCTTTAGACTTGCTAGATGGCTTGCTCTTCTTCTTCTCTTTGTCTTGAGTAGCTTGGGGTTAAGGTAATGCCCTATGTGAACCTTTGATTACGAACTCCTTGCTTGACAGCTCAAATAACAGAAAAAATCGTTGGGATTGTATTCCTAATCTGACTAGAGTGTTTAATAAACTGGTGCAATATTTCATGCAGTTCTTGACGAAGTCGGTGCAAATCATCTTTTTTCCAACATAGTCGTATGTGCCCTTGAAGTTAGCCACCAACATGTCACAAAAACAGTGCTAGGAGTAAATGTACCGGAGTGGCTGAATAAGAAGCCACAAGTTGGCTGACCCCCTCGAGCACAATCGGAAGGATAAAGGAGCCGTTCGGTTGGGCTGAAATAAGCTAGTTTATGGCTGAAATTGTACTGTAGTTGGCTGAAATTATACTGTAACTGATGGTGACTTATTTGACATACTAAATTTAAAAAAATAAAAATAAAAAAATAGGTTAGCCCATCACGGCAATACAAATGAATACAGGAAAAAAGAACCGGCAAAAAGCTCAAAAACCTAAAAAACTAGAAAAGACGGCATTTACAAATAGTAAAAAATAACTTAGAAGTTTAAACTGAAATCAAAAACAAAAAAATCCAATCATTAATGCCACCAACCTTCCCACAGAAGATTGACGTCAAGCTATTGTAAGCAATCGAAGGTGATTGATGCAAGTAATGTGCACGTTTTCTTTGAGCACAAATCAGCTGGACTTATTTGATCATTTTAAGTTAATATGAGGGTTCGTTCGATCATAAAAATGACAGTTGAATAAAATAGCCCTAGTGTTTCAACAATGGCTTGTCAATTTTACAGTAGTTCGTATGTGACTGAGCTGATAGTACTGTGATCAGATAAGTGTTTGATGATTTGTTTCCACAAAAAATCATTAAATAAAAAGAATACAAAATAATAAAGTAAAAAGGCAGTGATCCACATGCCAATTAATAATTATTGATAGGCGACGCAAGAGCAGCCTGCGGCATATAAAATTTCCTGAAGCAAGACTGACGTACGGCCCGTCGACACCAGATATTTTTCACATGAAACATATGCAACATTGGACTCTTTTGGTTGAGTTCGTCGTATGAAACCGATTGCAAATTCGACGTCCGGTTTAAAAGATACGGTCTCTACAAAATTTGAGATCCACAATATGCAATCCGACATCCGGTTTAAAAGATATTTGGTTGCTACGTCAGCCGTTCTCCCGAACAGCTGTTGCCTTGCTGGTTCGGTGAAAGAAGTCAGTCGGAAAACGTGCATGTGCAAATTGTTGCAAGAGAATATGTGACAAGTGATTGAGACAAAAGTGATTGCTTTATTAATCTGTACAATAAGTATTTATAGATGATGATGGGGTGGTATGATTAGAAGGTGTCTTCATAGAAAGACATCTGTACATGAATGAGCAACGCACATTGGGCGATTATAACATTTACAACACTCCCCTTGACCAATGTGTCTTCATATGCTCATCTTGATTCATCATCTTGGAAAAACTCCTCCAAAACCCTGTAGGGAAAAATATGAGGAGAACCGATAGAATAGATATGCCATGAAAAACTCCTTTAAAACCCAATGTGAAAATTTAAGGAGAAAATTTGATATGGCATATATCTGATTATATCTCCTAAAAATCCCTGTGGGGAAAAGAGAGATATGATTACGCTGTCATATTGCCTCATTAAAAATCTTAATGAGAAACCTTTAGAGGTAAAACTCATAAAGGAAAATAGTACAATATTTTATTTGAATGGGTTAAGTCTTAGGAGATTTCTCCCCCTGACATCTGCAGCTTACGTAGTCTTCGCATACCAATTCTATGAACACATTTTGGAATGTGGATGTTGGTAATGACTTGGTGAATAAATCTGCGAGATTATCGCAAGACTTAGTTTGCAGAATATTTATTTCCCCACTCTCTTGCAATTCATGTGGGTAAAATAGTTTAGGTGCAATATGTTTTGTAATATTGCTCTTTATGTAACCCATTTGCATTTGAACAACGCAAGCAGCATTATCTTTATAGATAATAGTAGGTGATGTAATAGCACCTATATCACATGACTGTTGTATGTGATTAATCATTCTGCGAAGCCATACACATTCACGTGATGCTTCATATAATGCAATTATTTCAGAATGATTAGTGGATGTAGCCAATAGAGTCTGTTTCGCAAGACTTCTAAGAGATGGCTGTTCCACCGTGTAAAAATACAAAGCCTGTTTGAGATCTGGCATTATGGGGATCTGATAGCCAGCACCTGTATATCCTATGAGATCCATATTTTTATTCTTTTGGAAGAATAGACCGAGATCTTTAGTGCCTTGAAGATATCTAAGGATATTCTTCACTCCTACCCAATGTCTTTTGGTTGGAGTAGCGCTATATCTAGCAAGTAGATTTACCGCAAATGCAATGTCCGGCCGGGTGCAATTTGCAAGGTACATAAGCGCTCCGATGGCACTGAGATATGGAACCTCGGGTCCCAATAGCTCTTCATTGTCATCTCGGGGTCTAAATGGATCTTTGTCCCTGTCTAGAGATCGAACAACCATGGAGGTTTTTGATGGATATGATTTGTCCATATTGAATTTTTCCAATATTTTCTAGATATAGGCTGATTGATGCACTATGATGCATGTATGAAGGTACTCAAGTTGTATACCTAAGCAAAATTTGGTTTACCCAAATCCTTCATTTTGAATTCTGTCTTAAGATGATTACGTGCTTCATCTATATCCTGTGTGTTACCAATGATATTAAGATCATTAACGTACATAGATATAATGCAAAATCCTGTTGAGGATCTTTTGATGAAGACGCATGAGCAATCATCATTGTTGGAGTATCCCTTTTTGGTTAGGAACTCACTTAGTCGGTTGTACCACATTCTACCCAACTGTTTCAAGCCGTATAAAGACTTGTTTAATTTTACACAATACATATTGTGATTTGCGTTTGGATTCGGAATTGAAATTCCATCGGGAACTTTCATGTATATGTCCGAATCAAGTGACCCATAAAGGTACACTACATCCACCAACTGAAAAGATAGATGATTTTGTACTGCCAATGATATTAAGTATCGGAATGTTATTCCACTCATTACTGGAGAATAGGTTTCATTGAAATCAATGTCGGGTCTCTGCGTGAACCCTTATGCTACAAGCCTTGCTTTGTATCTCACCACCTCATTGTTTCATTCCGTTTGCGGACGAAAACCCATTTGAAACCGACAGGGAATACTTTGGGAGGTGTATGTATCACATTGGTGAATACATTTCTTTTTGTGAGAGAGGCTAACTCCTCTTGAATTGCATCCTTCCATTGGTTCGGTCAGAGTCTTGTTTGCACTTTGCCATGGTCTTAGGATCGGATCATTTTGAAGGTTGTTTGCAATTGTTGTGGAGAAATTAATGTCGACAATTGTAGTCTTACGATCGTATGATTCTCCAGAATCAGAATAGTTAGTGGAAATTTCTTGGACCCCTGGTGACTCAATGTTATTTCCCAAATCATTTGAGTCGGGGTATTCCGATGTCCCAGGATCAGTATTTGAGTGCACTGTTGATCTGGGTTCAAGGATCCTTTGGTGTCTATCAACATGAGGTTGATCTGCATTTACATTCTTTTGTTTCCTTTGTCGCTTGTTAGAAGCTGTATCCGCCATTTGTGCCGTACTTCTCCCCCTCTTATTTTGAACCGGGAGTTGAGTGGTATTTTGCGGTACCTCCACTCTTTCCGGCACATTTCTGGCAGGATTATAGGATTTTGTGACACCCTTATAATCGATAAATGCATCCGCGATTATTTGCAATATTTTGCAAATGAATGAGTTTCTGAACTTGAAGTTCAGTCTCTCTAGTACGTGGTTACGGCGGGAATGCCTTGAACATTCAATTAATTTTTGGCATTTAGTTTGGTACTTGTTGTCTCCCCTAATGCCGGAAATGTTCCTCATTGAATATGCAATCGTCTTAGGGTCGTGAGAAGGTCCCTGTTAGGGGTTCGAGGTATTTTATAATCGACGAGATTTATACCCAACATAGATCCCAAGTTTCTGTGCGGTCCCATTGAGGTGCTGTTGCGGTGGTGAGATCGATGCGTATGTAGCGCAACCGAACTTTCGCGAGATGGGAAATATCGGTGGATTTCCACGTACTAATTGTAGCGGGGAGGTGCTATGATATCTGATTGGACGCAATTGTATTAAGTCGGCGTGTAAGGCGCATGATCCCAACATGATGTTGGTAAGTTGCAGTGCAGTAGTAATGGTCTTGCAATGAGCTTGATTCTCTTGATAAGAGATTACGCTAAACCATTTTGTGTATGAACATATGGAACAGAGTGTTGAACTTGTATCCCAAGAGCCATGCAATCGTCATTGAAGGCATGGGATGAAAATTCAGCCGCATTATCCATTCGAATTGATTGAATTCGATATTCAGGATAATGTGCTCGTAATTGGATAATTTGACCAATTAACTTAGCAAATGCATGGTTTCGTGTGGATAAAAGACACACATGTGACCATCTAGTAGATGCGTCAATGAGAACCATGAAATATCTGAACGGTCCACATAATGGTTGTATAGGACCACATATATCTCCTTGAATGCGTTCAAGGAATTTATGTGGTTCAGCTCTGAATTTAAGATAAGAGGGTCTTAAAATCAATTTTTCGGTGGCACATGAAGTGCACATAAAATCTGAGGATTCCGAAAATTTTGTTTTGAGATATGTATGACCAATAGAATTGCTAATAATTTTCCTCATCATTCCAATGCCTGGGTGGCCAAGCCGATCACGCCATGTTTGGAATGTGTTTGTGTCTTGGAAAATTACGGTGTACGCAATATGTTGAACATGTTTGATGTATGTATATTACAATCCGGAGTTTAAAGATGGAATTTTTTTCTAGTATTTGTTTGCCATATCCGTTGTTTTTGGTTAAGAGGAGATATTCCTCTTTGTTGTCATTTGGGTTTCAATATGGAAACCATTCGACGGATATCTCTATAACTAAGTAGGGTGCGTGTTGAATCGGGATACAAGAGTGCATCCTCAATTCCCAATTGTGTACCCATAGGGAGAGTGATAGAGGCGCGACCAGAGCCTACTATTGTTGCATCGCGTCCAGCGATTGTTAAAATATTTCTATTTCTCCTCGTAAGAGTTAAGAAATATTTTGTGTCCCTAAGTACAGAGTTTGTGGTACCATTATCCACAAGGCATAATTCCTCCTCCATTGGATTGACTCCAAAAATCTATATACACAAAAGAAGAATTTAATGAAATTCTTATAGTAGTATATAGAATACATACAAACTTTATTTTACAATACCGAATGTGTTCGATATATGATTGTAGCATACAAGCTTACAATATAGATGACAACATTATTTATATTACAACACTATAGTACTTAGTAGCTATTGGACTAGGAGTCTAATTGAGATCTCCAAACATGTCTTGAGAATGAAATTCTTCAAGTGTGTCCTCGGTGCACATGAGATCATCCTTCTTTGTAGAAGTACATGTGTCTTTGAGTTCTTGAAGGAACTTTTGAGAACATCTGGCTTCATCATCGTTGGATGTGAGATTGAAGTGTGCTTCAAATCTCTTCTATTGATCATTCTTGCCTTGAGCCGAAGACTGGAGATAGAGGTTCACAAGATGCTTCGGGTGCGGCATTTCTTGGTAGAATGGTTGTAGCAACCACACTTTTGACAAATTTCAGATTTGTCAATTTTTTTTACCAGAATTGCCTTTACCTTTCTTGAGTCCACTTGGTTTTTGCTTCTTATTACGGTGTTGTTTACCTTTAAAGTTCTTTGAATGGTCTTTTAAACCATTGAACTTGTTGTTATTTTGATTAGCATGAACTTCAGGAAGTGGAGTAGCCCCGACGGGACGTTGCTGATTGTTCTTTAAAAGAAGTTCAGTATGCTTCTCTGCCTGAAGTAAAGTATGCATAAGATCAAAATAAGTTTGGTAATTTGCAGCACGCCATTGTTGCTGTAGGACCCTATCAGATGGGAGCATTTGTAGAGAGAGTCTTCTCTATTTTGTCCGCATCTGTTGGTTCATTTTCATAAAACCGTAGTTTGGAGCAAATAGTATGAAGGGCATGATTATAGTCTCCAACAGATTTAAAAATCTTGGAGTCTAAGATGTGCCTATTCATGATTAGCCTCAGGTAAGATAATGACTTTTGTTGTTCATATCTATTTTTGAGGGCTAACCATAATGTGAGTGGATTTTCCTCATACAAATATTCAGTCTTCAAATCTGGATGTATGTGATTCCGTATTATGTTTAAAGCGGAATATTTCACAATATCCGGAGGAATTTGATCTGCTGGAGGATCAAATATCACCCTTTGCAACCCACGTGTGGTGAGGATGATTTTTAAGTCCATAGCCCATGTAGGGTAGTTGTCACCATCGATAGCGAGAGGCTCAAAATCTTTGGTAGCCATGTGAAACCTACATGAAAGTACACCATAAATAATTAATTTACATGAGGTAAATTAATGTGTATGGTAAGGTTGTAAAATATGTGGAAAACAATATGAGTATTGTAATCCGAATGAATATATATATACCCAAATTAAATATAACATGTGGTTATATTTATAATACCGTGTAATCACAATATTATATGGCGTAGCGTACAAATGAATGTAGCAAAGTGCCATAAATTATGATTTTATGGTATTTATGTGAGGTATAATATTTTGCAAAAAAAATTCTAAATTATTAAATACAATGGTACTCATTAAATGGGAATTTTAATTTAAATTTGCTAAGATAACAAATTTAAATATGGTCGCTATGCATATTGTAAATAATTTGCAATAAAAAAATCCTAAATATGTAAAAAATATATAAATGTGAATGCACATTTATTTAAATATTTACGTAATTTTCAGGTCCTGTAGGGACTGAAATGCAAATTTATAACAGTACAAGTACAATTATAAATAAGCAGAGGGACTATACTGCAAATTATACAACAGGAAATTATTTAAAATAAAAATTCTGCATTTTTATTAACCAGAGGGGGGAAATGCAAATTTATAAAAACTTGGGCTGAGGCCCATCTGGCCTTGAGGCCCAAGTGGGGAGGTGGGATTAATTTGGGCAAAAAGCCCATTTTTAGGGGGCATATAAATATGAGGGGTGGGGATTTAGGGTTCCCCAAATCCACCACCGCCATCTCTTTGGCGCCGCCTTGTGGCTTGTCGCCGCATGCCGCCCGGCCGGGCTGCAGCTGTCGCGGCTCATCTCCGGCCGCTCTCTGGCGCCTCCGGCGCGCAGATCAGCGCCTCCGGCGATCGCCGCTGGCTCTGCTAGCCGGGGCCATCTGCCGGGGCTGCTACGAATGCGCTGCTCGCCTCCGCGCGCATGCCGCAGGCCGCCGGTCGCCGCGTGTCTCGTGTTGGCCAGGCTATTGCTGCTGGCCGCCGCTGCGTCTCGTCTTCTGCGTTGCCGCAAATCGTCTTCGCCATCTTGTCGCCGGAGCGGCATTGGCGGGCCGTGGCGGCCGTCTTGCCGCCGATCTCGCCTCGGTCGCGCTGGCGTCGATCTCCGCCACCGCCTCAGTGCGCCAGCGTCCGACCTCGCCTCAGTGTGCGTCAGTCCGGTTGCTGAAGCGCCGGCCTGCTGCCGAAGCCGCCGTCGCGTCGTCTTGAGGGCCGGCTGCTGGCCGGGCCGGGCCGGTGCTGGCTGGTGGCCATACGGATCGTCCTTATTCTTGGGACGCGCCACCGCCGCCGACGCGGGCCGCCAGTGAGCCGCCGCATACTTGAAGCGTGTGCCTCGCCGTGGCGTCTTCTGCCGTCTTGGCCGGTCCGTGCCGGCGCGCCATGAGGACGCCTTACGGTAGGGGCGTGTTGGGTCAAGACGACGCCTGAGCCGCCTTCTCTGATTTCACTTGTTTGAAAAGCTCGTGCTGATAACGTGTTGCAAGAGAATATGTGACAAGTGATTGAGACAAAAGTGATTGCTTTATTAATCTGTACAATGAGTATTTATAGATGATGATGGGGTGGTATGATTAGAAGATGTCTTCATAGAAAGACATCTGTACATGAATGAGCAACTGCACATTGGGCAGTTATAACTGTTTACAACACAAATCAGCCTACACGGTTGGTCCGCATGGCAGTAGGTTTCGTTGCCAGCAAAACCAGAACACGCCCGGCTGTTCAGAAGAGTCGTGGCCAATTCGAACACGTTTTCACGTCTGCTTCAATAGGACACCGTAGCTGGCTAGCCGCTCCTGGCTATGAAAGGCACGCACGCACGAAGAGCCAAGGGGCACGCGCAGAGAGCCCGTGAGAGAGAAGTGAGGCCAAAGAACACGTGGAGAACTCCTGCCGTCGCCTAGGAATCTCGTTCTTCATCGACTACATGCTATAAGTTAGTAAAGGCTGAAAATAGAGCCAGATTCAGTCGGATAATTTAACTATCGAATTTAGATTTTTTGAATTCAAATGCTAAATTTCTGAATTTAGATAGAAAATTGAATTCAAATACGGATGTTTACCTAGCACAGTCATGGATGTCGGATACGAATCCGACATGGCGTGAGACGGGTTTAGAGTCGGATATCCGGATAATATCTGAATTCGGCAGATATAATAGCAGCAGCTAATTAATACGTATCTTTTGTATTTGACATTCAAATTGGGCATATTTTATATGTATTTCGATAATCTCGACAAACCCGTCGTTTTGGTGGACTATAATTTGTCATTTAATATTTTTTATTTTGGCACATCCTCCAATAAAGTTTTTTGCATGCTATTTTTAGCTAAATTTGTTATGTTTATAACCGATTTACTTGAAATATATCAATTTAAACTATTAAAACAATTTGGTGCCATGTTTTAAATAGGAGAGGCAACGAATAATTATTGGAATCCAAAAAATAGTCGAATCTAGTCCGATTTTAAGTATAATTTGATCTGAATTCGTATTCGACATTTGTTTAGTCTGTATTTGTATTCGACGTTTGTCCATTCGTATTTGAATCCGAGAAAAAAATATAGATGCAAATATATTTGACCACTATCCGCTCCGTATCTGATCCGTTTTCACCCCTGTAAGTTACAGCAATCTTGTTCTACGGTGGGCGTTGACATCAAACTTTAATGGTTTAATTTGTCTGATATATACAAAGAAATTTCGCCATAAGTTGTCATTGCAAATCAATCCAACAATTGGATGATGTTTCAACCAGCTATTTATCCACGAAAATACGGCACCGATTCCCCATTTAAGTGAGACTGATTATAGATCAAAACGATCATAGTGCATGTTCTCCCAATGAGATGGAACTGGTCATGGATTTCATATGAGCGTAGTATGAATTAATCATTTTGGCTAACTGTTTTTACGTAAATAATACGTAAAAAGGCAGTAGGAACTAGAATAAACAATGAAGTAGCAATAAATGCAAGAATATGGACTTTCATAACCTCTTCTCACCTGAATTGCCCCATCTATCCTCCTGAGGAGAAGTTTGTTTGGTTTCAAACTCCGATTCAAACAGTAAGAGTACACCATGCTAATGTGCCTCGTATGATCCACAATTTTCTCAATACAACTGACTAGCTATGAAATCCACAGTTCAAATTCCTAATTGGTAGAAAACTAACTGTTGTTCTATGCAAATCGATACAGGAAAATCGGATATATTATTTTGCCCCGGGCGGGAGCAAGATTATTTAATGCTTCAAAGAAAGCATCGTCCAATGCATCATGTACACATCGCTAGCCACAAGGCCGGGGCTCACAATCAACATGAATACATCGACGCTATAGCCGGGTGTCAACGAGAGACAAAGGCCACTTTATCAATCATCATCGCCCATCTATGACCAACAAGACGAGACATATCCCTATTACCATTTGTCTACTGCTGATAAGGCTAGATGAAATTATGGCCTAGTGCCAACAAGGCAAGGTCACTAACCCATCGACACATCCTAAATAGAGGGAATCTGACACTCCATTATTGAGCATCAATGAGGCAAAGAAAACACACACGTTCGCATCTAATGAAGTCAGGCGTACACATGACTGGGTATCGACGAGGCAAAAGTCAAACTCTTCATCGGCATATCCCAGCCGTAAACACACACAACGTCACAACGATGGTGTATTGTGACTGGGCATTGATGGAACAAAGCCACCTGCATCACATTCACATCCTCACCACCTGTGTGGCGACTTGTGTCACTACCGAGAGGTAATAACACTAGTCAATAGATCATCACTCATTTATTCGGTAGAATACTACTTTAATAAATAATAAGTTCTTCAAAATCGATGCAGTAGAACAATAATTAGAGACTAATGCACTTTATTTATTACAAGCCACGCAGGGCTTAAGATGTGGACACATAGATGCCCAAAGTTATTACAATATTTACTATTCACCACTATTAATTATACAAGATACCAAAACAAAGAATATATATATATATATATATATATATATATATATATATATATATATATATATATATATATATATATATATATATATATATATATATATATATATATATAAGGCCCCACCTCAGCGTACTCCTAGTCAGCCTCAACCTGATATCCCTGAGTGCCTTCATTATCAACTCCACCCTCATTAAATCCCAAGTCTACCCGGCTAAATATGGCTTTGAAAGGGGGAGATTTAACTAGGCCTATTACATATTGGGCCAGTTGCAAGGCCCAGTCGCGGAGGGTTGGGCCACCCCCATAACAGATAACATGATAAGAAAATAAAGAGAGCAGAACTATTGAAGGAGTCGTGGCATGCAAAGGAAGATAATAAAGGAGGGTGGAGGGTGCTCTGGTAGAAATTTCAGAGGCAGGTGAGACACTCTACATACGAATCGAATATGATGTAAAGACTAGAAAATAATCTTCATTATGGAATGGGCCGTAAAATAGTATCAATCATATCCCCGTCTCAGGCGGGCAAAATATGTTACTCTCATTTGTTGCTTATATGTCCATAATGGGTAAGCAATAAACTAGGGGAGGAACTCAGGGTTGGTATATAACCCAGAAGTTCCAAGACGCTTATATTAGCGTAGGTGGACTATCAAGTATTCAGACCCGCTCAACCAATGGATATTTCACTAGTCAAATGGAGATTTAGTGATGAGAGTCAAAAAAATATTATGTATTCTGAATTTGGGATCGCATCAAAGGAAGTGTGAAAGACATAGTGTCCACACTTCCCCCTTTACTGCATGATCACTCGTCCAAGTGAAAATCAATTTTGTATTATCAACACCAATGACACACCAATGTCATGGTGTAAGTTCAAGCTACATTAAATTAGTTTTGGTGATAATGACAAATATCATTGTGAGACTAATATATTTATTGATTATGATATTGCTTAGTCTCATTTGGATGAAAATGTGAAAAACATAAGAGGTATGAATTCAATATCACATTCTTATCTTATTGCATTTCCTGGATCCAAAATATAGATTGAACCTCACAAAATAATCTAACTTGAATATGTGCATATGCTTTCATAATACATTCTTGTATACACACATTTAGGGGGAGTTCACTCTATGTTTTGTGGTTTAATTAGTATTGATTCATGTTCTATTTTCACATATTAAGGATATTTATTTTGAAACACATCTCTTAAGTATATATAGCTTTTGTAGTTCATATATACTCATAATCAGGTCGTCAACTAGTTCTTTCATTACTAGAACCAAAAGGTAGAGCTTAATTTTAGATGAAATTAGGAAAAATAATCGGGCCAATCGGAGTTAGAACGGAGAAGAGCGCACTCTCGAAAAATTGAACTTACAAAAATACTGAAAATTCGAAAATTCTACTGCGATGTGGACTCGCCTCATGGAATAGCAGGTCTACAATAGACTCGGTGTATGGAATAGTGTACGGCTGGCGGCTCAGCTGATGTGATAGCTGACTAGGCATGAGGGCTGACATGGCACTAGGGTGTCAGCTCGCGAACCGAGGACGGCGTGACGGTGCGGCGGCTGGTCATTGGCGAGGGTTACACGGCTAAGCAAGACGGTGAGGCTCATCGGTGAGGGGTTGACAGCGATGGCTGAAGGTGAAGACGAAGACAGCGGTCGACCTCGAAGACGATGACAATAGTGGCGAGCTTCGACGGCGACGCGAGGCGAAGGTGATAGGCAAACTCGGCTGTAGGTGCAGAAAATGGGGGCGGCGGCTATTTAAAGCCCGGATGTCGAGAGTTTGGCTTGGGCACGACCACGGCGTCCGCGGTGGAGACGGTTGATGGCGCACGTGGGTCAAAGACGAACATCGAGGGAGTCCTGGTCAGAGACGATGAAGTTGACAAGTGGGCCCCACCTATCGGCCGGTGAGACAAAGAGAGGACGACCAGGATTACGGTGTGGGTGAGAAGATGCGGCCGATGGTTGACATGCGATGACCATCCGGCAGAGAGAGCGACGGGCGAATGCACGATGCGTGGCCGACGCGGGGCGGGCCAGGCCGGCGGATGAAGCAGGTCGAAGGGAATGGGCTTTCGAGCCATTTGGCTTCTTATGGTTTTGGGGATTTTTATTTTTTTTAGAAATTCAAATAAATTCATTTGAGCTCTAGAAAATCACAAATAAATCCGAAAAAACAAAGAGAATTTCCAAAAATTCCTTGGAGCACAAGAAACCCAAATAAGATACTTCCCACAAATGTTAATGTTTAATTTAGTCATATTAAATCCTTTTAATTACTAAAAATTTATTTTAAGCTTTTGTTAATTCTAGAAAAATCCAAATAGTGAATTTTCTTTTGAAAGCTTCAAATAAACTCTGAAAATTGGGATGTTACACTTTCTCTATGCACAAATGTAGGTAGTGGGTTTCGTGCGGTTAAATTTTTCAAGCTTTGACCATTAATATATGTTAAAGTATATAGATTGACTGCTTAAAAACAATAACATTGGATTTATCTTACAAAATTCTTTCATAATATATAATTTTTTATTATTTTTTCTAGTATATTACAATAATAAATTATAGTCAAAGTCTTGCATTACACACCGTAAAACAATAAAAAATGACCTACATTTATAGACGGATGGAGTATAAGGCCATCTTTAGTGTATTGAACCGATGTCGATTCAAAATCATGCCACGTAAGTATAAGATTATATTAAACCGATTCCTACTAATAACGTAGACCCACATTACATTAAAAATCACAAAATAATCCTATCTTCTCTCAACCGCACTCTCTTCTACGTAGTTGTTTAATGATCATATGAATTGTTTAGTGCTTTTAATCGACTCCTAAGACCATCTCCAATGTTGTGTTTTAGCCGGTTCAAATGAGGAGAGAGAAGGCATTGAATCGATTTAATACATTGGAGGGGTCTATTCCAGCAAAAAATGCATAGAACCAGATTATACTTAGAAGTCGATTCAAAGCATTAAACAATTCATATGAGCATTAAAAAACTAAATAGAAGAGAGTGCGGTTGAGAGAGGATATTATTATTTTATGGTTTTTTAATGCAATGTGGGTCTCGGTTATTAGTAGGAATCAGTTCAATACATTGGAAAAAAAAACTTAGTTCATATAATACTTACGTGGCATGAGTTTGAATGGATATCGTTTCAATACACTAAAGATACTCTAAGTAGAGTCCGGTTCTATGCATTTTTTTTATTGGAATCGATCCCTCTAATATATTAAATCGATGCAATACCTTCTCTCTTCTTATTTGAACCGGGTAAAATAATATTGAAGATAGTTAAGGTTTCACGGGTACAACCTTGCGACTTCATCATTAAATTGCCTATCTCTTTCCTTGATAACGATGTAGCAATAGCCGCTATAAAGGCTGAGCCGAGAATGGTTCGCCTGCCAGAAAAATCAGGAATTAAACCTCAATGTAATTACAGGCTACCGCCACCGCCCTCCATTTGTGAAGTGTGGTGGGAATCGTGGGATTAAGCAGAAGAACTTACTAAAAAGAAGCGCAAGGTCCAACAAAAATATGGATTGGATTTTGTCCATTCTGAATCCTCTAAAATCAAGGATGAAAGATGTGATGATTTACAATAGGTCGAGTGTCAAAAGACATATGTCAATGACGATCGACGTGAGGAGGAGAAATCGTCCTCTGACGTAGAAGATGGTAACTACTTCTATCAAACTGCCCATCAACCCTGTGCTTTTTGTGCAGTGGCAAACGCGCGTCGTGGGATGAAAGATGAACAATACCTTTTATCGCAGGTGCGTAAGGCCATGACCGTCAAACAAGGAGAAGTACTCGATGCGACTCCTGCTCCTCAACAACTTGAAGATGGTGGTCAACTAACCACCGGTGATCTCGTTGAAATCAACCTTGGGACGGAGGAGGATCCATGCCCTACCTTCGTCAGCAGTACAATCTGCTATCTGAGCCAAGAGTCTAAACACTGTCCCTAATTTTCTTATGGTTCCGGTACGTGGATCGCTAACTTCTATGCGCTCCTATCGAAAGCTAATTCTTTAGATACATTACAATCCCTCAAATCTCTTTTAACTGCTTCCTCCCACATCAGTTTTGGTCGACATCTGCCTCTTCTTTCATTTTCAGTACGTCTTAAAATTCCACTACGTACCGGTGCCTCAGGAGGCCGTCGTTAAAGATGTCTGAACCATCTTAAACGATGTTGGACAAGCTTCTCTTCAATTGGTGCCACCCCCACTATATCACGTATATCATCATTGCGGATGCGATCCCGCCTTGTATGACCGTATATCCACCGCAGCATCCTCATCTCCGCTACACTCATTTTCTGTATATGTTGTCTTTTAGTCGCCCAATATTCTGCTCCATATAGCATTGCAGGTCTGATCACCATCCTATAGAACTTATCCTTTAACTTTTAAGGGACTTTTTTGTCACACAGGACACTAGATGATTGTCGCCATTTCACCCACCTCGCTCTTATCCTGTGACTCACGTCTTCATCAATCTCACCGTCCCATTGTAGCATCGATCCCAAATAATGAAACGTGTCCTTCTTAGGTACTACTTGTCCATCCAATCTAACATCTCCATCATCTACCCTAGCACCACTGAAATCACACCTCATATACTCAGTTTTAGTCATACTAAATCTAAAGCCCTTCAATTCTAAGGTCTTCCTCCATGACTCGAGCTTTCTATCAACATCTATCCTACTCTCATCAACCAGCACCACATCATCAGCGAAAAGCATACACCAAGGGATATCTCCTTGTATGTCCCATGTGACTTCGTCCATCACTAGGGCAAAAATATATGGACTTAATGCTGACCATTGGTGTAGTCCTATCTTAATGGAAAAGTCATTAGTAACACTACCACACGTTCTGACATTAGTTATAACATTTTTGTACATGTCCTTAATTAGGGTAATATATTTTGTTGGGACTCTTTTCTTTTGAAACGCCCACCATATGACATTTCTTCACATTTTGTCATAGGTTTTCTCCAAATCAATAAATATCATGTGAAGATCCTTTTTTTGCTCCGGAAAAAGTTTTCTCTGTATTCTTCTTGTATTTGCTTTCTCTTGTGTAGTGTGCGTCTATAAGTAAATGCATGTGTAGGATCTTAATGTTGTGTTCCAACAATTATTGCTGAGGTAGATTGGTTCATCACCACATGATTTATTAAGGAGGTACAATAACCTCGTTGGTTAGCCAATATTGTCCCCGTTATAAAAAAGAACGGATAGGTACAGGTTTGCGTGGATTTTTGTGACCTAAATTATGATTATCCAAAAGACGATTTTTCTATACCCATCACTGAGATGGTTATTGATTCTACTACAGATTATGACATCTCATCCTTTATGGATGTATCGTCAGGTTATAATGAAATCAAGATGGATGAGCATGATGCCATTGACACCGCTTTCCGGACCCTGAAAGGGAACTTCTATTATATGGTGATGCCATTTGAGTTGAAGAATGACAGTACTACTTACCAATGGTCCTTCAGTCAAGAGATATCTACGATGTGTGTTTAGGGAAGAAGAGGAAAGAGTCCAAAAGGTTTTTCTTAAGGGGAGGGCCTCACCCTGAGCCGGAGATTTGAGTATTTACCACTTTTAAGAGTGGCACTCAAGGATTTACCACTTAATATGTCACTGACATGTGAGCTTTCACTGACATGTGAGTCCTAAGTCCACATATCAGTGAGACATGAAGTATCAAATCATGAAGTGCACATCTTAAAAGTAGCAAATACTTAAATATTCCCACCTGAGACCCCATTCACCGTTGGTCAGGCTCTCCAGTAGTTCTCCAAAGAGTCCTGCAGGATGTGCGTCATGGTACCTGTGGCAGACATCGATGTGGGGCCTGTAGGGGAAAAAAACTGCCATGGGGAGGGCCTCAGAATTTGCTTCCCTTGGACGTCAAGATTAGAATGCAAAAGTACAGAATAATTGCAAGGACAAGTGGACAACTTACGAAAATACGAAAGTCCATTGGTGTAGAGAAGATGTTAGATCGCCCATTACTCGTTGCGCAAGTACATAAGCGTATGGTCGTAGTTTGATTTGTGCGATATCTGCTCCCAAATTCCCAATACCTTACCCTCTAGACAACGCGCCGTTCTGCAGATCAGAATGGAACGAGAGAATTCACTACGCACTAGCAGTCCCCTTTATTGCTATTATATTGGGAAGTACTAAGAAGCATTTAGTGTTTTTTTAGATTAGAAGCTTTTAAACTTTAGAGTGTTGGATCTTCATACAACGGATCTTTTATACCCTTCCCTCCAAAGAAACGAATATGGGGTGTCGGATCTCTTTCAAACGGGTCTCTATACCACCCTTTTAAAAAAAATATGAGCATTCCAAATCTATGACGTTGTTGATGATCCAACGTTCAAAAAATCTGAATGTTTCTAAGTAAAAAATACTCAAGTGTTTTATAGATGGTGTTAGGCAACCCAGCCTTTTTTCCCCTGATGGGCCTCTTCTGTGCGCAAAGCCGCAAACTGTCTCAAAGATGGTCACTTTCTCGCGGCCGGGCGCGGCGAAGCGCACCGCGCGGCCGCGTCGCCCGGTGGAGTTGGGCTGCGAGGCGAGTGTGACCACGCGGCGAAGGGGCCCGGCGCTGGGGCCTACTGCGTGATTCCTTGCACAGGGCGCACTTGGTTCCAACGCCAAAACCCCCAGGCACATCGTACGTCTCCATGAGGCTATGGTCGTGGGTTCATGACGCCACCATAATTAAGGGGCGCTTAGTTCAGTTGAAATAAATTAATTTATAATTTATTTTACGTTATATTGGATTTATTTTTGATATAACTGTGGATGATTTTTTACGTAATTAAATTTAAAAAATTAAGAATAGAAGAAACAGATTAACCCATCAGAGATAATGCAAATAAATACAGAGAAAAAGATAAAAGACTAAAATACTAAAAAAAACAAAATTAAAAACTGAAGTCAAAACAAAAACGAGGCCTTCAAGCCCAACGAGTTGACGCTGCTGTTCTCGCGCACAGGAGCTCCGAGGCTAGTAGTACTTGTGCTGCTGTTGCTGTTACGGCTTGTAGGGAATCATACTATACGATCACAGTGTCCTAGCTCGTGGTGTCAGCTTGCATGAATAGTTTTAGGCATGCAGCTTGCCTCACGCAATGGAACAAGGCTAAAATGGCCTTCGTTTAAAGACATTTTTTGGGGTGAAAAGGTCGGCTTCTTTATTTACGTTTTTCTCGTCCAAAAAGATCAATGTTCGTTGCCCGCAAAATCTGCTAGTACTAGTGCACTAAAGGCGTCAGCTAAACGAGGAAACATGGTTCAATCGTTACTACACCTATGTGTGTTGGGGGGTAGCTTGTCCTGGTAGATTTATGGGCCAAAACTGCAACTAAAGCCTAACCGTTTATTCGTTCACATCAGATTAGCAAAACAAAATGGCCACGAGCGTGCGTGGAAACAACACATGACACACACACGAACAAGCTAAACTAAGCTAACTACTAGCCGGTGACGACACCGCGCACGGCGGCGGCGGCGGCACAACGCTCAAACTCAGGTCGTAGCATTCGCGCACCATGCTCCGCTTCCATTCTGGCGAAGTGGGCGGCTTCTCTTGCAATGGTCTCTTGCGGCTCGCGCCGCACGTCTGCTCGGTGCTCAGGTGCACGCCGAACAGCTTGGCCGGTCCCTTGGCGCTGCTGCTGCTGCCGGCCGCCTCAGTTCCGATCTTCTCCGTCTGCGGCAGCAGCGCCAGCGAGAGCTGGTCTTCAGCCACAGTAAGCGAGCTGCTGGACGTGGCGCTCCGGCCGGAGGCGTTACGCGCCTCGGCCGCGGGCCCCTGCTTTCTGCTAATGCCGAGGCCGTGCAGGGCGTACACGGCGGCCGGGCTGGGCGCCACGGGGCGCACATGATTCTGCACGAAGTAGATGATGTCTCTGTAGAGCTTGCGCATGTGCGCCAGCTCCTGCACCAGCGCCGCGTTGCCGCGCCGCAGCCGCTCGTTCTCCTCCATCAGCGCCTGCGCTGTGGCCGCCGCACGGCCGCCCTCCGCCCGTGCTGTCGGCGGACCCAGTGCGAGCAGTCGCGACGTAGCGAGCGGCCCCGCCGCCACCTCAAGCCAATGCCGCTGCGGGGCCAAAGCGCCCAAGCCGTGCAGTACCATGCCGTCGTCAGGACGGAAGAGAGGGAAGCGGTGCGGGCCAAAGAAAGGCGGCAGGAACGGTGGCCCCGCTGACGCCGCCGACTTCCGCCGGTGGATTTCGCACAGCAGCTGCTTCTCGCCTTTCCTGAAGAACTCGTTGGCGAACTCCCACCTCTCCGGGACGACCTTTCTAAACCCCTGCGATACATGGCACTGCATTCTTTCAGCACAAATTAAGTTAAAATATCGACATGACAAGCAGGTGCAATGGCGCTCACACAACTTGCAACACAAGCGCAAGCACGGATACGTACATAGGTGTTGAGCTGCCGAATGAAGGAGGAGAAGTTGTTGTGCTTGAAGTAGCTTGGCAGGACGTCGCGCGCGAACTCGGGCGGCCGCCACACGACGAACGAGGAGGCACGGTCGTCCCCCCACGACACGACGTGGTCCGTCGCCGGGTCGTCCACCAGCTGGTACGTCTTGGTCAGGAACGGCGAGGGCACCGACGCCTTCTGGCCGGCCGCGACGTCGCTCTCCCACTCCATCGTTTGTGCACGGGCCTTGAGTCTTGACCAACAGCTAGCTTGTCGAGCTGGTCTACAGGCACGCAGGCAGGAGCAATGACAACATGTAGCAAAACAACACCAGCCACACGCAGACAGGGAGGAGTTTAAACACGGATGGGCTGTCATTTTTGCGGGGGAGTGCGTGGTTTTTATTGTTAGTTTCGGCAGGGGTTGACATGTGCTTGCCTAGGGAAACGTGCGTGGAGGGGAAGGGGTAGTACAGTGTAGGGGAGGGAATATTGTATGTGTGCTTCTGTCTTTCTGTGCATGCCTGGGTATTCGGGAGGGAGAGATTAGAAGCTTGATCAGTTGCGCGTGAACCCTTCCTTCCTCGTCACCCACCTCCTCTCTCTCTCTCTGAATTCTGTGATCCGAGCAAAACACTATGAAAGAATGAATCATACGTGCAGAGAGGTAGCCACCGCCGGTAATCAAATTCTATTTTCCCCACTTTAAATTACATCTTCCTTTAAATTGCGTCTTCATTTCGTCCAGCTTTACAGCCCGACCGACCGGCCGGGACCTTGGCTACAACGTGCATATACTGATGAAGCACTGCGCTGACACCACGTATTAACGCCTGATCATGGCTGCTTTCGGTTGGTCTTAGATTAGGCTTGTTGCTATAGTAACTAATTTTTAAATAAGATATTTTTTAAGATGAGATTTATAGGTAGATTATAGTAGACATTATATCAAATTTAACTATACTGATTAAAATTATATATAATTATTTCTTTTTATATACTATCTCTTTATAAACAGACAGAATTTAAAAATTATAAGATAAAAACTAAAGTACCGACATCTAGAATTTTGCGTTCCTCTGCGATTCGCTGTTCATGCTGAAGATGCCGAACGCAAGTGGCGAGGAATGCATCATGTGACTGCAATTCTGAGACTGTTAATTCACAGTGCAATGGGATTCAATTAATTCCTTCTGTTCCAAAATAAACTCATGAGACAGAAAGAGGGTGCCTTTTGTTTCTCAAGACTTTATGACACATGCATGCTCTTTTGTTCATATGTGTTAGAGTTTGTAATCTTGTTTTTTCAGTCGTGGCCATAGTCCTAGTTATGTACGAGTGGTTGGAGTCGTGTACGAGTTTGATTGTGGTCGTCTACGAGTACGTGTCATAGTCGAGTTCAAGTCTGATTCATAGTCATATCCGAGTTCGAGTTGAAGTCGTAGTGTAGGGCATAAAAGGCAGAGCCATGTAACCGAGAGAGCAAGGGCGAGAAAGAGGCAAGAGAGAGAGGACGATCAGGGTGATCGTATAGATCTGTGTGATCGAGAGAAAGAAATAAAGAAGAGAAGAGCGGTTTGGCTCTGAAAAATCTATCGTATTCATTGTGTTCTCATACGTGGTCGTAAACGACTTACGACCACGGCGAGCAGGGGATCGTAGGTGTGATCGTAAAGGAGTTATGACCACGGCGATCGAGCCCGGCGTGCGCAAGAGCTGAAGACGTGGTCGTAAGGAGTTACGACCACAGTCATAGAGCAAGAGTTGTAGTCGTAAAGCGTTACGACTGCAGCGTCGACAGAGTCTTCGGCGTGGTCGATAGAATCACTGCGTGGTCGTAAGGAGTTACGATTACGGTGATCGGCTGTGGTCGAAGCCTCGAAGGAGGTGTAGCGAAAGGCGGTGAACATGGTCGTAACTTCAGCTGAGGTTTACGACTACGTAGTCGGAGCAGCGATGCGTGATCGGAGAGATCACAATGTGGTCGTAACGACTGTCTGTGTGGTAGAAGAACCAATAGAGCGGTCGTAGCGACACAGAAGATGGTCGTAGCTACTACAATGTGGTCGTACGGCTATAGGAGGTGATCGTAGCGACTATAGAGTAGTCGTAGAGATCCTGGGGCAGTCGTAAAGGCTGTAACAATATGCATGCTTGGCATTCCAGATACAAATGGCAAGTATGCAACAATTAATTAACGAGGCTTAGTTTCATCTCATCGATCTTTTACAGCTTAGAAGAAAGAAATTAAAGTGTGCAGTGATCATCGTCTCATCGATTTGCGTCGACCAGCTAGATAGAAAGGTTTTGAGACGAAAAGTTCACCCAAACCTGAGAGATGAAGTGATGAAACAAAGAGTGCGAGAGGCTTCTGCGAAGGGCCAAGAGTCCTGTGATCTAACGCCGTACAAGGAGATAGAGGCTTAGACAGGTATGAACAAAACGCTAAGATGCAGTGCTAATGTTGTGTGCGCAGTGCAGGCTGTGCGTAGCAGGACAACGAAAAGTCTGCTCGGCGGCACAGTGTTATACGGGAGCATATTGGAATCGAGCAGAGGTAAGTACGCGGAAGGAATCCAACCAAAAGCTACAGTTACTCGAAAGTTTTTTCATCCAGTGATACATGTAGATGCATATGCGTCTGCCTCTATGCAAGGGAGGTGGCCATGGCTAAGTGTCAGATGTCTACTCTCTGCGCGCAGGCCATATCTTCTTCAAAGGTTACTTCTCCGGGTCACCCCATTGTTCTCTTCTTTCAATGTCCAAGAAAGTTTCTTTTTTTTTCCCTCCCTGAGAATGTGGTGCTAAATGTGCGGCTACCATTATTTTGAAGCATGCGTGTAATTTCCAGCCAAAAAAAAACAGGGTAATTCAAGGTAAATGTGGTCGATTAACTACCACAAAACTTGAGGCAATAGTTATGGGAATGCTTGTATTGGTTTTTGGCTGCGGCTGATGAATAACAGTAACTGATAAATAGTATTATACTATATAAGAAAGACGGTACAACGAAAGACACTATAACATTGGGACTGCCATGTAACTTACGGAATTGTGATATAATAAAATATAAAGTATATTATAATATGTAAAAATGAAAAGTAGTGCCTGATGAATATTAGTTGCTTATAGAAACCGAAGTGTTTGTATTGATAAAACCAATATAAACAGGCAGTTATATAACAGCATAAATAGAAAAAGGCCTTGTCGACGAATCTATCACTACTACAGAAAACCGTATTACAGACTGTTCAGAAACGTCATCACAGACGGTTTTGTGAGCCGTCTGAATTTATGGGTCAGTAATGATATGAGGTCATCACAGACGGGTTTTGAACCGTCTGTGGTGTAAATATCACAGACGGTTTTTAACTAAAAACCGTCTGTGATTATCACTAGCACAGACGGTTTTTAGGTAAAAACCGTATGTGCTATTCTCTTCTACCCCTAAATCTATTTCTGTTTATTGGCTAGCGTCAAGAAATGCTAGCCACCCTTTGAAACAAGCTAGCAGATCGACACAATATATATAATACATCCAATTCACATTCATTCATTTTAGAAACAAAATATCCATTCCACAAATCAATTAATAGAAATAAAATAAATTATACATCCATGAACAAATATACACATGAACAATTAAGCTCAATCACCTAGTGAAATATGCACACTAAAACAAGCAGATCAAAATGACATAGAATTACATGAAACAATAAGTATTCATAATAGTAAGTTTTAAATGTTACATATAACATTACCGATAGCTACATTCCTATATGTCACTGGGCTGGGGGATGGCGGCGGCGACGGGCTCGGGGGCGGCGTCGGCGGACGGGCTCGGGATGGCGGCCGCGACAGAGCTCGGGGGCGGCGGCGCGACAGGCTCGGGGCGGCGGCGCGGCAGGCTCGAGGATAGCTATAAATCTTGCGATGTCGCGCAAAACCCTAACTTGAGGGTATATATAGGAAGGCAATATCACAGACGGCTCGGGGACTGCGTCGGCGACGGGCTCGGGGACGGCGGTGGCGACGACGGGCGCAGGGATGGCAGTTGCAACGGGCTCGGGGATAGCTATAAGTACTGCAGTGTACGCGCAAAACCCTAGCTTGAGGGCCCAGAAGATTAAAATCTGGGAATCTCTTTTTTTTGGGCTTTTGTAATAAATTTGCCTTGAATTTGACTCTCGTCTCAGTATTGCAAAGACAAGTATAAGAACGTCAAAAATGAACACCATATGCAAAAGTTATGCTCGTTTTACTGAAAGTATCTCAAAATTGACTCAGACGGATATTATGAAATTTTGGGGGATTGCAAGGCGGGAAACATATCACAGACGATTTGATATACGAACCGTCTGTGGAAACTTCATTATCACAGACGGTTATTATCTAGAACCGTCTGTGATCTGTGATAATGAAGTTTACACAGACGGTTCGTATATCAAACCGTCAGGAAAATATCCTGACGGTTATTCTAGGGCATACGTGATGTAGCGATCAATTTAGCCTATTTTGTAGTAGTGTATGTGCGTTATTTCGATTGATTAAGTGAGAAAGCGATGAAGTGTGCATACTAGATAGACTTGGAAAGTTGAGACATCTTTCTTCTAATCGGGACCCGAATGACAAAAAAAAAAGAACAAGATGTATAATTGACTTGATCATGCTGCGTACTACCATGCAATGCGTGTCCCAGCTGAAAGAAATGTACCTTATTACATGGTGGAGTAGTTGCTTTCCTCTTCCTAAAGCATAGAGAAACTTCACGAGCTCTGAACGTGTGAGGATGTATTTTATCCGTTAGTGAAAGCTATGCATATTTTATTTTAGATCAATTACTCCATCCTAGCTGAACTTTTAGAGAGCAGACATGTGTATAATACTATTATGTTGTCAACAAAAAATAGATTACATATAGTTGCGTTGTTCCAAATTAATGTCATTCACTTTGAAACTTTAGTTAGTTGTCGTGGAATGAAGTTTTGTTTGCATGCAAGAGGACATCATTCAATATCCTCAGTGGACCCGTACCTAAATGAAGTCTCTACAATATGTACTACAATCAACTTATAAACGCTGTCTTAAAAAGATATTTCGTTTAAAAGCTAATTACTGTAGAAAAGTAACTTTTATAAACTGAAAGAAGATATTTTGTTTCATTTTTTTCCAGGACTATTCACAGTAGTTAACAGTAGTGCCTTTCGTATCCATCAAAATAGACAAACAACCTCTTATCAGTGGACCCGTCGCCTTACTTTTTTTTGTTCTTGTTCCTATTGGTTCGAAGATAGTAGTAGCTGTTTTTCTGCTTTAACTTGTTCCAGCCAAGCCTAAGATGAAGTGTAAGTTCTTTCTTTGTTGTCTGTTCCTATGCAGGCTGTCACTGTTATTTCATGGTGAAAGCAAGTAGCTAACCTATATTTACAACTTACTTACATTTTTTTTTTGTGATGGGGCTAAGATACACTTTTTAATTTCTAAAAATACAAACCACATATACATATCGGTACATACACTATCTTAATCCTCAAAAGTGCCTCTTAAGATGCATGTGCAAGGGATATTGAATTATTAGAATATAGGATGGTGGTGATAGCTCTCACATGTACATCTGGAAAAATCATATTCACATTTGACCAGCACATTTTTGAAATTTTGTACAAAACTTTTTTTGTCAAGCGATGTGAAGTTAATTTTTTTCCTCTTTAGTTGCTACAGAGCACAATGACTACACATCGCCCTTTTTCAGATGTGTAGAGTTATAACAAAGATTTGGTTTTCATTTTCCTGCGGTGTTTAATTTCTATCATTTTCGAACTTTCATTCTACAAGTAAATGAGAATAATGTAATCTTTTGTTTTTAGGTGCGTATTGTCCGGCGAGACAACGGTGCAAAGGTTGATACTCCTTCGACCGATTTGGTTGAGCAGGTTAGAGTAGTGTTACTGGATGGGATTCAGGAAAACTTGTTCGAAACAGCCAAACTAAAGAGAGATGCCTGCATTAAAGTCAAACACACTTGGGATAAATTCACAGCAGCTCTGAATGACAAAAAGTTGATCTTGGCTCCATGGTGTGATGAAGAGATATTTGTAGGCTTTTACTACATTTATCCATGTTTTTTTAAGAAAACTATGCAACAATTAACTAATAGGATTGACTAATGACGATGGTGCTCATGTTTGTATCTGAAACACTTTATGTACACATCACAACAATACATCGCAACTGTAGAAGTGGGAGCAGGGGTGTGGAATAATGTGAAGGAGAACAAGCGTTAGGAAACTTATATAGCTAAAAATTATGTAACATTAAAAATAAAACTATTTAAAAAAAATTTGTAGCACCTCACACACCAATATGAGATACTACTACAGAACGTTATCGCTAAAAAAACGAATAAATAAGAGCAACTAAAGAAATCGCAAGGAAATTAAAACTTTAAGAGTGCTTTATTAGAGAACCAGCGGAAGCTGAAATAAATATTTGAAATATAAGACCGGTCCACTTCTAACCAAATAAAGAATAAATAAGGTAACATAAATAGTGGCAAGCCACGCTGCTGAAAACTCGAGTGCTCCTACCCATGCATGTTGCTATCACTCCACTGGCCTTTTACTTGAGAATGAAAAGAGCAAGCGTGGGATTTAAAAATCTCAGCAAGTACTCAACAACGATCACAAACAAGGTATATAAATGATAAGTAATGTAAGCAACTAATTCACACACATTAAATGTAATGAAACTAGCTTACCGAAAACACTGATAAGGATTGGAGATAGAGATAATAGGAATGGTGGAATTAAAGGTAATTGTTATTTAGCAAGTTATGGTAAAGACACTTGCAATTACTTTTCACATACTTGATTATACGAGAGTAGCCAGACACGTCATTGTCCTTGGCTGTATAACTGCAGACGAAGTGTAATATCCTGAGTAACGAAAGTCTGTACATTACTAGGTGGGTGAAAATCTCCTCTATATATGGGTAACCTTAGGCGAGGTAACCGTTTTATTATCGGTAGAGCTATTGGCAACGTAGAGGGTTTGGCGGTGTCACCCATGGTGGTGCAGGGAAGGAAGAAGGTTCAGATTGGAGATGCGTCAGATACCATGAAAGCATGGAAAAGCTTCGTGCGATAATTCTCATTGAAGGAATTCGGTGAGTACATATAACCTGGACAGCAAGCAACAAACAACTAGCTAACTAGAGATAGGGTTGTTAACTAAAGATCCTATACAAAAAAAAAATACAGGATATGCAAGGAAACTACTGTAGTCGGTCCGGCAAAATAGCCGGGACGCTGATGCAGCGGATCAGCGTTTAACAGTTACAGGGGTAAGAGGGCTTCACTCCAGAGCATTGTACCTTTCCAAAAGAGAGAGAACTCTAGAGCATTGTCAAAAATGCGTGCCGGTAAAAGTAAAAACAGACATTGACAGTACGTGCCCATTTGACTACAGAAACGCCTTCGCGTCAGATCTTTTATGCAAAGTATGACTTCTTTGCTTAACCAAGTTAAAGGAAGAAGGCGACCTTTTTTTTAGTACGTTCTAGACAAAAGAACTGGAACTAGCTGTACCCTATATTCTTCCTGCCACTTCATGGACCAAGAGTGAATGTCTTTCAGAGATTTGGTGATCTATGAACACCTAATAAATGGCACTTCTGATAGATCATGCATGATATTGATACCCCCTGCCTGCTGCCTGCCTCCTATGCTGCTGCTGCACCCTGCAGTTTGCCACACTGGCAACATACTACCGGTGAATGCCAGGCACAATCAAGGACTTGCCGCGGGGGGGAATTACTACGAGCCAGGAGAAGGGTTTGAAGTTTCAATTCAAACCTTTATGAGCGGTCATCGATCTCAGCCTCAGCATCATGGCATGCATGGGGGCACAAAAGCTGTTGCCCAGCACATGGTTCTCACTGGAACTCAGTGTGCTGTGGCTGTGCGATGCATCAGTGCATGTACTAACAGAGGGAAGGGCTTTCTCTCCTTTTGCTACCATCCATCTCTTCTTTTCACTCTGCTCGTGCTCGGCTCGGCTCGGCTCCATCAGAAAGGATTTCTTTTCGGCTTGCATTTACCCCACCCTAAATATAGCCTGGAGTTGAAAACGTACCACGTAGGTGGTGTTAATGGCTCAATCAAAGGCAATCTCATGCTCAGATCATTAGCTCTTTTATCATCGCCTCCAGGATAGCGCGGCGCATCAGGGCCAGCGCCCGTGCGGCGAGACGAGGGCTGGGAAAGTCAAACACGCTTGCTGCCGCGGCACGTCGCCGCCGCGGTCGCGTCCATGCGATGCTGCCGCACGCACGACCGCCCTCGTGCTTGTGCTGCCGGGTGCCGGCTGTTGCTGCTACCCGGCTCCTTGCCTTTGCGCGTCGCCGTCCACGCCCCCGTGGCCTAGCCCATCGTCCCGCAGGCCATGACCTCACCTCGGTGTTGCCGTTTGTCGTAGGCCTCCACGCTACTCGGCCATGCATACCCCGCCCGGAGCATCCCGTGCAAGACGGCGTCCCCACCGGACACGGGAGATACTGATAATAAAAGGGCTGGTTGTATGCATGGGCGCTATTTCCTTTTTTCTTTAGTTGGAATCTTCTACATCAGACCTAGCCAAATAGGTCGTCCAGCATGGCATAGACCCAAATAGAGCATAGCCCAATTAGGCCCTCCATGGCTAGCTTGAATAAGTTATTATGCCATGCCATACGGGTCTATGTGTCTACTCTTGAACCAAGATACGACACGAAGAGGGGTCGGGCTGGCCTAGACACACTTAGCCCAACGGGCCACCGATGATATATTGAGCACGGTGGCATGGTCCGATGATGCCCCAATACTGCCCCACCTATGGCCCAGCGCTACCCGTAGCCACCGCACCTCCATTGCTGCTCGCGCGAGAGGAGTAGACTGAAGTCGGTGATCGGTGGGGGAGGGAGGCTAACAAGAGGGAGAGTCGGAGAGAGGAGGCGGCAGTCGACGTGGGTAGGGACGAAGGAGGCAGCAGACGGTAGGGAGGGAGGAGGCGATAGCGACATAGGAGGGAGGAGAGAAGGCCGGTGGGGACGGGGCCAGGGCCGTGAGGAAGGAGGCGACGGAGGCAGCCGGCCTGGTACCTAGCGGCGGCACTACCGGTGCTGCTGCCGCATGCGGCAATGCGACAGTGGTAGAGCCACAGGGGTCAGGGGCCAAGGAGAAGAGGGCAACTAAGCAAGGGCTAAGAGGGGTCCTTGGACGTAAGTTTAGTGTTATTCGTAAGTATGTTTACTACTAGTCACAAATAATTTTACTACCAATCGCAAGTAAATTTACCGTTAGTTACAAGTAATTTTACTGCCAGTTGTAAGAAGTTTTACTGCCAAGTCACCCGTCTACGCTCAGAAAGTATAGTAACCCTAATGCAAGTAATTTATTGTCATCCCCTAGCAATTTTATTTTACTACCACAATAGAGTTATTGTATTATTCTAAGCAGAACTGGCCTCCTAAGAGAGTTGGAGGTAAATAGCGTGCCATGTTGGGCCGGGCTATGCCTCAGCACGGTATTGTGCGTGTCGTGCTGTGCCAAAGTGTTGGCCCAAAGACAACACATCCGATCAGGTATGGTCCGTTTACTATTTATGTAGTGTCGTGTCTGGGCTAGTCCGATAATACCGTGTCTTGGGCTGGTATGGTCGGCCCGCCCTATTTGGTAAGGTCTGTTATGCACTAATCCCGTTTCTGAAAATCCAAGCGTGGGCCTAGGAGTCCATATGTCACGGCAGGCCAACTAGTTGGCAGGCCGTTTTTGGCTGATGATTACTACTTCACAGGGAAAAAGTACATAGGCCCAGCTACATAGGTCTATTTCAGAGGACGCCAAAAATTAAAAAACCAATTCCGTTGTATAACTGATTGATTCAAGATTTAAATTTTATCTTTCTCAAAATCAAGAAGTTCAATATTTAGATTTTATATTTTAAAAAGCAGGATTCAAGGTTTATAATTTTCAAACTTGCATAAGTGAAAAATATAAGAACACCACTATGTTCTGGATACAGGTTCCCCTATAGTCCTGTACCATCCCTAGCGAGCGAGAGATAAGAGGGGAAATGAGAGTGTTGCCCTATACCATGTCTTCTATGGCCCAAGAGTTGTTTTTTGCTCTTCTTTTGGGTTTTTGTGAGGACCGAAGAAGCTCTGAACTTGTAGAAGGATGCGACTAGGTGCCCCAAGGCCGCGATAGTCTTGTCAAGGAAAATCTATAGGCAAAAAAAAATCAAGGAAAAGGGCAAAAGGGAATGTAGCATCCATTGCTATCTCTTCCTACCTGATGTGTTTCACTGTTTTTTACCATTTAATCCCTAGTTTTCTCACCGTCTTTGTCTGCATCTGTACTCTACAAATTTGACACTAATTTTACCATAGTTGCACACGAACCAACAACATAGCCTTGATTTTACTAACCATTTGAACGTTAAGTAATCATATTCAAAGTTTTCAACCAGAAGCATGACCATCAAACAGCAGAGCGAATGGAGTAAAAAAAGATGTACCACCCTGAGCTCCCCTTTGTTTTTATCAATAGTTACACATTGTAATAAGGTTTTTGGTCCCCTTTAACGCTAAATACAGTGTAAGTTTTTTGCTACGAGTTGCAGTAGAATGCATGTTTTGCATAGAAAACCACACTCCTTGTGCACCAAAAAAGAATCCAGCTATCCCAGCTTCATGTTCCTGGGGTAAAAGCAGAAAGATAAAATTTGATTACTGAAAAAGTTTGCTTTTAGGTACATTACATACCATTATATGCATCCATTTTTTTGTGTGTTTTGTCGTATGAGAATGCCACACATTTTAGCATAAATGATAAGAAAATGTTAAAACAAATAATGATTATTATCTTGCATGTGCAGTGGCTATGGATTGCAATGACATGTCAGCCATTGATGTCAATAAGTATGACTTCAAGATGACATTATGTAGCCTACTGCTGCAACTACAAGCGCTAGCCTTGGAGGTAATTCGTCACACAAGCTTGAGGTTTCTGAGGGTATAGCAGCAACAGGGACAACACTTGGTGATTCAAGTGATGAGGATAATATTAGTGTTGATAAAGATGAAGGAGATGTTTTTGAGGTTTGGTCAACACCTCAAGAACCATTCATAATGATGACGTTCGATTCTTTTGAGGCTACTAAAGCACATTACAGGGTTTATTCTAAGCATTTTGGATTTGCTATCAGAATTTGTAGTTCACGCACTTCGGTCAGAGATAAAAAGCTTAACAAGTTGCACTTGTTGTGTTACAAGGTTGGTGTAAACAAAAAAGAGAAGGAAGACTCTCAAAACCCAAGGCCAGTAGTTAAGAAATGAAATATAAATAAGATATACAGGACTCATTGTCCAGCTCGCATGGTTGTAAAACGCATAGGTCAAGTGTGAAAACTTACTAACTTTGTGCATGATCACAACCATCCCCTCATTAGAAAACCATTCCTTAGTAGGTTTTTACATTGCCATTGGCACATACCGAAGGAGGAAAGGGAATTTGGGCGTCTCCTTCATGGTTGCACTGTCCCGACAGGCTGGCAAATGTAGCTTATGGCCGATTTGTATGGATCAGCTCATAATGTGCCTTACATAGTTAAGGGCATAGCTAACTACTCGGCTTCCATACGTGCTAAATATGGAAATACTGACATGCAGGGCACACATGCCTATTTCCAAAAGATGAAGAAGGATGATCAACACATAATGGTCTTCACTTGACTTGGTAATCAACACACGATCATCTTCTTTTAGACTTCAATCTATATTTTAGATCTAAGGAATGCACTAGTATATGAGAAAGTATGATTTCGAATGCATACCTCTTTGATTTCACATTTCCATCAAATCAAACTAAGCTATAGTATAATTACATAAACATATTAGTCTCATATATACATTTATCATTATCACCCAAACATTATAATAGTTTTTGTCATTATAACCAAAACCAACTTAAACGGAGCTTGATCTTTTACTGGTACTACCGACATGCGGTAGTACTGTTTTTCACGAGCGGTACTACCATTTTTTCGGAGAGCAAAAATGATCCAAGATATACCTTTCTGTAAATATTGTACCGCCAACTAATTTTCGATCATACCAAGGTGCGGTACTACTGCACATATTGCCCGGTCATACCGCACTGCGGTAGTACCGCCAAACACACGTCGGTACTACCGACTTTCTTGACAATGCATAGTTAGTTTTGGAGTTTTAATTCAAATGCATTTATGACCTTTGTCTCGAGCCATATCAATCTTCTTGTCAATCTTAGCATGCATCTCTAAGTCGTCGAGCAAAATCCAGCACTAAACCTTTCAAACACTTGATAAACATCTTAGTCATATACACAAATAAATAAATATAAAGCAATATGAGTATATATGAACTACACAAGTTTTATACACTGAAAGAATATGTTTCAAAGTAGAGATATCGATATATGTGAAAAATGGAACATGAATCAATACTAATGAAATAACAAAATATAGAGTGAATTCTCTCTAAATGTGTGCATATAAGAATATGTAATAAAAACATATGTATATATTCAAGTAGACTTTTGGTGAAGTTCAACTTATATTTTAGATTCGAAAATACAACAAGTTATAAGAATATGACGTCGAATGTATACTCCATGATTTTGACCTTTTTATCCAAATATGACTAAGTAATAATATACTCAATAAAAGAGTTAGTCTCGCATTTAGATTTGTTATTAATGAATTAAACTTATATTTTGATTTATCATTAATCGAATTAGTCTTACATTTAGGTTTATCATTAATCATCAAAATCAATCTAATTAAAATTTGAACTTACAAGAACCTCGCTGCCGCCGCCGTCACCCCCACGTGCTTCCGTTTAGCCTAGAAACAAAACAGCTTCAGCTACCACCTCCGCCTCCCACCCAAGAAATCGCTACCACATCCTCACCTTAGCTCTATCTCCCTACCATACTTGCCCACCCCCCTCCCCATACTCCAAAATACGCTAAATCTAGTACACTACTACCAGCAAAAACGCTACCAAAAATTCCATAGACGATACACACCTCAAAAATGTACAGAATGCTTGAGAAAAATCAAAACTCTAGAAGAAGTTGCTGCCATTCGATTGAACATGAGAAGCGAACGAGACGCGGAATGCGCTCTCCTCTGTGCCGATAAGAGCAAATGGCGCGGCTCTCGAAAAAGTTTAAACAGCGTGAAGGAAAGATTTCACGTCCGACTCCGAACGCAATTGTAGCTCTAGCGCACCTACGTTAGTTTCTACCCCATGTCCATGAAAGTGGGCCCAGCAAAAATGCTTAACCTCCTGTCATGTGACCATCGCTCTCCGCTTTGGTCATCCGTTTTTTGGTCCCCCTACCGACACAATGCGCAGCGATATGGTCGCCGAACCAACTCTTCGACTCGATTGTTTGTAGCGCTATAGACTTCGCGTTTGTAGAATTAATCTTTGACAGATTTTTTTTTTGAAGCATCGATGGAAAAGATTCAGAACAAGTCACAGCACAAAATCTTCTCTTGGCATCACGCGGAAATAGGATGGACACTTCGCGGAACAGGTCATGGTAGTGTGGCTACGTGACGGCACTTGGGATTTTGACACATCCGGTTAGGCTCATGTGGTGCATGCATATCCGATAGCTTGTGTACATGGCACATGCACAGCCGCACAGCTCCATGCAAGGAAATCAGTGTCTCAGATTTACCAGTGTCCGTTTCCTTAATTTGCTTCCTTTCAGTTGCCTGCAGACGGATGGAGTAAGCCAATGTTCTTCTTGGCTTTTAAAATTTAGCTTTTAGTTTCTTTAAAAATTAAAATAAGTGGGACGGTTTCTTAAAGCAGATTCTTAAAATAGCTTTTCAAGTCTAAAATCATATATATTATCTACGTCGACATTTTCACAAAAATACAGCTAAAAATCATTAATCACAACCCAAACTAACAAGGCCTCTAAGAGACAGTTGATGTGAATGGCTCGTGCCCAATTAATACAGATGAAACAAGTGTCCTGGAGAGGGTTCTTTCAGTGATACTAAGGCTAAGTTCTTTTTTGCTTATTACTTGTGGCTTATAATTTATACTACAGTAACTAACTTTTAAACGGTATATTTTTAAGACGGTGTTAACAGAAAGATTGTAGTAAAAAGTGTATTGAGTTTAGTTATACTGGCTAAAATCATATGCGACTATTTTTTCTATATACTGTCTCTTGTAAATAAATAGAATTTAAAATTTTAAGCTAATCCAAAAGAATCTACCCTAGATATCTCTGCCGTTAAAGGGACACTTGTGGATTACTAAGTCGACAAGTCTCAGGACCCCATGAACGCGTAGGGCGTGGCCAGGATAATGAGGCCAAACGAATAAGTTCAGGTTCTGTTTTGATTTTATACGTGTAAGCCGAACCTGATCGCGACAGCGAGTTAGAAATTAGGTTCGATTTTGCTCGCCCTCGGGATCAAACTAGTAGCATCTAATTAATTTTTTACTTGCTTCTCTTTTCATTTGAGCCAAATTCTACATGGAATGTAAAACCTGACCCGCTTCGAATTAGCAAAAAGGCCTGAAGTTCGAGCCACCGACACATGGCTATTGCCTAACTAAAATGTACTACAGAGATGTTCTTTACATCAGCAAACTTTGACTGTTTTTCGATTTTTCTACAGTAATTAATTTTTAAATAGAGTGTTTTTTTTAAAATAGAGTCTATAAGTTGATTATAATATACACTATAGCGACTTTATTTATATAGATCAAAAACCGTACGCGAGTTTCTGTTATTTCATATCTCTCATGAACAGGCAAAAACCATAAGACACCACCAAAATTTATAAATCAAAACAAAAAAAACAAGCCCTATAGCTACTCAAGTAAATATTTAAAAAAGAAACACTAGAAGCCAAGTGGGCAATCTGATGGCATGTGGAGTAACAAAATGGATGAACGGAACAATTTCAAGTTACTGCAACGCTGGACTTGGTTTTACCACCACTCTCCCAACCTTTGCACGGCGAGCTGGAAACTTTTGGCAGATCAGCGGCAGTCCCGGTCCGTCCAATTCACTTGAAATAAGCTAGTTTATAATTTATTTTATATTATAACTAATTTATTTTATGCTGTATCTGTGAGTGGATTTTTAACGTAATTACATTTAAAAAATTAAAAATAAAAAAAATATTGACTATCGCGGATAATGTAAACGAATACAGAAAAAATAAAGAAAAAAACAAAAAAACCTAAAAAAACAAAATGTTAGAAAAAGATAAAATTAAAAAATAGTAAATTAGAAGTCAGAAATTAAAGCTGAAGCCAAAACAAGCGAGGCCGAACTGGTCAGAGCGGCCTCACCGGCGATCCTCTGCTTGGTACCAAACTGGGAGTGCGACAATCCGATCGACGGGGAGGAAAGCGGATGGAGCGTGCTTGTACACCGGTGCGCACGTCGTGTTGGGCTCTGGGCCATTTGTGCGCATACAGGATGGGCGTACGCCAATCAACCAATTGACCGGTTGCTAGCAGTTGACCATGTTCTGACCTGTGACGGCAACCCGAAGGTGGCAACAAACGCTACTGGCTCTGCCGCTTCAAGACTCTCATCCGTAGCTCTGGCCTTTGGGCTCCAGCGCTAAGGTCCTATTCATATTAATTTTTACTTCTAACTTTTATTTACAAAAGTTAAAAGTTAATATGAACATCTGATTTCTCGAAGTGGCTTCTCCACTCCACTCCCTATCGTCTCGGTCCGAGGATAAGACAGGGGGTCATAGATGTATCACACATTCCATTCCGCTCGCTCCTGTCACGCGCACATATCTCTTTTACTTTTTTACCACTCACCTCTCCTTATAAAAAAACACTTCTTTCAATTATTACTATTTATTTTAGTTAAAAATCATAAATTATAACTAAAAGCTATTAGTAAAACCAATACAAAACGCCCTCTTTGCAGATCATTATTCTCCCAGCCGGTGTTGCATTATTAGTAAAACCAACACAAACGCCCCCTAAACTCTATGCAGATCATTAGTCAAATAAGTTACTGGTTATATTCCAAAAAAATATATTGTTCTTGAGTCCCTATCATTTTAAGCAAGCTTTGACCCACTTTTCTTGTATGTTTCCCTTCTTTTTGAGAAAAGCCTAATTTGCTAACTAATTAAAAAGCATAGATTTTATAGGATCAGGTATGACGAGTTAGATAAGAGATAAATGACGTTTTGAAATCTTCTACCTGGTATTGGCAACACAATGCAAAAAAATAAACACAAAATCACAAGCTTTACCAAAGTCAAGAGCCAAAGAACACAAGATCGACTGAGACTTACTGCCTCACCGATCTGACCTCCGGCCAGAGGGTGGTTGGACCACTCAGCCAGTCTGACCGCAAGTTCCACCGGTCCTGGACGATCTAACTGTTCAACGAACAAGTACAAAAATCAGCACATCTCTCAATCAAGAAAGTGACAACTCTTAGACCACTGATCTAAATAGGATAAAACTTGGTATAAATCCTCACTAGGATGTTAGGAACCTATTCCAATCATAAATCATGAAGATAAAAGCAAAAGTTTTGACATTTATCCAAAACAAGAAAAGTTATACTAAAACCGGGCAAAAGAGATAAATCTCGATCTGCTCTTGCTCGTGAGTCCTTTATGATCTAAATGACTTTGGATGGATTGTCACATGTCATAGCAAACTAGATCATGGTATGAACTCAAACCAAAATGTCATTAAGATCAAAATCCTAAAATCACCTCTCCCTTGAGCAAAATCGGGCAATCACAAAAACTTTCCATAAAAAGTATTTAGATGAATGCTATTTGATCTCTAAGAGATATCGTCACCTTATATACATCCTTGGCACTAAGAAGGATCATGAGAAGATGAAATCCAAACAAGAAAACCAAGCAAATCACAAGAACAAGAAGAAATCTATAGCATAACTCACTTAGACAAAGTTTGAATATTTATTTCATTCTAAGAGAGGAATGTTTTACAGTCACTCCTTAATGAGGGACAGAGCTCTAAGTGTAAAGCACACATAAAGTTTCCAACACAAAAAACCCTAACCTCTCTCCAAAAATCCTTAAGAAAGCTCTCATCTCTCAACACACACAAGGGATTATATAGTTAAAGCTACTCACCTTTCACCAAACCCTACCAACTAGCACATCCTTAGTGGATACAACCACTTACAATTAGGGAACCCAATAACCCACGCTCAAACTAGTTTTACACTCGCACACAATTGCATGTTTTTCAAAGTGTGACTTCCACGTGGCTTCAATAGCCCGATAAGACGCTCTATTCTCCAAGACATGGCCTCAACTACTTAGGCCACCACCGTAGTTTTTCAAACCGTCTCTCCACCCTGTATCAGACAATTTCCCCAATTGCCACCCATCGGCCTTCATAGTTCTTCTCCTCAAAGCAACCACCACAATAAAATTTGTAATGTCCAATGACTTGACACAAAGATTGTATGTCTTCTTCGAGGACTGTCACCACTTGAAACACCCAGGTCCAATAGCACACCACATGCATGCACTTGCTTCATTATGATTCTTGTCTTTCTCCCATGCTTCTCCACTTGAGATGATGCTCCACCCAGATTTGCTCAACCCTCTATGGCCTCAGAGCACCTCCTGTAGCTTTGGCCTTCCTATTGATTGCAACAATCACCAAGTGCCCTACACATCAAAAAAACAAGCAACCATCTTGAGTACAATCGACATGTACTTGACTCTCATCTCGACGCTCAAACAATTAATGCTCTATTTAGTGTTTTGAATGTAGAGGTGTTTGATGTTGTATGCAATCTCAACAGCACTCATGACATGTGACTTAGATTTATAAATGTATTTTGCAAATGGTTGAAGTCCATATTTCCTAGTCTTTGTGGCATGATGTTTATATTTACGAACGTGCTTTGCAAATGGTTAAAGCTCATATACAATCCTTGTAGTATGTGACTTAGGTTTGTAAATGTGTTTTGCAAACGGGTTGAGTCCATGTACCCAATCCTTGTGGCATGCTTCTAAAGTGTGCAAATGTATTTTGCAACTTGTTGTGAGCCATGTTTTTGACTTTTGTTTGTATGGTACCACGTTTTATGAATATATTTTGCAAAAGTGTTGAAGTACATGTAATTTATCTCTGTTGAAAACTACAAGGCAGCATGACCGCACTTTATGTGGAGATATGCCTGAAATGGTCAGGTTGGCTCTGTGTGAGATATCGAACCGACTGGCAATGTGACCTCTCTGAGGATGGCGGTATGAGTGGGGTGGTCTGACCAGCCCTGTGTGGGTGGTCGGCAGTCTGATCGGCTCATGGCAAGTAGTCTAATTGGCACGGTACAACCGACCTTGTGGTACTATCGGACATTTGTTGCCGGTAATTATTTTCCAGATAGCTCCATTTTTCTTGTCATGATCGGTGCATCAGACCGGCCTATGTGGTGGTTTGATCGGCATGCAGTCTAACTGGCCCCTGTGTGGGCGGTCAGACCGGCCAAGTCCTGTAACAACTAGTTTTCTAGCCGATGCGAGGAAGAGTGGTAGTATCGATCTATTGCCTACAACACTACCGCATTTCATGGTTTTTACTATCAATGGCTATTTTTTTGTGTGGAGTATAAATACCTCCTTTTGATCGGTTAGAGAATATCGTTGATGCCCTATTCTGCATTCTTGAGCTAGCGTGAGGCTTTCCACTCAATTGTGCATATGTTGCATCTTGTGAATAAGGAGAGAGGTGTCTACTTGTATGTGTTGCATCTAGAGGTGTATTTCGTATTCACATTAAGCTTGCGCATTCGCTGCATGTAGTGAGAGCAAGTAAGGGGCTTGACTTGTTACTTTTGGAGGTTGTCGGCTTCTAGATGGTCTTAGAGGCGTCGTGTCTGGTGACCTTCTCAAAGAAACTTGTGAGAAGACCTAGCATATTGTGAAGATTGAAACTCACCTACCTAGAAAGAAAAAAAAGCTACCATTAGTGGAATTAAGGTAATTAGCTTAATTCGTGGAGTCGGTCTAATTCGTTTGGGTTTACCTTAATATGGATTAGGAAAAACTGACAAGTTTTCGAACAGCACAGTAAAACATTATGTGTCAATTGTGGTTTACTTTCTTGAGCAATTTACATACTTGTGATTTACATTCATAGAAATTGAATTGACTGCTTGTCACCCTAGGATTGTAAACTTTGACATGGACTTAGGGTGTTGGTGCACTTAGATGAACCTAGAAGATTTAGGACATAATTGTGCAAAACCGATTTGATTTACGCTTCCGCAAATACTCTGCTTTAGCCAAGGGGTGAATTTGAATAGCATCTATTCACCCCCCCCTCCTCTAATCGGCCTCCTAGACCTTCCACCAATGACCTTCAGTTGGACCGCCATTACGTGGCCGGTCATACCGCTCTCAAAAACTCCACGCAACGCAACGAGCACCTCTCTGAAATAAAACTACCATCAACTAGAAATTAGTCGCACCGTATTTTCAGTCAGACCGCTCTCATGGCCAGTCACACCGTGTTTTCAGCCGGACCGCTCTCACGGCCAGTCGCATCGAACACTGGTTAGACTGCCGCCCACGGCCAGTTAGACCACTCAGCACGCGGTCAAACCGCCACTACAGGTCGGTCAGACCACTGCTCACCTGACAGTAAAAAATAAGAGACTAAAAGACACAAAATCAAACCTAAACCTCAATAATGAAGTGTAAGCAAAATCAAATACCCATCATACAACATAGGATAACCTCCACATAGTCTTACAAATTTAGAAAAAAAGATACTACTAGCATGCGTCCATTTGGCATGACATTGTGCACCGATAAGTGTTTGTCACGAACCAATGGAAGGCGTGCCAAGATCGATACTGAAACTTCCAGCAATCGCGTGAGATCTAGAAGCATGATGAAACTGAATTCGTATAAGTTCGCTCGTCTAGGTGCAGGGAAAGACCAATTGTGTGGCCTGCATTACAATGACATGGATCCGATCGAATCTATGACTCCATACGGTTGTTGTCGTACGAAATACCAGCTACTTGATTATTAAGACGTGAGATAATTAATCAGGAATCATTCCATTATGATTGGATATAAGAGTAGTAAAGCTTGTACAGGTGCATTAGTTTCCTCTTAGCAGAAGAAATGGCATGTTGCAGTGTAGTTGAAGGCAGTAGAAGTTCCTTTTTTGAAGTACAATGATTTTTACTACAAATTGTTCTATTTATGATTATCACTTGTACTATGACTTAGGATCTAGTAATTGTGCAAAAATCTAGTTAACAGTTCAATAATTAGTGACTCCGACATTAGTGAAGTCCCCTTGACGAAAAGCTATGCCATGTAACATGAACAAATTGTACACATCATTTTGTGTTTAGAGGTATTTGTAACATAGTTACATATAATAAAAACTACCGTAGATTGGGTATAAGTGGCAAAACGTAGCATATTTTTTCTATTTTTAATTTTTTAAATTTAATTATGTCAAATAAACCACATTCGGCTACAGTGAAATTTCAGCCGCTATAGTGCAATTTCAGCTATAAACTATAGCTTTTCAGTCCAACCGAGTGGGGCCTAAGGCCTTTTTTGGATGGACTGAGATCGGATAGGATCCCGCCCATCCATATAAGGTTCCGCTTGTTTTGGTTTCAGTTTCTGGCTTCTGACTTATCTAGGATGTGTAACCTCTCACCACTGTCCAATTATTGTCGGCTTTGTAATTGTATTCATCGCTGCCACCTCAAGAAAATTTCTACTGCAGAATAATAGGAGGATTTTACATAGAGAGATGTTTCCTATTGTCTAGCCCAAATTAAAGGTGCTAAAACTCTACAAAGAAAAAAAACCTTCATGTAGATAACTAAGCGAAGCAGTCGGCATTCTTGAAATGTAGCAAGATAGATACCTTGTTTTCTGAGACATTATCTTCGGACGTCATATTCCTGAAAATAAAAGAAAGGGAAAGCTTACCTGAACATGCCACTTTGTAAAGCCAGAAGAGAGCAAGAAGGGCCCTCCAAAAGAAAGGAAAATAGAAAAGCCGAATGGATGATGCAAGGAAACAACGTCGCCTAGTCAAATCAAATCCAAAGAAGCCACCCTGCCCATCCCCTATAAATAGCACACCTTCCCTAACCACTCGACAAATAACACAAGCCTCTGGAGTCCGGGCTTTCTTTCTACACCTGCTCTCTAGCTAGCTGCTGCTAGCTTCCTCTCCCTCCTTGCTCTTTCTACACTTGAAAGAGTTTCAAGAAGAAGCTGTCGTCCAGAGTCTAGCAAGCCTTGAATGGACTTTGACATGCTGAATTCCAGCCCGGAAGCGCAGCTCGAGCTGATGAACACAATTCTACAGCTGGAGCAGCTCACTACACTCCCTGAGCACGCCATGGGGGTGCCTTCGACCCCCCCTTCGCCACGCATGCGTGCCCCTCATCACTCCTCCTCGGCGCCTCACATGTCAGAAGGCACCAACGGCGGCGCCTACCACGACCAGTACTCCCAGCAGCTGCCTGCTGCCGCGTACAACGGCAGCCACCGCTCGGAGTACAGGACGCGGCCTCCTGCCGTCGGCAACGGCTGCGACGGTGCTGCCGTGGGGTCTGCGGCGATGCGGGAGATGGTCTTCCACATCGCGGCGCTGCAGCCGGTGAACATCGACCCGGATACGGTGCGGCCGCCGAAGCGCCGCAACGTGCGGATCTCCACCGACCCGCAGAGCGTCGCGGCGCGGATGCGGCGGGAGCGCATCAGCGAGCGCATCCGCATCCTGCAGCAGCTCGTCCCGGGGGGCACCAAGATGGACACCGCGTCCATGCTGGACGAGGCCATCCACTACGTCCAGTTCCTCAAGACGCAGGTGCAGTCGCTGGAACGCGCCGCCGCTGCCAGCGGCCACCGCCCATCACCCACCGGCGCCGTCGTGGCCTACCCGGGCCTGAACGGCCCGTGTTAGAATCGTGTCGACCACCCCTACTGCTTACGGTCCGACATGCATGCTCATGTAACAATCACTAATCGCCGTTGGGCCTGGGGCATGCACGTACGAGACGGACGCGCGCGTCGGTAGCACCTGTACGATCTTACGTGTAAATTAAGATGTAGTTAGCTAGATGCCTTACTATTTTACTACTAGCTAGTAATAGTATTATTGCGCATGCCTGTGATTGGACTCGCAACGCATGCACCCATGCATGTAGCTTGTACATTGTACGTACGTACGCACCGATCGTATTATGAGTAGCATTTCCGTTCGCTGCATCATCGATTGTTTCCCGGTACCGCTGTTGTCCATGTCGGGGACGACTATAAGACCCTGTTCCTATTAATTTTTATTTCTGATTTCTATTTTAAAAATTAAAACTTAATATGAATATATGATTGTTGAAATAACTTCACTTCTTTCACTACTATCTTCCACTACTCTCGCTCATGTCACGTGCACGTATCTCTCTCACTTTTTACATCATTCGTCATTTCCTTCTAAATTCACTTCTTTCAGTTACTACTATTTATTTTCTGCCAAAATCGATAAACCATAATTAAAAATCATCAGCAAAAATCAACACAATCTCTCCCATGGTGATGCCATAAGAAAGCCACACCATAAAGTTCTAAAGAAAGCACGCCGTAAAGCGGACGGACTTACTCCTGCGCGAACATATGTGTGCTCGATGGTTGGACGAAGCGAAGAGCAGGGGCGAATCCACCGTGGGTGCTTGTGGGTGCTCGAGCACCCCCTCCTCCCACCGTGGAAGAAGACCCGGCCGGTTGCCCAGAGGTCGGACTCGGACCGTCGGGCGTCGCCGCGTAGGAGGAAGAAGATTAGAAGAGCCCAGTTGCCCAGAGGTTGAAGATTGAAGGAAGGATGAGGCAAGGCCCAGTCGGTGTCTTAAGCCCAGCACCCTAGCCGGCCCAAATCAGTGACGGATCCTGGCCCAAAACCTCACCGACAGTGACAAATTAGTAACAATTGTGTGTTAGTGTCTGAACTAACCTATCTAGACCTTCCATTTGAGAGCTCCTTCGTTGTGTAATTTGGTTAACCACATCTTCTACTCTTACAGCCTTCCTCGCCATAGTTTGTACCGCTTCCGAGCTTCACCTGCTCATCAGTACCGCGTGGTTGGTCCCACCATGTCTTCCTTCTTCCAATAGCTCGCACCTTCGCTTTTGCGTCTGCTAGATTTTGTAATCTTCTTTGCAGTTTTACACATAATTGTAGATGAGATATGAGTACCTACCATTGACAATATTGTTTCCTTCTCTTGACCAGGATTTTTTATCGGACTTCTCATTGGTTGCCCTTTCTTTAGGTTTACCCATCAATCGGTATCCTCTCTGATACTTTTCATGATTACTTGCCATTTGCATATAACTCACATAACTCCACCACGAAATGATACCTCACAAGCTTCAAGTTCAAGTGACCTAACAAATATTAGATTTTTCTTTAAACCAGAAACATACCGAACTCCCGTCAATGTGTGATGTGCTCCATCATACATCTTTATGTAACCATTTTCACCTCAGTAATTGCATACTCCTTGCAATCCGCTAAGTGAATAGTTCCATGCGTCGGGCGTAACAATCATTCGTCAAACATCTCTCTCGCCAAAAAAATATGGAAGCAGCAACCTGAATCTAATATCTATTCATGAGAAATATCTGGTTAATTGACAACTAATACGTCTGAATCGTTATTTGCTACCGCCACTGAGCATGCACCCTTTATTTGTTTCAAACTCAGACAGTCTTTTATCGTGTGATCTTTCTTGTCACATAGATAGCATACATGTGTACTCTTGGTCTTGCTCTTCTTCGTCCTGTGACCTTTGCTTTTGCTTGCAACGTCTACTATAGATAATGCTTGATCATCCGAGGATGAAGATTCGGATGGCTTTTTCAAGGATTCCGCCTTCAATAGATATGTAACTGTCTCATTGAAGTTGAGGAATTTTGGACACATGGAGCCCTGTAGACATCCGAAATTCCAAATTTAGCACCTAAAGCAAAAAAATTCCAAAATTAGCTCCCTGACCGAGCGCGCGACCACTCGAAACTGACGCGTGTCCGGTCGTGCGGTGTGGTACCGCACGACCGCCTTCGTACTCGGTCGTGCGGTACCACACCGCACGACTCAACCTCCATGCGCTTCTGGCGGGCATCTCCTATTGCCGGCATGCTAATGGGGTCTTGCCTTACGACGAGACATCTCCTATTGCCCGGCATGCTAATGGGGCACCGTCTGTGTTGATTGCTCTCCATCCATGCATGGCTTTTCTATCTCTTCTGTTATTACTACTTCAATCATGCAAAAGCTACGTGCAACTGCAGGCTTCGGTTGAGTCGTGAGGTGTGGTACCGCACGACCCGCGGTTGTGCGGTACCACACCGCACAACCAGACACGCGTCGGCTCCGGGTTGTCGCGCGCTCGGGCAGGGAGCCAATTTTGGAATTTTTTTGCTTTGAGTGCTAAATTTGGAATTTCGGATGTCTACAGGGCTACATGAGAGTGTTTTTTATGAGAATATTCATCACCAATTGCTCCTATGATGGTGGCAGAGATGATGCCAATATGAATCTCGTAGAAAGAACCAAAATAATAACGTTGAAACAACCACAACAAGAGAGAAAATATCAGCAAATTCTTTAAACACAACCTCAAAAGAGCACAAGGGATTGTTGCTCATTGACAACCATCTCGAATCTTTTAGGACCCTCGGATCATTGACCTATACAAGAATCTAGTACAAAAGAATATCCTAGTCTCTAATCCTCTTGTACGTCCTGTGCTTTGGATAAGTAGTATTGATTGCTTTGTTGCTTGTTTCTTCTCATGCTCACCCCTATGATTCATATAGCCTCTTTCTAGCCCTTCTTTAATTTAGAGTAAAAATCCCAATCTAAATAGAAGCAGAAGTTCTAATCCTTGTAGTATTCATTTATAACTTTTTATAACATATCTTTCTAGATCCTAAAAGAATATAAGTGACTCTAACTCAACATTCCATATTGAGATATGTAGTTACAGACAGACTGTCTCGCTCAAACTGACATTTAAAAATGCTACCCACCCTTCCCCTATTTCTGCATTTACATAAACGGACTACTAAGTTGTGCATTTGATGTTGTGTGGGGAAACACACTGGTAGGTTTTCTTTTTTTAAAGATAAGTAAGTGTCCTGTTGAGAGAAAGGTGTGGCAAAGACCGTAGTGCCAGCAGAAAGTGCATGTTTTCTCTTTGGTGACAAAGCTCCGCCAACCAAATCAGGACAGCTCGCTAGAATATGCCGGTCTTTAGCCCCGATCGCTGAGATGTGGACGCAATGCCAACACTTGCTTGCCGCGACGAGCCTTCAGCTAGAACTCTGAATCAGGAGAGCAATCTTTCTTGTCGTGTCCAGCATCAAGCACACCGGTCTCCAGACAAGAACAGCGGTCTGACAGAACCTGTTCGTCACACAGCATACATGCATTTCGTGATCCACATGGAGAAGCCAGTGACTAGACGAGGTCGATGTTCGCATGGAAAAGCCCCGGGTCGCACACGTGTACGTACAGCCAAAGCCCGGCAAGATACATGTACGCGGAAGATACATGGAAGATCAGAACGGTCCAAAGCTTCCTTTATCACTTCACCGTCTCCATATATCACTCAGAATCTCACCTCTCTCCTGTCAGAGAAAACGAGTCGACCTCAGGGCTTGTCTCTGACGGGACACGCAGATGGCCAGATGGGCTACGCTGCATCACGATGTGGAGGCTCGTATGATCCCTGTGGGCCTAGACTGTGGTCTCGTTCCTGTTGAGAGATGGATGGCCAGTGGGCAGCAGTAGTAGGCTGATCGGAACGCATGCGTTTGCGGGCGCATCACGGCGCGGCCAGGCTACAGGGCGGGCGGGGGCGTCGCGCCGACGGACACGTGGCCGGCCGGCGATGGCTTGTGCGGCGGCTTGCCTGGCCGGCCGGTTGGCCCCTTGGACGACTGATGAGAGGGTTCGTGACACAAGTCAGAGCGATTGGATATTTCGATGGAAGCCTCGTGTCGTGCTCAGGCTGTTGGTTTTGGATGGGATGGACATTAAGGGGAACGTGGTTGCTTGCTTCCTCCTGCAGACCGACGGCTTACCGATCATTAGGACGGTAGAGCTTTGACTTTTGACCCTGCCCCTGCCCCTGACTTGTGGTATGCCCTTTTTTTTTCTTCAGGTGCACCTGGACGGTTTAACCGTTTGCATTAATATTTATGGGAAACTGTTTGCGCAAAAAGTAAACAGTGATGGGTTCTGCGATGATCTGGTGTTGAAATTTGGGGTGAAGAAAAGTTCAATCCACGTGTATAGAACTGAAGTAGCTAAGTGCAGCTTATGTTTGTGCACGGTTTTAGAATGTGTAATTGTGCCTTGGTTGAAACACGAGAAAATTTTCTGTTTTATATTAGAATTAAACTATTTTTCGTGAAAATTCCGTCAAACTCGTGTGTTTTTACCAGACCCTGAATTTGTTCAGCTTGTAGGAGTTTAAATGCGCAATGGCCCAACTGTCTTCAGAGGTAGGCCTCGGTAAAACCAGCCTGGCCGGTAGGCTTCAAAGGCGTCTACATGCTGCTCGGGCAGCAACTCGCCACCCACCGCCTACCGTGGCGCACCTGTCGGCCCACTTCGCTGAATTCGACTCAGGTTAGCACAGTTAATTCAAGATTTTTTTTTCAATCCGAAAATTCAAATACTCATAACTTTTAATCAAGTATCCAATGCACAATCCCTAATTTACGTTCCATTTGATCCATCATGTTCCTTACGATGAGATCTTCAAAACAAAACCCTACCTGTATATATTTCGACTCTGTGATGATATCTCATGTTGTATGTTCCAATAAATAAAAAGGAAATGTTCAACGCATTACTTCTCTAATGTTCCAATAGTACATGGGCGACGTTCCAATACGTATCTTTTAAATTAAATGGGGGATGAACCAAGTGGGTGTTGGGTGTTCTAAAAGGTAAAATGAAAATGTTCCATACATTTAATTTTGATGTTTCAACGGTTTACCGACTATGTTCTAGCATTATCATTATGTTTCGATATTCCAATATTTCATCAACTATGTTTCACTATTTTGTTTCAATATTCCAACAGTTCATCGACTATATTACACGTATTTGATTTCAATATTCCAACAGTTTAACGTCTATATTCCACGTATTTGGTTTCAATGTTCTAACCGTTCATCGACTATGTTTAACGTATTGGGTTTCAACATTCTAATAGATCAATCAATGTTCCAACAATTCATCGACGATGTTCTAACAGTTCAGCGATGTTCTACGTGTTTGGTTTGAGTTCTATGTGTTTGGTTTGAATGTTCTAACAATTTATCGACGAACACAACATTCCAACGGTTTATCGACAGCGTGATATGGTTAATAAATTGACTAGGTGTGCGACAATTCAAGACAATGAGCGGAACAAATAAAAAAATAAACGTGAGGAACAACAAAAAAACCTGCTACGACATTTAAAAAATGCAACTAAATGTAAAGAAAAAATGAAGAAGGAAAAAGAAACAAAAAAAGAAAAAAGCTACGTGGTCTAGCTGACACAACTGTGAAGCATGCGCTCGGCCCACGCGGGCGTGCTCTGCGGCTGAACGATGGCTTAATGGTGGGGGCATCTAGATGCTGCCTGCAAGGCAAGTAACGCCATGTTGCCCACTTTGGGTCATGGGCACGCCACGTGAAAACGGAAAGCCCTCCATGCCCATGTAGTCGGGAGTAATTGGCCGAAATGATCGAATTTGACGTAGGATCAGTAAAAATAGTATTTTCATAATTGCAATCGTAAAAATAGCACTTCTATCGTACAGTCACCGTATGGTATTAATCTTCGGCCGACATGTGGCGAAATGTTGCATGATCACTATGCGGCATTAACCTTGCGACAACACATGGCAGAGTACCGTACAATCACTGTGCGGCATTAATCTCGCACCGACACGTGGCGGAGTGCCGCACGGTTACCGTGCGGCATTAGTTGCCATGTGTTGGACCGTGGCTAATGCCGCACAGTAACCATGTGGTACTCCCCCACGTGTCAACACGAGGTTAATGTCGCACGGATATTTTTGTAAATTCCGTATGGCGAGTGTTTTTGCTAATCCCGCGTCAAATACAATCGTTTCCACCAAGAGCTCTGTAGTCGGCGGCAACTTATGTACATGTATGTAGGAGTATTTTGTTTCTTTAAAATGAACATGTCCGTGTATTTCAGTTTCTATTAGCTTCGAGCTGCACCTAGCCGTGTACTAGTGTATGTCTACTTATCTCCCATGGACCATGGGAATAACATCTCAGAACGGTTGGTCTCTTCACATGTGCAGTTTAGGCCAGTGGCGGAACATGATTTCTGATATGTGTTTAGGGTTAATAAAATATTGCTTAAAAGAAAAGGAAAATGTCATTGGTGAAAAAAAATCAAAGTACAGATTGTTCCAAACAAAAACCTCTAAAAGTAATATAGGAAAATTACAAAATAATTAAGTAAAATATAATTTTAATTCTACGACCCTTCATGCAATTTCAAAGATAGCCATTTCATTGTTCTTTAAAATCACCTTACTAACTTGTTCAAATTTGTATGTTATCTAAACAACACTATCTATAAATATTTCAAATATGTAATCTTTTTCTTCATTTGTGAAGGTTCAATTATCCACATTTCACAAAGGCACAATCATCCAATGAACTGTTTAGGATTTGCTGATTTTCAAATTGGGCGGGAGAGTGGGTGACCGAACGGTGTCTGGGATTCCAATTTCGATGTTCCAGCCAAACCACTTCATGATAAAGTCGTCACTTATGAATGAGACCTCGCCGCAACGCCACGCATTTCAATGAACTTGTAGGATCGAATACAGCAATCAGAGGGGGTGAATGATTGCCTCCTCTTTTTAAAACCTGAAACCAAAACTCAAACTAGAAGAAAAATAATCTAAACAATAGATTATATCTACTGGAATTGAAGAAGCAAGCCCTAAACAAAAACCAACAAAAACTCAATACCAAAAGCTTTTGGCCGATCAGACCGTAATGGTGAGAGTGGTCTGACCTCTAGCACTATTCACCAACCAAAAAACAGTACGACTGATGAGCACGAGAATGGATCTAACTTTGACAAATCAACTCCAATTGACCTCAAATTTGACACTAGAATCTATTCCAACAAGAAATTGCAAGATACATCAACTAGATTCGAGGAAATCCAGATCGCAATAGAAGGAAAATAAAAACTCGATCAAAACTGAAAATTGCAATTGTTTTCAAACGACTTAAAGAATTCCAGCAAAACTTTGCAGATCTGTTCCTAGGTCTATTTGTAACATATTCCTCAAAAAGAATCGAATCAAAATCGCATGGATACGAAAACAATCGATTCCCCAAAACGAAGCAAAAGACTAAGAACAGATGTAAGATTCCTCCATGGATTTAATCACAATTTGATTTGCATTGCTAGATATGATGTTCTATGGCTACACAGTGCCATCACGGCACCCCTCAAACCCTAGCACAAAAAACAGCCGTCAAAGCCACCAAAAGCCATACCTCCACACTTAGCCTCTCATTACTTTTATATGCTAGAGCTCCAAAATGTGTCCTTGTCAAACTGGACATGCAATCCTAACTACCTTCGAAAATCAAGGATCTGAAACCCTTCCAAACACGGTTTTCCATTATCTCTAAACCTTCTCAGTTATGGATTCATTCCATAACTCTTTCAACTTGTGTTGAAGCCTCTAGGACTGCACCTCCCCTAGCTTCTCCACGCATCAACCACGTTTGATCTGCATGTGCTCTAACGTGAGCCCGACCACCTCATAACATTCTCGACTGCCTAGAGACTGCCTAGACCTCAGATTTCCCCCTCATAGTCCCAGTCCGATCGTCATCGACCCTGATCGTCTCCACACCCAACCTACATATGCAAAGATCAAATAACTTTTTCCTCCAGCACAAGTTCTTTCTAACTTGACCAACATCAGTCCACACACACATAACACACCCTTGTTCATCCATAGACACAAACCAAATCATTCACAACCTCAATGTCTATGTTCTCCAGAAATCAACCTCAAACTACTTAGTAAAATCGGTCAGGCATCCATGCCCAGGCCGATCAGACTGCTAGCCCAACACACACGAGTACTCGAGGTACTCGAAGATCACAAGAATTGAAGCACTCGAAGCCTATGAATACCGACCGTGAAGCCTACGGCAACCGATCACAAAGCCTACGACTACCGATCACAAAGTCTAACATAATAGATCGCGAAGCCTACGGCTACGACAACATATTGCGAAGTCTATGACTACCGATCACAAAGTCTACAATGATTGATCACTGAGTACCGACCAGGTATTGTAGCACCGACTACCAAGTACCGACTAGGTATTGTTGCACCGACTACCGATCACCGAGTACTGACCAGTAACTGTAGCTATTGACTATCAACCGATTATTGTAGCTACAGACCGGTTACTATAGCAAAGACCACCAACCAGGTACTAAAGCTACGACCAACGACTGGTTCACTGTATCTATGACCGATTCATTGTAGTTCCGACCGGTTCACTATAGCTCCAACCAGTTCGATCGTCCGTGGTAGTTCTGCCATGGTCGTTCAGCTGTGCTTGAATTGTTGTGGTCGTTTTGTCGTGGTCGATATGTCGTAGTTGTTCTGTCGTGGTCGACATGCCGTAGTTATTCTGCCATGGTCGACATGTTGTGGTCGTTCTGCCATGCTCGACCCGCTGTTGCCGATCTTCAGTGGTCGATCTGCCGTGGCTGACCTACCATAGTCGAAATCTGCCGATTCCAGTTTTGCAAGAGAGCACCATCCAAAACTTTCACAAATTCAAATCTCAATATAACTCAAATATCAATTATTCATTATCATTGTATGCATGACCTATCTGTGTGGTCTAAGAGAACTATTCCATGTTTGCATGGAAAAGCCCCAGATCGCACACGTGTACGTACAGCCAAATCCCGGCAAGGTATGTACGTGGAAGATACATGGAATATCAGGACGGTCCAATACTTCCTCTTTGTCTCTCTATCACTTCACCATCTCCATATATCACTCCGAATCTCACATCTCTTGTCAGGAAAACGACTCGACCTCAGGGCTTCTCTGACCAGACAGGCAGATGGCCAGATGGGCTACGCTGCATCACGATGTGGAGGCTCGTATAATCCCCATGGGCCTATACTGTGGTCTCGTTCCAGTTGAGAGATGGATGGGGATGGCCAGTTGGCAGCAGTAGTAGGTTGATCGGAACGCATGTGTTTGTGTGCGCATCACGGCGCGGCGCGGCCAGGCTACATGGCGGGCTGGGGCGTCGTGCCGACGGCCACGTGGGTCGGCCGACGATGGCTTATCTTGTTGCTTACTGGCCGGCGGTTGGCCGTTAGACGATCGATCGAGGGTTCGTGACACAAGTCAGAGCGATTGGATACTTCGATGGAAGCCTCGTGCCGTGCTCAGGCTGTTAGCTTCAGATGGGATGGACATTTAATGGGAACATGGTTGCTTGCTTCCTCCTGCAGACGAAGGGCTTACCGACCATTAGGACGGTAGAGCTTTGACTTTTGACCCTCTCCAGGAGCAGATCTATTGTGATTTATAGTGTTTAGTTGAACATTTAAATTTTTTTAAAAAAACTCAATATATAAAAGGTATAATACATATGGGTATATTTAATAGGCCAAAATAGCGATATTCGTAACCCAATGAGCCCCAAAGCAGAAATGGCCGGCTGGCCTCACATCCTGGGCCTGGCCCATTTGTGGCGTTGCGCGCCGTTCGGCCCGGCCGTGGTCCCCAATCCCCAATTCCAACGGTTTATGCGCTTAGTCTAGGTACCAGAAATTTTATATTTTGTTCCCATTTTGCTTGCCTTCTTGCATTGTGATTGCATGTCTGTTTCCTCATGTGGATGTGTTTGAAGCATTAAACCTGTTTTTATATGATTGTACAGTAGAACCTGCGGCCAAGGAACCTTCTTCGCTTTGCTGTAAAAGATGAAAGCGTGAAACTTGTGGATGGAAAGATATAGATCTAAACTTCTTCTTAGATGGGAGGTTCTTGCTGACAGGGAAAAAAGTAAAGAAGGACAAGATTAGCAAGGTATGCAACTGTCACTAATCTCTATAATTTGCTATTTAATTCATGCCATTATGCTCATCTTATGTTGCCCACTTCCTCATAAGAAATCATTAATTTCTATATTTTATTATATATATATATATATATATATATATATATATATACACATATCGTTGTATTGGTGTTTTGAGAGAAATAGTGTGTCACGGTATTGATATATTGGTATCGATGTATTCAAATAACTTAGTTCTGAAGTCCGAATATCCATCCTAAAATCCTGAGTCCGCCATTGCTGACTTGTAGTTAATGTTGATGGGAAACTATTTGCGCGAAAAGTAAACAGTGATGGATTCTGCGATGATCGGGCGTTGAAATTTGGGGTGAAGAAAAGTTCAATCCATGTGTATAGAACCGAAGTAGCTAAGTGAGCCTGCAACAAGCCAATTATGATCAAATATGAATATGAGGGCATGAAGGTATAAAATAACTCACAAGTAGGTGAAAACGTCAAATGTGAAAGCACATGCTTTTTAGAGGCCATTAAAGGGAGTGTAGAACCATCAAGTGTTTCAGTCACGCAATGAAGTAAAAGACCGGAACTCAATCACACTCACGTTCTCTATCCCATGTCCCGATACCTACACATAGAAAGAAGAAGGTTTCCGACTCTTGGATTCTGAAAGGTTAGTAAGTAAGTACTTGGAAACCCAAAATATGGACACACCAACACGAGAAGTATGCGAGTTAGCATGATGCAATAAATATCTCATGCAAGAAAATCCATTCTTGGAGGTACACCGCGAGTGGACAACTCGATGAGGAGAACGAGTGCCACCTCTAGGAAAGCAGCAAATGCCTTGCTTAAAAGCACCAAGATGAGATCCAATAGGAGCACCAAAAGAACTCACAACTCCTCGCCGTGGGTGCACACCTCGATGGGGAAAACTAGGTTCACCACTTGAGAAACGGTGAAAGTCTTTTTTCGGGACAACACGTGGACTAAAACCAAAATCATGAGAATCATGTCTACGACGCTGTCCAACACTACTAGAAAAGGTGTCAAAGAAGCCATCAATAAGACAAGTCTTCATGCTAGGCTTATGAGTGTTCATGCCATGAGAAATGCTATGCACACTTAGAGACTTAGAGGCATTGGCTCGACGCATGCGTTTGGCATATCGAAAGTAAAAGTCTACATGATGTCCATCCTTCCCACAAAATGAGTAATGGTGCAAAGGTCTACTAGGAGACATGGTCCAGGAGGACAAAGCATCATCCTTGCTCAAAGGAGAAGTCCATTGGGATAAGCATGAAGATCTCGTGTCGGCACTAGGTTCACACATGCTATGAGACAGGTTATGTGTGTTCCTAAAGGCTCAACGACGAACTCGACGCTCGTGCTTGACACGACGAAAGCAAAACTCAACAATGTGTCCATCCTTCATACAAAAGATGCAATGATACTTCTCTTTGAGAGATATAGTATCATGTGAGGAATAAGCACACTTGTCTTTAGAAGTTCCTTAGAGAACATTGGAAGAATCACAAGAAGCATCACTAGCCAAGCAAGAGCTATACAAAGCAATGGCACAAGTGCCAACAATAAGTGACTCAAGAGAAGCATGAGAAGAATCCAAATCCGATTGCAAAGAAACAATATCAACATTTATAATATCAATCTCAGACTGGAAAGCAACACAAGAGTCACAAGACTTCACACTCATATCATCGCACACTCTATTCAAAGAATTATGCTCATTCTTCAAGGCAATGCAAAATGTGCAAAATATTGAAGGTGTATTGATAATGCGTATGGAATGCAAAGCATCAACATCATTTAATAAGTTAGCACAATTCTTGCAAGTGTCATGATATGTCCTTTTACATTTTCTCATAATTCGGTTAATGAATTCAAGGTCACCAGCCTCATCAAGGTCACTAGCCTCATCAAGGTCACATGCCAAAGAGTCATAAGAAGAAGAAACAAAAGACTCACAAGACCTCACACTAGCCGCCATGCTCATGATCAGTTAAGATCAATCAAAGAGCAAATCTCGGTCTGATACCAATTGAAGGATCGGTTATGGCGACTAGAGGGGGTGAATAGGCGCAAAATAAATCTCCTCTACTCAAGTATTTGTTTTCTTGAACTCTAGTGCTCTTAGAAAGACACTAGGTTCAAGACCACCAAGAGTACACTAAGGACACAGTGAGCTAAGCAAGAATTTCAGAACTTGACCACTAAGAAAAATCAAGAACTCAAAAATCTACTCAACCAAAATTGATGAAATTTGAACCATAGCAAGATAAGACCCATAGAGTCATAATTTAAAAAGGAATTGCAGAATAAAGCCCAAGAGAGAGACATATCTTGCTCAAGATCTATGTTGCATCAAATCTGAAATTTCAGCAACTTGGCTGACAAGAAAATCAAGAACTCATGATCTACTCATCCAAAATTGATAAAATTTGAACCATAGCTAGGAAATAATCTTAGGTCTAAGATTCCAAAAGGAATTTCAAATATATGCCCAGAATCTCAACCCATCATGCAAATAGTTCAAGCTGCACCAAAATAATAATTTCAGCACAAGAATTCGGGTAATGCAAACATAACCTGAGCAAGAATGAGTTCTAATGGATCTTGCTGGGTTAGGACATGTTCCAAATGAAGTCCTCAACCTCTTACATGTCCTAGATCCAATAGAACTACAACAAGTAGAAGGAGGGAAAGAAAAGCTCAAGTTGCATCAAAGAAAAACTAGAAATTGCAAGAAATAAAATAAACTTTAGAACATTAATGAACTTGAAACTTTTATTGCTTTGAGAGGAAGAATTTCAAAGCCACACTTCCTGGTAGACGAAGCTCAAAGGAGCATAAGGAAATCCCTAAAATCCTTCTCAAATACTTGGTGATGGAGGCATACCCCCACCCCTCTATTTATAGCCCTTTGGGAGCAACCTCAACCCTTAGATCACCTCAAGAGCTAAGATTAACTCTCTCCACTCACTCATATCCACCTAGAGTTTAGCCAACCCTTTCCTAGAATACCCCCTAGGCTAGCTACAAGTACATCAATGCCCTTAGCACGCATTACAAAGCAGCTATTACAAAATCTGAGCCCTCGGCTCTACACAACTCAACACACTTAGTTTATCTAACCCTAAACCATCTCTAAGAGTGCCCCACGGTTTCACACACCGTCACTTTTCCAGTATTGGGCAATTTACCAAAATGCCCCTCTATCGTTTCCTTTGCCACAAGGCATCGCCCATGCTTCGCTATCTTTCACGTGGCTCCAATGACTTATCGCCAAGCCTCTCACGCGTCCGGATCCCACCGAACCGTCCTCGCTTGCAAACGACCAAAGTCATTTGGCGCACCACATACCTCTTCTTGCACATGACAGCACCCGGCTTCCTTGACCACACAGGATCTCGACTCCTCCATGAGCCTAGTCCCGGTCCACCTTACCGTTGCCCGTCATAATCACCACCAGTAGCTCCCGCTCCGGTTCCTCGTCGTCCCAGCTTGCAACCACACCGCAAGCCTCGATCATCTCGGTGTCTCCCTGACCGTTCTGGACCTCAGCACCACCCTGTGCATAATCTCGGTCCTCCTACGTCTCACCATAACCTAGCTCCAAAGTCATGCAACCAACACAAACAAGCAAACTATCACTTAGAACCGCACCATACATCAAGTCATCACCATGCAAAATGTATGCAACCAAACCATTGATCCTAAACCTAGGATCAAGCATTAAATCCCTGTGCACCCAAGTAACAACACCCATACCATGACTATACTCAAACAACTCTATTCAAACAAATGCATGACCCAACAGCTCCTCGGTCGGTATGACCACCAACCAAAATCCGATCATACCGCCTCATTCCGGTAGTACCACCCGTACACCGTTGGTAGCACCACGCCCCGGTCTGATTGCTGTTCAAGACTAGTACTACCACACCTGGCCAGTATGATCGCGGTTCCAATACCGGTCATACCACCAGCAACAGAATCAACTGAAGAACTTGCAAACTCTCAAAAATCTAACTCAAACTTCGCAAACATTCTAATCCAAAAGTTAATTACTCATCACAACTATGGAATGACCTCTACATAGTCTTACAGAAGGGTACGGATATAAAGAGAGGCCGGCAATCCTTTTGCCTATAGGAGGTTTGGCCCTTCGGTTGAAATTTGGCGTGACTTATGGTGAAATTGCATCTTGTAGTGCTGAAATTTCATTTTAGCTGAATGTGGTTTATTTGACGTAATTAAATTTAAAAATTTTAAAAATAGAAAAAAATATGATAACTCATCACGGATAACACAAACGAATACGGAAAAAAAACCGATAAAAAAAAGCTCAAAATAATCTAAAATTCTGAATAAAATAAAATTTATAAATAATAAAAAATAAATTAAAAATTAAAAACTGAAATCGAAACAAGCAGACCTTATGATCGCCTAGGAGGAGCGGTGAGGCCACCCTCAAACCTGGTGCGGTTAGCTGCCACCTCAACCTCAGAGCTGTTGGGCCCGCCGCGTCCGTCGCGTACGAAAGCAAGTTTTTAGCTCACCAACGTACGTGCCAGGGCAGCAGCCGAGCAGTGAAATCTAGTTGGGAAGCTAGCGCGACGTACCGAAAACCTTCACGCTTTGACAGTTTCACTGCAGCAGCGGCAGTAGAAAGTACGGGCGGTGCAGTGATCGACAGTTTCCGCGGCGCAGTAATTAACCCACGTTTGCCTCCTCCTCGAGATGCCCGTACGAGGCAGTGGCCGCCACCGCATTTCATTTCCGCCACCTCCCTCTCGTCCGCGAGTATTGAACGCCACCACGACCCCGACACCACGCCATCTCCCGCACCCGCACCCGCCATTTTTAATGCCGCGCCGCTCGAGCGGACGCGCACTTGTCGGTGTTGCGTTCTCTTAACCAGCCGCCGCTGCTTCCGCTCGGCGGAGGAGCATCAGAGTGAGATTTTTTTTAGATGCGGGTAGGTGGTGAGGTGGGATTAGGGTTCCGCGGCGGCGGCGGAGGTGGGGTGGCGGTGTTGAGGAGGGGTGGTGGAGGGAGGGAGGCGGGTGCTCGACGAGCCGCGGATCGTCTCGCTGCGACTCGGTTAGTGATTCCTCATCCCTGCATTGCCGAGTTTGTTTGTGCTGTTCATGGAGTAGTAGCTCGTTAGCTTGTAGTATTATGATGGAAATGGCAAAATCTTGAGGCCTGTTGGAGCTGGGGAATTGGACTTGCATCCTTCGTTTCCATTTCCTTTTCCATGTCGTGGTAGAAATGAGAAATTTTGGGTGGTCAGACGGCACAAGATGCCATTTTTGTGTCAAGGAAGAGGAGAAATTTTTGGTAATTACTCTAGTCTAAGTGATGAATTTTAGCTTATGTTGGAGACGATGTCACACAGATCTAGATAGGTAGTCTATGAGATCGGCGTGATGTTTTGTTTCTTGTTGCCAATGCTAGAGACAAGAAGCAACAAGATACTGTAGTTGTACAACTATAGATTAATAGCCAAACGATGGCTACTGAACCAATGGAGACACACCAAAGGGGGGCCTTAACCTTGGACGCTAGCACGAAAAGTAGGGGAGTGTACTTTTCGATAATGGTATGGGCATTATGTGATTCTTTTCACCTTTCTTATGATCGCCTCTTTGCAAATTGCATCTTCATAAGACTAGGTTGATTCGCTTTATCTCATACAACTTTTTTCGAAGACAATTTGTCTAAGACAACTGTAGTGCAGCCTTTGCCCAGCTTCGTGCGCGTGGGTGGTGGACTGAGGACAGATCTGGAGCTTTCCTCCTCCAATGGTGAGCGCAATGTGGCCACACACACAGCTCTTGTATTCTTACTGTTGTTTCTTGTGGATGTTCTGGTTGGGCACAACTTTACAGCCCTTTAAGCACTTTCGTCATCTGAAGCTTCTGCAGCTTCCACAGGGCCGCATGAGGAGGAGGAGGAGGAGGAGGAGGAGGGCGGGGCATTGGAAGGGGTGAAGGAAGAGGGGTGGATGCAACTCCAAGGAGTGACCAAGAATCCAGTCCCCCGTTCTACTGGAGGTAACATTCTTGAATTTGGTGATGGTCTAGGTGGTACAGTGAGTGTTAATTTGTTATGATCGTATCGTGTTTGATAGAATGCCAAGACCAGCGGTATCGATTGGGAGCTGCTCTTTTCGATGGTAGGAAGGACCGGAAGCAGCGGCCAGTCTCACTTGATTTTGGTTGCCCTGGTGTTGATAGATCCTTAACGCAATCTCCGGTTTTCTTGGTCAGTGGTGTGGGGGTGACGAACAAGGGATTGGGTTTATTATCACACAATGGGTCAGGCGTCTTAACTAGTCCAGGGACACCAAACTATAGTCGGCGTGGTGCAGCAGTTATTGGGCACCAGCAGGGCTGGAGTTCTGAGAGAGTGCCGCTGCCTTCAAACGGCCACAGAAGGCATCTGGGCAGCAGCATGACGTTACCATATCACAAGTGGAGAGCATTGCCCTCGAAATGGGAGGACGCAGAGAGGTGGATCTTCAGTCCGAATCCCAGTGATGCGCTTGGGAGGACCTCAGTCCCACAACCTCGGCGACCAAAGTCCAAAAGTGGACCACTTGGACCTCCTGGCAGATTTGGTGGACCATACTCATCTGTTTCATCGTCGGCTTCATTGCTTGACAGTGGGAGAGTTGCAAATCTCACTGTGAACTCACCTTTCCTGTCTGGAGTCTTGCTACCAGAGCATATTTGTGGGGGCAGTAGCTACACTGGAGTGGATTTAGGAGGAGCATGTGGTGAGGATAGCAGCAATGGCTGGGGAGGCAGGTCTGGTCAAGCGAATGGTGGGCATCCTGCCATGCGGTCTACCAGAGTTTGCCAGCAATTGGATAGTGCAGTTCAGTCATCTCAGTCATTGCCTGCTTCCCAAGAATCTACTCAAGGTATTGATGCCTTTTGTTCTTGAGCCCCATATTTATCCATACTTTTTAAGTTTATTGGTTAGTATTGGAGTAGTGTTGATAAGTGTAGAGGATAAAACATTCTATTGAGTAAGCTTTCTGTTTGCTAAAGCAAAGTAAATGTAGCAGAGTTCCCATTGAACTATACAAAGTTTTTGACAATTGAAATGTTGGCACTTGGTAGCCAACTTGATCCGAGTGTCATTCATCAGAGCATAGTGGCTAGTTTCAAACTTACGCCTTATGCAAAGAATGCTCAAATTTCAGAAGGAGCTAGTAACTATCTTATGAAACTTTTTCATGTTTGCTGCTTGCACAGATGAGCAGGTCGAAATTACAAAAGACTCAGCCACTAGTAGTGCCCCTGTAATTCTGAGGAAGGATGTGGCAACACAAACTAGCCCTGAGCTAAGCAGGTCCTCTTCTCCCAACATGAGGCCTTCATTTTCCCGTTCGCTATCAGTACAACAAGTCAAGGAGCTGGAGAGCTGTTTCTCTAAGCTTGAGATCAGAGATGTTCAGATGGATGATCGGGTAACTCTGACCAGGTGGTCCAAGAAACATGTGACACGAGGCTGTGACAAGAACTCAACAAATATTTTAGAGTGGAAGAGAAAGACAATGGAACCTAAATCTTCTGCCTGGGAAGTAACAGAAACTGCAAAGTGTATATCAAAGTAAGGAATTGCTATTTATATTGCTCCTTCCGGATGAAGTTGTTGTTTAACTGACCCTTTTTCAGGCATACCATTGTTCCCTTGCACTTGTTTTAGTTTAACTAATTGGATGTTTACTTCCTAAAATTATGCGATGTATATTTTGGTTGTCTCTTTTAATATGCTATTTACCTAAACAGTTTGCCTTGGACTTGTTCTTTTCATAGTTTAGTCTGACATTACTAAGACATAATTATTACTAAGTTGCATCATCCTAAAAGAACTTTGAGGACGTACGGAGGAATGAGGAAAGTCCTTTCAAAACTATTGCTATGGTGCCAGAATTTGCTTTAGAAGGCTTTAGAAAGTGCTTTTAAAGTTGGAGATTAAAGAGAGCAGGAGGTACAGGGATAATGTTAGTACATAGTTTTTTAACTATGTCAGTACATAGTTTGTAGTGCTGCAGTGCCTACCTTAGTCTGTCCTGTTTTTTTAGGCTGTGGCTGATGGCTTTTGACCCTAGCGTGAGCGTTTGTGCGAATGAATCGAATACCGATAAATCGCTTCGAAAACGCTACCCCGATAAGCCACTTCAAAAAGGCAACAGAAAAGCCACCCCATTTTTTTGTTCGCGGGAAGCCATTAGCTGAAAAGATGGCCAATATTAGTTTCGGCTTTGCGGTTTGCCGTTACATCTAGGATTGTCCTAGTTTGAAGTGGGAGATGAAGTATGCTTGTTGCATTGGTCCAGCTAGCTACTAATCATATATGCTATCTGTTCTGTATAACTTGGAACTGATTCTTATCTAGGTCAATCATCTAATATAAGGGTTTGGGTAGCTAATGAATCTGCAATAAATTTACCATGTTTTATCAGACGCTGATGGTTGTACATATTGTCTGTTTGAAGGGTTGAGGGAGAGCAAGCAAAGATGGCTGCATGGGAGAATATGCAAAAAACAAAAGCAGAGGCAGCAATACAAAAGCTTGTGGTATGCCTTTTTCTTTGCTTCTGGCTTTCTTGTATCATTTTCATCCTCTCCTAACTTTTTTGGTGTATCTGATTCTACTGCTCATAACTCATTAGTGAACCTGTGTTTGCTATTTATAGTTAGCATGCTTCGTTGTTTACTGCTAAGAAGTTTGATATCCATTCAATCGGTACTTCTTTGTGATTGTTCAGATGAAACTCGAAAAGAAAAAATCATACTCTCTGGAGAGGATTTTCAACACCCTCAGGTCTGCTCATAGGAAAACACAGGTGGTACGGAGTAGAGCAACCGCAAATCATGACCAGGATATTTCCAGAGCTGTCAAAGGGACATCACACCTTAGCAAGAATGGCCAAATGAGTTCGTTGAGTGGCTGCTTCACTTGCCATGCCTTCTAGTGTGATAGAGTTAAACCATCAAGTAAGATGAGTTCAAATTTCATTGTTAATAAATAGCATGTCTATTTCTGCAGTCGTGTTTATGATAATGCTCTTTCTGTGTATGTTTGGTGGAATGATTGCTCTGAGTGTTCTACTTGATCCATTTTTAATAAATAGCATATCTACCTCCTTTGCTTCATAATATAAAAGGCCTCATCCCTGTAGACATGATTTCCGAAACTAAAATTGGACCATTAGTACATTGTGCGGTGGGTTATTAGTAACTTCAAAAGCATGATCATATCAAAGGGTTTTTTTTAAAAAAAATTACAAATCTGATGGTATTATTTTCTTGTGACTAAACCTACATATGAGCATATGCCAAACTTTACGAGGTACTTTGCAGTGGCATTTGAAGTATGCCCTTTTCTGTTATGCTTAAGAGATTTTAATTCTCCATACTCTGTTTGCATGAGAAGATGATGCATTAAATTTAGCATGCTAATCACCTGCCTTTCTCAGCCAATATCATAATATTATGTTCTTTCCCCTCGCCACGTCCGTCAGTTTCAGAATCATCAATTGTTCTATCACATGATATGGAACATCAAGTATCCAACTGCATTTGTTTGTTTTTACAGGTATCTCCTTGCAATATAAAATTGGCGTAAACCTTGCCAGTTTTATACCGATTGTCTTATTCTGATCTCTTTATATGAAAAAGAAATTGAGAAACATGCTGTGAAAATTGAAAATAAATGGCAAATTCAAACCCATATGTTGATAATAGTATAATTCAATTAGAAGTATATTATGGTCGATTAGGTACACATTGATTCTAGAATCACATTATCTTTACCTTTCCATCCACGTGTGCTGAACTCTTAACATCAAGACTCCACTAATTTCAGGCAAAATTATTGCTTTCAAGGTGGAAACTAGAGGGAAAAGCGGAGGCTTGTTAAGACACAACTACCGATAACGCCATAGTGGGAAACGGGGCCTCTCAAATAGTTCAGACGATGGTCTGTGCCATATTCCGGCATTTCTTTGAGTGTTGATTCTGGCAGGGAAACAAAAGAAAGTAGACGCAGAAGGAAAGGAGGAACTGTTGATCATACTTCATACATGATGCAACCCTTGTGAATTGCGATCTATTGGTATCTCAGTACATATAAATAAACTAGTCTCTTCCAGGTGCATTGATGTTATAGAAACTATAATACACCATATGGCATTCCAGTCTGAGAGCAAGGATTCTTCTTGTAACTAGTGTTAGTTGATCTCTCTCCCGATTAGCCCAACGGCTAATCGGGCCTTGATCCGCGCATACGATCGGGGCGCAGCCCAACCTTGGCTGATGGGCCCCCTGTCGCACTGCGCTATAAATAGAGAGGTGGGGGCCGGTGGCTCGAGTTACGAGATTCACCTGAGCCGCAATCCCCACCCGATATTCCCTAGACCGATCTACAGGGACGCGCAGTCCGCGACGGGAAGTCCCATCGGCGTCGCCGTCGACCTCACCGGAGCAGCGCCGCCGAGATCGTCCTCCTCTTCCCCGGCCGTCGCTGCCCATGCGCAGACTACACCAACGAACCCGCGATGGCCAACTCCTCCACGCAATCCGACGGTAACGCCTCTCCCTCTACCCCTCTCTCTCAGATCCATGCACAGAAGAAGAAAATAGAACCCCAACATTGGTATCGAGCCTACCAGTAAGCCGCCGAGAGCCGCCGCCTTGCGCCGTCCGTGTCTGCGCGCCGTGACGCCGCTGTCGCCTCGGCTCGCGCCGGCCGACCGCCGATTGCGTCCGGCCGCTCGCGATCATCTTGGCCGCCGCCGCCGGTCTCCGCCCACACCGCAGCCGCTCCGTCGCGCGCCGCCGCGCCGCCCGCGCGCGATCGTCGCGCGCCGCCGCCGCCCGCTAGCGCCGCTCCGTTCGCCGCACGCCCGCGCTTTGAGGTTTGTCGCCGTCGCGCTCGCTGCTGCCGCGCGCTTGGCTCGCGCCGCTTGCGCTCGCGTCGCGCCTGCCTGATCCGTTTTTTGCGGATGAATGGAGGTAGTGCGCACGGTCAAAGAAAGTGGAATATATTTTTTTTTGTGAGAGCCAGCAGCCTTGATGGCACTTTGCATTGATGGTGTCTGTCCTAGCTGCATGCAATGGACAGTGAGATATTTTTTGGTGCGTGGTGGATAGTCTCTGCTTTATTTTTGCACCAATCTGACACCCGCAGCATGGCACACTTTCCAGAGAATTTTTGACTGGTCAAAGGATTTGATAACCGGTCAAAGGTATTGATCTACAGTTAGAAGAGATAATTAACGTATCTAATCTCTGTTTTAATTTTGCACCAACGTGTTAATTAATTTCCAGAGATTAGATGCATACAGTGATAATGATTCTGAGATTGAATTATTTTCTGAATATTACAGTTTCCGCTGCAAAAGTTAATGATTGATTCATTTTCATTATTAAATTCGAACCAACGGGAGAATTTAATTTTTGGAAAAATAGATATATTTTCCAGATAATTATGATATTGTTATTTTCTGACCAACGTTGATAATAACATTATTATAATTGTTAATTGAAATTTTTATGCATTATTTCTATTTCTGCCCAACGGTGATGTAGATTTAATGTATAAATAAAATTGTATGTCGTATTTTTGACCAACGTTAAAATAAGGCATATAATTTTGCTGTTAAAAGTATTATAATTTTAATTGATGTTTTTACGCATTATTTCTATTTCTGCCCAACGGTGATGTAGATTTAATGTGTAAACAACTGTATGTTTTAATTTTTTAACCAACGTTGAAACTAAGCCATGCAGTTATTGTTATTATTGTTGTTCTCACTATATATGAATTGTGTTTTCAGGAGGATATTCTTTGATGGGCTACATCAGAGATATCCCTGTTCTCAAAGGAGACAACTATGGTGAATGGAAGAAAAAGATTGATCTTGCATTCATCCTAGCCGAGGTGGGTGGGTAGTCACCACCAGTGTCCCACAGAGCCTATGGCACCGGTGAGGATGAAAATGAGGTCGATCTTGCTTGGCGAGACTGACGGAGGACTTTGCTCCCATAAAGATGTTATATGATCTTGATCATAAAAGTGGGTCACCGCCAACAAGAAATGTTTGGGCGTGATAAAGAACACGATTGAGCACGCAATTGTGGGCTCAATCGCAGAGTGTGACTTGTCACAGTACCTTGACAAAATAAAGAGTCAGTTTACATTGGCTCTTCAAAGACTTATGCTACACAGCTGATTAAGCAGCTTGTGACAGAGAGGTATTCTGGTGGTGGCAGTGGTATAAGAGAGCACATACTAAGGATGAGTAACTTGGCATCCAAGCTTAAACCAATGGATTTGGCTCTCAAGGATGAGTTCCTTATTCATTTGATTTTGCTTCTTTCTTGAAAGAGTTTGACACCTTTGTTGTCAACTACAATATGCTTGACAGAAATGAGACTTAGAAAAGTGCATAGCTATGTGTGTGCAAGAGGAGGAAAGATTTAAATCCTCACATGGTGGTTACATCAACTATGTGAAGGATAACAAGAAAAAGACTTTCAACAGTAATTTCTCCTCAAAGAACAAGGGAAAAGCCTCTGTTTTTCAGCCTCAACAGAATAATTTCTCAGTGGAGAAAGATCAATGTCTTCATTGCAAGAAAAAGGGACATTACAAAAAGGATTGTCCCGATTTCTTGAAAATGATTATGTCAAAGAAAGGTGAGAACATCATTACGTTCATAAATGAATCTGTATGTACAATATTCAAAATCTACTTGGTGGATTGATTCAGTGCAACTGTTCATGTTGCTAATAATTTTGAGGATTCCGTTCGACGAGGAATACGCAAAGAAAAGAAAGATGCGTTAAAGTCGCAAATGGAGTCCAAGTCGAAGTTGAAGCCGTTGGCGATCTTTCATTAGAACTAGCCGATGGCTTCACTCTTTTACTTAGAGATGTTCTTTATGTTCCTCTTCTGGAGGAATTTGATTAGTGTTTCATGTTTGGACAATGATGGTTATGATTGTAATTTTGGAAATGGCAAGTGTGAAATAATGTTTAATAAAGCATGTGTTGGTCTTGCCATTAAACAAGATGAGCTTTATTTATTGTCACCGTGAAAGTGTGAATTCGTATGTGATGTGAATGAGCGTATATCCTCGCTTGAGAATACGAACGAAAACGAAGAGAACTCATAATGAATCGTCGAAATTATGGCACTTGTCGTTTAGGCCATATTTCAAGGGAGAATAGAAAGACTAGTTAAGAATGATATTCTTCCTCTATTAGAGTTCTCGGACTTAGAACAATGCATAGAATGCATTAAAGGAAAATTTGTAAAGAAAATTAAGAAAGACGCTAAAAGAAGCACGGGAGTTCTACAAATTGTTCACACGGACATTTGTGGTCCTTTTTACGTGAAAAGTGTGGATGGATATGACTCGTTCATAACATTCACGGATGATTACTCCGTTATGGATATATTTATCCAATCAAAGAAAGAAATGAAGCCTTGGATAAATTCAAGATATTTAAGGCTGAAGTTGAAAACCAACACGATTTAAACATTAAGATAGTCCGATCTGATTGTGGTGGGGAGTACTACGGTCGACATACCCCATATGGACAAGTTCCTGGACCTTTTGCAAGGTTTTTACAGAAAAATGGAATAGTGGCCCAGTATTCTACACCGGGCGAACCTCAGCAAAATGGAGTAGCTGAAAGACGCAACCGTGCACGATGGATATGGTGCGAAGCATGATGAGCTACTCCACACCGCCGTTGAGTTTATGGATGAGGCGTTGAAAAGCGCCATTCATATTCTCAACAGAGTGCCTAGTAAGTCGGTGCCCAAAACACCGCACGAGATGTGGACAGAAGAGTTCCTCACTAAACCACTTACGTGTGTGGGGGAGTCCTGCTGAGGCTAAAGTATTTAACCCAAACATTGGGAAACTTGATCCCAAAACAGTAAGTTGCCATTTCATTGGCTACCCTGAAAAGTCAAAAGGCTTTCGTTTCTACTGTCCAGACAGATATACAAAGTTTGTAGAAACGAGACACGCTGTCTTCTTAGAGGATGAAATGATGAGGGGGAGCATGGTAGCTCGAAAGATTGACCTTGAAGAGAAGCGGGTATATGCGCCCACTCCGATGATTCAAGAGCCATTCTTCGCACTACCTGCTGTCGCTACACCGACGGTACAAGACAACGTGGTGCCAAGACTGCTATTGTTCCTCTGTGGCAACAATAAATGAGAATGAAGAACACATTCTTCGGGATCATATAGAACCAATTGCCACAGATGAGGGGAGCAACAAGACCTCAAGCGAAGATGTACCAAATGTGGAGGCCCGAGGAGGTCTCAAAGAGTAAGAAGATCAGCTATTTCTGATGATTATCAGATTTATCATACAGAGGAATTTCAAATGGAGGATGATCCCACCTCATTTGAAGAAGCTATGAGAAGCGAAAATTCCTCAAAATGGCTTGAGGCCATGGAAGAGGAAATGAGGTCCATGAAGGCTAATAAAGTCGGGACTTGGAAACTATTCCTAAAGGAGCCAAAACAAGAGGGTAAATGGGTCTACAAGACAAAGCTTGACTCCCAAGGAATGTAGAAAGATACAGGCGCGACTTGTGGCAAAAGGTTTTACGCAAAGAGAAGGGATTGATTACAATGAGACCTTTCTCCGGCCTCATGTAAAGATTCCTTGTAATCATAATGGCATTAGTAGCACATTATGATTTAGAGTTACATCGATGGATGTAAAGACGGCATTTCTTAATGGGGATTTGGAGGAAAATGTTTACATGGCACAACCGAAAGGTTTTGTTGTGGAAGGAAATGAAAGAATGTGATGCCGCCTAAAGAAATCGATTTATGGGTTAAAGCAAGCTTCAAGACAAGTGGTACTTGAAGTTTGACAAGACAATAAGAAAATTTGGGTTTAAAGAGAATGTAGAGGACAAGCGTGTTTATGCAAAGTTTAAATATGGGAAGTTTATCTTCCTAATCACGTATGTGGATGATATCCTACTAGCTAGTAGTAATGTCGATGCCATCGGAGACAAAGAAGTTTTGTCCTCAAACTTTGATATGAAAGATCTTGGTGAAGCTTCGTTCGTTCTAGGGATCGAAATTCACCGGATAGAAACAAGGGGTATTGGGACTGTCACAAAAGGCATACATAGAGAGTATTAAAGAAATTTGGTATGCATAAATGTAGTCCTTCACCGCACCTATAGTCAAGGGCGACGATATGGGGATTTTCAATGCCCCAAGAACCGAGATGAGATCGATCAAATGAAAGCGGTTCCATATGCTTGGTGTCGGAAGCTTGCAAGATGCTCAAGTGTGTACGCGCATACGACTTAGCGTTTGTTACCGGGTTACTTGGCGATTCGAGCAATCACGGAATAGAACATTGAAATTGATAAAGAAAGTCTTGCGTTATTTGCAAGGCACAAAAGGCCTCATGTTGACATACGTAAAATCGATACACTCCATATAGTGGGGTATCTGATTCGATTTTGCGGAGATGATAGAAAGTCTACATCCGGATATGTATTCACTCGCAGGAGGAGCTATATCGTGGAAAAGCTCAAAGCAAACCGTCACTACATCGTCCACAATGTATGCCGAGTTTGTAGCATGTTATGAGGCTACGGGGCAGGTGAACTGGCTTAAGAAGTTCATACCCGGTTTAAAAGTGGTTGACGACATCAATAGACCACTTAAGTTGTCTGCGATAATGAACCCGCAGAACGTATGCCCACAACAATAAGTCAAGTGGTGTTGCCAAACACATTGACATAAAGTACTATGTTGTGAAAGATAAAGTCCGGATCGCACCATAAGTCTTGATCATATAAGTACCACAAAGATGTTAGCGGATCCGCTTACAAAAGGCTTACCACCCAACGTGTTCGAGAGAACATGTAGCGGCATGGGTTTAAGGAAAGCCTATGATTCTGGACTATAAAGGGCCCAAAGTATTAAAGTAACTATTTCAGAACAAAGAGGTGTATTGTAGCTGTTGAATCTATCGGCGATTGACCGTGACGATGAAGCATGCTCTATGCATTAATCTGTGATGAAATGGGAAAAGAAGAAAAAGTATGATATGCGAGGAGATCAAGGGGGAGAATGTTAGTTGATCTCTCTCCCGATTAGCCCAACGGCTAATCGGGCCTTGATCCGCGCCCTGATCGGGGGCGCACAGCCCAACCTTGGCTGATGGGCCCCCTGTCGCACTGCGCTATAAATAGAGGGGTGGGGGCCGGTGGCTCGAGTTACGAGATTCACCTGAGCCGCAATCCCCACCCGATATTCCCTAGACCGATCTACAGGGACGCGCAGTCCGCGACGGGAAGTCCCATCGGCGTCGCCGTCGACCTCACCGGAGCAGCGCCGCCGAGATCGTCCTCCTCTTCCCCGGCCGTCGCTGCCCGTGCGCAGACTACACCAACGAACCCGCGATGGCCAACTCCTCCACGCAATCCGACGGTAACGCCTCTCCCTCTACCCCTCTCTCTCAGATCCATGCACAGAAGAAGAAAATAGAACCCCAACAACTAGGAGAACACACTGTTCGCTTGTGCTTCAACCCCAACGTCTTTGGGAATCTGGATAGCGTAGAAGGGAACCATGCCATGTTGTTTCTGGTTTGGTTTTGTACAAGATGCATGTTCCTGTTGCTGTTGATAATATCGGGGGCTTTTATCCTCGATAGTTTGTGGCTCACGGCGGGTGATAGTTATTTGTTTATCTCTATGCTTTTCTTTTGGTTCTTCATCTGTCAGAATCTTATAATTTTTTTCTCTTTTTTTTGAAGGATGAAGTACCCTGATTATATTAAGAGATTAAACAGTATAGTCACCCAAACATTACACCAAAGCCTTGAAATAAAAAGAAAATTATAATTATGCCATGCGGGACAGATGTCTCCTTGCATAGCCAGGTTCCTTCCACGCGTTCGCCTTGACGAAGGCAACGACGGAAATGCCGAAGCTGCTGGAACCGCCGATGCTAACCGGAGATTGCGAGGACGAGTATTCTGCCGGAGGCTTTGGTTGGGGCCGGCGCAAACCTGAAGAAGATGAAGGACGGGAGGCGTAGCTCACTAGAGGAGACCGCCGGACAGCTGCCCGATAGAGATCGCGGTGGGTGGCGTCGCTGGAAAGCCGCCGGACAACCACTGCTGTCTCTTAGCTTGGCCTCCACCAGTGACAAAGGCGGAGCAAAATAGAGGATGGGCTAAAACGCTAAAATTGTCGTAAATACAATATTTTATTCTTGTTCAATTTAAATTCCTTCACGAACACAAGAGAAATAAAATCTAAAAGGGAGAAGTACAATAAAAGTATCCTAGTAATAGAAAGCGTATTCCGATAATATATAAATACTTCCGGTGAGTAGAGACCTGTCAATCTGCATATAAAAAACAAAATTAGTGATACGATAATTAATTATAAATAATCATAAATATTTAAGAAAAACATAACATATCAAGCACATATGGATATCCTTGAGAAAAGCTTGATAGCGCTTCTTGCTACTGTAACTGAGCATCGAAGGGATTATAGTCTTATAGACTCCCAGGGGAGACTTCTTGAGATCATGCGGCCGGTTATCTCCATTGTGCATTGGAATATTTGGATCTAGTGTTATTTTGCCATCCAACCAGAGATACGACCGAGAAGAATTACGTAGCCGAGAAACATTAGGCCCATCCATCCATCTAACAGTGACCGTAAAATACAGAGGGTCTTTGCTAGGATAGAACTTGTCCAACACTCCAAGAGTCAAAGTCTCCAACCAGCCGACGTGATCAGCGAGTCTCTAAGACTGAAGACTCCAATAGTCCAAACAATTCCCCACCACACTCGGCCACTCCGGCGCTCCCCAGCAGCAGCTCCCCTCAACGGCTCAGGTGCTCAGCCTCCTCTTGGCTCTTGCTAGGCTCCAGGATTTGCCACTGGATCTGCTCTCTGCCGGGCGTCACGCGCCACGCTGCCAGCCACCAACACCGCTAAGTGATGACTGTCGAGGTGCATGCGTGGCCCTCTTGTGTCTCCCATGCGTGTGCGTCTGTGGATGTGGACGTGGTCTCTAATCTATGACTATGCGTGGAGCGTGGTGGCTACGGGGCGGACTGCCCTTCCTAGGATGGATGAACCTGTTGGAGTTGAATCACTCAACTCCGTTTCAAACTCTTGTATTTCTCTCAAACACAACACATTATTTCCCTCCATCAATTGCTCTCTCTCTCAACTAGTTTTTCACAGTGTTCTCTCTCTCACGCACACATACATAAGAAACTAAAGGGAGAAAGACACAACACCAGGAACTAGAAGGACTACATTTTGCTACACTTGGCAACCCAAAAGCCTACTGCCAGCAACTTCTTTCATTCATTATGTACTGCTACATTTATACACATGATTGGCAACTAACTGACTCACATAACCTGTACGTGCATATGCATGTTGTGTCTATATGCACTCACGCACAGAATCCACTAACTCTCCAACGCATGCATGGCAACTACATGACCTATTCTTTTGCTAATCATCTTGACCACTAACCAACTCTAACTAATATACTCACACATGCATCGCTAACATATGCATGTAGCCAGTCGTGACAAATCCACACCTCACCATGCACACGCACGCACGTATTGCAAACTTGACATGCTAAACTAAACAAGTCAAGATTATGGCCAACAGAACCGATGAAGAGTGATGCCCTACCTGGGCCGACCTAGCTTGGGGGGTTTGGGGTGGGCCAGAGGGTGGACTGAAACCTGACGAAACCCATCCGCTGGCTCCGCCCCTGGCCTCCACCAGTCCTAAATAAGTCAGAGGAGGAGGTTCAAGGAGTCAACTCCGACGGTGTAGCTGATGCCGATTAAGTAGGGTTAAAGAACTATGTGAGAAGGTTTATAGTTTTGTTGTGATGAATTATTGTTATCTTTGAAGAGCTATTATTTTGAGTGGAGGGGGGAGATCTTGAGTACTGATGCCGGAGAAGAAGCAACCAGACTCTTCGCAATGGCCAGGAGTTGGACGACGTCCAGATTCAAGAAACTCTCAAAGGGAAAAAAAACACTAAGAATCTGTTTTTTTTTTAGCTGCGGCTTATGAATTTTGAGCTATTTGTGCGAGAGATTATAGAGTAACAGAAACTCACGTGTAATTTTTACCGATATAAATAATGTTGGTACAGTATGCATTACAATTAACTAGTAGACTATATCTTAAAAGATACTCTGTTTAAAAACTAATTATTATAGAAAAACCGAAAAACAGTTTTTAAAAGCTAAAAAAAACAGAGCCGAAGTCTTATTTGGGAGATCAAAATTTCTAAACCATCTCTATAGATAGATCAGAAATTTTAGACTTCTAAACAAAACCTAAACTATATACAAAGAAGCATGATAGAGAAGGCCCGGTCACCCTTTGCCGCCGATGAGGCGGGGGTGTAGCAGTCGTGACGAGGCTTTTTATTAAAAAAAAAAAGAGGAAAAGCAAGGAAGACAGAGCTCACGAGAGAAACGTGTTCCTCGGAGTGTAGTATGTATTTTTTTTTAAAAAAAAATCTCTTAGCATAGATTAAAAAAAAATTTAACTTGAAAGTTTATACATATGCGAGCAAATTGAGAAGTACATATACAGCACTTTATTTTTTTTCCCCAGAATTTTGAAGTTGATTTGCCGTCAAAACCAATGGTGTTTTTATGCTTGCACGGTTCCACCTGATTGTTTGTTTGCACTAACATCTTTCCAACCAAACAGGTTCGAAAGTCAAAATACTATTGGCCATCTCAATACCATCCAGCGTTTATTGTCAGAAACAAATAGCTATTACAACACACAGGGAGTTTGTTTTAAGTTTAGGTAGATAATATTACGAGTTACAACATTGAGCACAACAAGATTAAACCATCATGCGCTGGTCGTGTTGTACGCGTTGTCTGCAGATGACGTGTCCATGTCATTCAAGCCAAGCTCCTCATTCTGCTCCCAACTCCTCTCATACTCCTCAACTGCAATTCACAGAGAACAATGCATTGAGAAAGTCAGAATTGCAGTAATTATGCACATTCTTCCACCAGCTGTTAGTATGCTATGCATACACAGAATTATAATCACATGCTTCATGGGTACTGAACAAAATATCTTCCGCAATTCGCATCAAAGACTACATGGCAAAAAGTCTAAAACATCTATCATTTTGTTTTAAAATTTAAATTGCAGGAATGTCCCCTTCTTGGTTCTAAAGATGCATAACGCTGTATATGATTCATTGATTAGGCTAACTTACTGGTTAGCTGGCTGTCATCTTCTATCAAATCTGTGGCTGGAGCAACAAATGAAGCCGCCAATCCATCATCAATAATTAAAGTCCACGGCTCTTGTAAACTTAGAAGCTGAAAATACACATGCAAAATGTGTTAAAATAGGCAGCGCAAGGGATCAACAATTGATTAGCTCAATCACATCCTTCCACACGTTAAAAAGGAAGACCCAAAATAATCAGGCCTTTTCCAACCCGACCTCCACTCAAGTTTGGCATGAATGAATTGGTAATAAAAAAGAAAATCAAAATGAGCAGCATGGGCCCAATACTTTCTGAACCAGGATGCTATTAAAATTTGTTTGCCACAAGGATGCTTTAAAAATTTGTTTGCTTCATGTTATCAAGAAAACAAACCCTCCTACAAGAACTGAGGCGCTATGAAAGGCACTCCAATAATCTTCTGCAGATAAGGTAAAACAGAACCCTGCTGGAACAGATAAAACATTCCACATTAAGCTATATAGAAGAGAAACTACCTACCTTAGATAATCTCTCCTTGAAATCGTCCCATTTCTTCTTTTTCCATTCCATTGTGCTATCACCCAATTGGAATCCATGAATTCTCTCCAGAGCTGTAACCCCAAAATAAAAGCTATCTATTTTAGTTTCAGAATAAAATATTTGTACCCATAACCTATTCTAGTGCACTTCACATTGATATAAGTTGCACAAACTCTCTAAAGAAAAGATAGATGCATAACAACTGCATAAAGTAACAAAACTTCCTCTAGAGGAAGGAGATACATCAGCAACAAATGCTTGAATGAACATTTGCCTAATGATGCTAGGGAACTGTTGACCAAATAATGAGATGCATCTACATCTAGGTATAAGAGAAACATCGACTATGAAAGGTAGCTTCCAGATACTTCCATTTCATACCATTAAGGAAGCTACTAAAGCTAAAACATTGCTGGTCAGCACATTTCATACTAATGACTTGAATTCACATGTCACCTTGCAGTCCATTTTGATGTCATAAACACAGAGAATAAGTTTGGCGAACCTACCCTCACATATTTTCACAATTAAACCTTCAACTGTTGTGACAATACCACCCAATGTTCCGCTTGCCAGCTCCAACTCAAGTTCAGGTACTTTCACACCGGCCGAATCTGACTGAAAAAAAAAATCCAAATTATCAGATAATTGATCCAAACACACCACAATTGCAACATGTGTGCATCCAACAATACAATTCCTAAATTGGAGAGCATTCATTTTTGTTCTGCTACAAAAGAAAATTGAGCCTATTCGTCCTTTTTGGCATGACAAAACTGTAGCAAAAATTCAAATAGATGACACCTCAAGTTTCTTAACTACACAAGAATCACCAAGTTGCCTGATCTCTGTGTAACACAAAAGGGGAAAACAAAGCTATTTAATTCTTTTCACCCACTGAAAATTCAAGGGTAGCTAAAGTTAAATCCAAACACAGTTGATCCATAACTCATATTACTTCACTAAACAGATGACAAACTGACAAATTATCTGATCTCTGTGCAACAAAAAAGGAAAGAGGTCCCAACTTAAACCAATGTCAAAACTGGAAGAGGCAAAACACTTGGTATGTCCAGCATACTGCAAGATTCTGAAGGAGGGGATCTTGATTTGCAACATCAATTTTATTTGACAACATGTTTGGCCATAAATGTCAAATAATCACCAGTTCAAGAAAAAATATGAGGCCATGAAATAACACTAATATTCCCCATCCCAGACATATATATAGTCATTAATCTCATGCACAGGCATGCAAACTTGAAAACTGCATGTGACAAAAAATAATACCAAATAAAGAGCAAATTTCTGACCTTTATGACATCACGAGTAAGATCTTTTACATTTTGCACATGTAGTGTAATTTTCTTTCCTTTAGCTGGGATTTCACCACCAGGCTTCAACTGATTGAACAAAAAGAAAAGCCATTTTTTGTGTTCAGAAGTGTCACCAAGTGCCACAGTCATTTTTTTAATAAAAATCCAGGTATGACACTGGAACTGACCTCTGAGTTGCGATAACCACACATGTCACATGTTGATGCCATAACAATCACCTCTCGAAAATATGGGATTTCTACCAAAGGTCAAGGATCAGATACTACAACAAATACTGATTATTTGCAGCATATGGCGAGATTGATCACAGTAATCAAACTAACATAACAGAAGCAGTGTATATAATCTGGTTCTGAGATTGATCACGCAAAAAAGTGTTACATAAACACTTCACATACCCTATGAAACCACATATAAATAGTGAATGTAAGGTGAAAAGGATACTTGTAGCAAAGAAACGAGTGACACACTCAGTTCCACAGGCCCCACATGTTGATGGCAAAGTATCAACCTGTCCAAGTGTATTTTGTAAGGCACAAACGAATTTAATTCTTGATAAGGTTGTTGTCAGCCAACTGAATAGACATACCTCTTCTGGCGCTGAATACCTACACAGCGCTGTAGCAACTTCATCAGGGTTTCCCTGAGCTATAGCACGACGACCTGCAACAGCTCCAACCGAGCCATGGGGCTCCTTTTGCAACCCACCAGAATTCGCTTCCACTGTTGAAGCATGCTGCACAGGCTCTTCGGTTGGTGGTTCAACAAGAAAACCAAGTGATGCTTGTTGTTCACGTGTCCTTTCATAGAATCTCACAGATAACAAAGCATCTGACGAGGGTGCATGCCTGTGGATTTATGGTGGGGGGTGATTGATCAATATATGTCAAGTTAAGTACTTCATGCGTGTGTGAAGCTAGCAGAAACATATCGACTATCATCTTTCTATGCACACCACAAGGGGCAGCCATCACCTAATAGTGCAATCCAGGTCACTCAAATGACTAACTAAAGGTTATGCGGAAGGAAGATAGAAACTATATTATATATTATATAAGGGAAAACTAGGTCACTAGCACTCAATTCGGTCGATTTTAGAGAAATAACATCCAATTCACACTCGACTGCTAAATGATGCCTTCTTCTCCAGTGCTCTCTCTCTCATCTTCTTCAATCTTATTCTCTCCGCAGCTCCGCTCCTACTCAAGCTGAGCTTGTCGAGCTCACTGGACCCCCCATCAGACGGTAGGAGCTCCACGCTGTTAGTCCTTGTCTCCTTGGTCCTGTGCGCCGCCGACCGAATCTACTGCGCCGAGCTCAGACAACCACGTCGTTGCCTGCTGTGCCGCGTTCATCGCATGGGAGAGCTCGGTCCTGTGCGCCGCGCCGATAGAATCCGCGCGCGAGCCGAGAGCCGCCGCGCCGAGCTCGGATAGCCACGCCATTGCCTGCTGCATCATGATCACTGCTTGGGAGAGCTCGGTCCTGTGCGCCGCCAGAGGAGGCCTAGCCGGAGTTGGGGGAGATTGGGGCAATTTTGTCTTTTTGGAAAACTTGTGATGGAATATTCCCCTAGAGTGTTGTTTTCCAGATTTTTAGCTTTTTTGGTGTTATTTAGCAGCCAAGTTCCACTACGATGTTATTTCTCCAATTTCAACTTTGTGTGATGTTACTGGGCTAATTTCCCCACTATATAATCATGCCTTGAAGTTCACATATGCACTGAATACTTAGAACAATGTCTTTATTGTCAAAACATGTTAAAAATCCTAAAATTCTAATATCAAATAATCTGAACTCTGGAGGCTGCAAATAATCTTACGGGTTCTCAATGAAGCTGTTTCCAGAAGGATCATCAAGAACAAAGGTAAAAGCGGCTTCTCCTGATAGGAGAGACCTCAATTTTACTAAAAATTGAGCAATAGCTTCAGCTTTTTGAGGATCCACTTTCTGCAGGACCGAAAGGATGATTAGTAGAGTATCACTAGGTGGCACAATTTAAATTCAAAAACTAAGCATAGCCCCAAGATTCACCTTTCTTTCATCTTGAAGTGCCTGCAACCCATCCACAGCTCGCATAATAATCCCTTCCACCTAATTAATGATGCAAAATACTTAGTGAACTGGCAATAAAAGAAAATAATTTGGAAAGGAACCATTTCCCCAGAATTCATATACAGAGATGAATGAAGCATACTGTTGAAAGTATTCCACGTTGAGATTCTGGAGGGATCTCAAAGTCCAGTTCTGGAATCTGTATTCGAGTCAAGTGCAAAGTTATAAGGAAAGCAGTTTATTGTATGTATTTAGCATAAATGCATTAGCAAGTGCATAGATCAGATACCTTGATAGTTGCTGAATCAGATTTCACAACCTGACGGTTCAGTATCTGTGCCAGTACCGCTTGTTAGTTACAGTAAAGCGTACAACTAGAATACTTTATGCACCTAAGATTAAAAGGGCATAGATAGGAAGCAACACGCATATGGATTTAAATTTTAAATAACTTCTCAATTGGTAATGCTGGGGAAAAAACTATGGCGATTCAATACTAGGGACAACAAAAAAAAGAAAGAAAAACACCCATTACAAGCAAGAAAAAGTACTCGGGGCAGATATTAATATATACCCATATAAGGAATCATAAAGTGAGCTTAGTTATATAACAATTCATGCACATAAATGCAACATAAGTTAACTGGTGCAAACAAACACATTGCAGTAAAGTACATGAGAAATCTAACAAGAAACGCCTCTAGGCGCAAGCTGTAACCTTCAAAATGCAACAGCTATCATACAGAAAAAGTCACCATACAACAGTCAGTTGGTGTACAAGTGTATTTGAACTAACATAAGAATCAGCTGGTCTACAGTTCATTTTCTAATTATTTAAAACAGAAACAAGAACAAACCAATTCACTCTTTGTAATAGTAGAGATATACAACTAAACAGGCAATGATATAACAATAGGAAGGTTTAAGGCTTTTGGCATTGCGGAGGCTTTTCAAAAGCACTTTTACATTTTCTGTTTTGGGGTATAAATATATAATATCTACTGGGAAGCATCTTTTCTCGAGCCATAAGTCATAACAGCAAAATCTTACTGGAACCGGTAAAGATACCAGTAATCACAAACTACTACTAATAATGGACGAATCAAAATTTAGGCGCACTGCAAAAACATACCTCGCCCTGCCCCGACGGGACCTTCAGGCAGTAGCAACATCCCTTCGGCTGGAGCTGTCCAGCAAACTGAATCTCATTGTTCCTAAAGCAGAAGCACACGAAATTCGATATCAACCTCCAAATGGTAAACACTAAACGCTAGCTCCAATAGTTGTACACCTGCAGTACGCATACTGCACAAGTTTCCCATAAAGTATAATTGGACACTGCATTACCTTTCACCACAATGCGGGCACTCGAAAGCCATCAGAACCACCTGCAGATTTACGGAGCCAAATTTCATACCAGTCTCTAATCAGAACAAGCAGCTTTCGCCACGAGCACAGTGCGCGCAGAAGCTCACCTCCCGGAAGTGCGGAATCAGAGTCAGCAGCAGCCTCGTGGTGCCCTAACCACAACAAAGCACAAGTCTCAGAACGCGAGAGAGAGAGAGAGAGAGAGAGAGAGAGAGAGAGATTAGGGGCGGTATCACAAGCCAAGGCTCTTACGTTCTCGCCGCAGCGCATGCAGAGGGACTCGATCTCGTGGAGCGGTGTGGCGTGCGCCTCCTCGTCGCCCGCCGATTCCGCGGCGGAGCGGAGGTCCACCACCACGCGCCCTTCCTCACCGGAGCTAGCCATGGCCGCGGCCGCCGGAAACTAGTGCGGGCTCTGGGCTTCTCGCGGAGGAATGGATGTTCCAGAAGCTCCTCGCGTGGCTTCGCGGCGGCCAGCGGGAGGGGGAGGGGAGACGGGAGAGAGACCTAGGAGTCACCCTGGAAACAGGCAGGGCAGATGGGCTGGGCTGCGCTATGTGCAAACGTTAACGGTTACTGAGTGGGCCGAAAGGATGAATGCCCATCCAGTAGTAGGTTTTGGGGGCCATGATATCACACCTAGCTCATGCGTTTTTTTACTTGATGACTTTTGTCCCTAACATAAGTAATTATATGAATAAATTAAATATTAATATATCGATAAATTATTTCAAAAAATCTATCCTGATAAGTGGTTTTAAAATAACGATAAAAAAACTATTCTATTTATTTATTTAAAAGAAGTTATAAATTATAAAAAGAACAAAGATGTCACGTAAGTACATATCCATGCGAAACACTGACGACACTACAGACGCACTGCTCGCTAGAACAAACTCTCCTCAATCAACCGAAAGGCACTCACAATCCATCAATAATAAACACTGAGAGAAGTCAAAAGTGATTAAAAACTGCAGAGCAGAGGTTTAAGTTGGATCGGCACTGAATCAGTTTTTGCAGCTTCGAGCCCCGCTCGTTTCGGCTTCAGCTTCTGGTTTCTGGCTTATTTTTCACTATTCATAATTTCGTATTTTTCTGAATTTTTGGTTTTTTTTAGCTTTTTTGCCGGTTCTTTTTTTTTTTTTTGCCGTATTCGTTTACATTGTTTGTGATAGGCTAACATATTTTTTATATTTTTTTATTTTTTTAAATTTAATTATGTTAAATAAGTCCCTTGTCATTCTGATGTTTTTCGATCACCACAATCTTTTCACCATAAGTCACCAAAAATAAGCCAAAATGATCGCCACTAAGCCTGTAACTCTGAGAGCCCGGCATAGCTAAGCTTCCCGGATGAACTTGCACTATGGTAAATCTTTCTTTCAGTGCAGAAAAAGAGGTGAGTCATAGTTTTAATAAGCCAAGTAAAGATCAGTTGAGACAAGACAAAAAACGATTTATGTCTATCAACGTCAGATAGAACCTACCAGTTACGATCCACCTGTGTCAGTTTGTCTGCAAACAGATCATATCGAGATGAATTGACCCCCACTGGATCTTCCCAATGCACAATTGGTCCATCCCAACATATATCGTGGACTATTTCAGTCCAGCTGTCCAACAAGGCAGCAAGAGAGGAATATTTCGCTGTCTCAAGAAGAGTCGCAGTCAATTTTTGCCTCGAACATAGCCTGCTGCAAGAACCCCATAGCGCAACCAAATCTGCAATAGTACCAGAAATTTTAGGTGTTTCAGCTCTTGGGGTACTCAAAAACTATTCCATTTGCCATACCTTTGGCTGTTCCATGACCAAAGAATTTTCCAATAATATCCAGGGAGAAATCCATGACTGTCCCAAGCCCCTTCCCAGTAATCAAATTTCCGTCAATCACTACCTTTGATCGGTCAATAATTTGGCAAGTGAGCTGATTGACTATGGCAGGATGAGCTGCCACTGCTTTATGCTGAGTAACGATTTCAATGTCAGATTACTTCCATTTACAGGAAATATAAGATACAAGAAGTTTTTAGTCCTAAAAATCACCTGGAGTAAACCTCGCCTCTGCAAGATCACAGGAGAATAACAGATCCCACCATACATCCTGCCTGCTTGCTTTTGTTCCATATGAATTTCAAAGTAAATCCCTAAAAAAATAAATTCAGAATAATAAGTAAAAGAAAATACTTATTGGTTTTTATACGAGTTTTTTATATGAATTCCAGCCTAAAACTAAAAAGAAATCCACGTCAAGTACGATCCAAAAATATGCAAATTCGGAATAAAAATTAAAGGATGATTGGATATTTGATTTGTAAACAAATTAGAAACCTAAATTCCAAAAATATTAAAATTTGTAAACCTATACCAATTAGGCACTCCAAGAAAGTTTTCGTAATAACTAGAAAGATCCAGTTATCTATCTCATGGACCCAAGTTAGAATAGCTCGGATTAAAAAAAAAGAATCCCATATCAAGTACAATCCAAATTAACTGAAATTTAGAATAAAAATAAAGAAAAATAGAAATTTGATTTCCACACAACATCTAAAGTCCATAAATAACTAATATTTGAAATAATAATTAAATAAAAATTAGCAAAATAACAAAAGAGTCCATGTCAAGTACAATTCAAATTAACTAAAATTTGGGGGAAATGAAAATTAACAATTTGATTTCCATATGAATTCCAAAGTAAATTCCCGAAAAAACAAAATATATCTATTATATACTAAAAGTTGATGACATGAGTTTTACAGTTGCTAAGAAAAAAGATAAATAAGCTAGAAATTCTCAGAAAAAAAGAAAAAATATTCATCCCTCAATTCAGTAGACCATTATTATGGTCAATAAACGATTACCACTGGATTCCTTAGATAAAACAAGGAATCTTATAAGACAAAGCTACCAATTATAGATTTAGATGAACTCAATAAACAAAAAGAATTCTAGATGGCTCACACTAAAAGTCACGTACGAGAGGAAAATAAGAACGTGGACGTGTAAAATAAATGAGTAAAAGCCATGCACGAGAAAAAAAAAGAAAAAGTGGCACTCGGCAAGAGAAAAAGAGAGAAACGAAAAAAAGACAAAATATAGTCTATCTGCACGCTTCCCAACAATGTATGTTTACAACTTTGCAATTTTTTTGGTAGAATCGTCATTGATGTAATGGATTCTAATTAGAGTTGAACTATATCAACTGTTAGGTCTTATCTATCATATAATAAAAAAACTTAGGATGGTTGATTACATCAGCTAAAAAATGAGAAATATTGTAGAAATTCTCGCAATTTTTTTTAAAAAATCTAGCCCTTAATTTGGCGGACCCTAATTATGTTTAGAAATCCATAACTGATGGATGTTACCTGATAAATGAGAATAGTTGCTAGAAATTCTCACAAAAATAAAAGCATCTTGCTGTTAATTAGATGGACCCTTCTTATGATTAACAAATCATAACTAATGATTTTTCTTGATCTATGGAAGTGTGCATGAAGTTGATTTGCACCGTGATATGCATGCACATATAGTTGAAGAACTATTTGTATGAAATTAAGATGCGAAAATGCTAGAGATAGAATCTCCCAAATATATAATCTATATTCTTTGTTTTAACATATACTACTATACATTAAAATCACAAATGAAATCAATTATAACATTATAAAAATTCTAATTTTTGAATTCTTTCATGTGATCTGCAACTCTGCCATTCTAAACATTCTAAAAATTCTAATATTTGAAAGGGAGAGGGGGAGTAATTAATAAGGGTCGAGCGGTGGGAGAAACTGGTGCCTGCCATTTGATGTGGAGATAGTGGATGGGTGAGATCGAAATTCTAGGGGATATGCCACGGATCGGTGACGTGTTATTATCAGAGAAGGTTTGTTATACGAACCATCTGTGATAATGCACACATCAGAGACGGTTGTTATAAGAACCCTCTGTGATAAGCCACATATCATATATGGTTTGTTATACGAACCGTCTATGATATTAATATCAGAAACAGTTTGGTATACGAACCGTCTGTGATAACGCTTAAATATGCGTACCCTGATCCATCTCTTCTAAATTATCCTCTCCATATCTTCTTCACCAGATTTCTCAATAAGGGCATCTAATATTCTTTTAATCTCCTTCCTCTCATCTATCCATTATGAGTTGTTCATCCGCAACTTTACATAAGCGGCCAATAATTTACATCTGGAGCAGCTACTCCGCTCATTCCCTGCTCTCTTTCCTCGACTTGTTTCCATCCGTCAGCTGGACCTCATCATCCACCATCGACGGAGGTGTCTCGTTGCCGCTCAGGAAAGGAAAATCGCTCTCAGCCTCGTTCTTCTCTTCAATGTGCACAAAACGGAAGAAGCTCTTGCGGCAGTGGAGAGACACATGGATAACATTGTCGATCAAGCAGAAACGGCTGATTCTGAGGAAGCTTATTATGGCATCCTCTTTGAGATTATGGGCCGCGCTAATGATTTGCCAAGGCTAGAGGAGCAAGTGGAGAGGGTAAGGACAATCTTCACGACATTCGAGAACTCAGCGGCTGATCCTATAACTTTAAAAGTCGAAGACGAAGCATATGAAACCCAGAAGACTAAGATCTGGGAATCTCTTTTTGGGATTTTTGCAATAAATTTGCCTAATTTGTCTCTCGTCTCAGTAGCTTTTGTAGTTCATACGACAAAGGATAAAACACAGACGATTATGAATACAAACTGTCTATGATAGTTTCATAGACGGTTCTAATTAAAAAATATCTGTGATAATGCGTATATCACAGATGGCTCTTAAACCTAACTTTCTGTGATAGTTTCAGAGACGGTTTTAGCCATGAACCGTCTGTAATAATTAAAACACAGACAACTCCACATGAACCGTCTGTGGTGAGGCGTCTAGTATAACTTGTTTTGTAGTAGTGTGAACAATGCTATGTAGTATGTGATTTTCCCCTATGTTAATGAGATAGTTTACATCTCCCTTGTACAGGATGGTTTGGTGATAAGGAAACCTCTAGGGATGAGGTTTCCATTGAGAAGAAACATGCTTGCATCTGTTGAGCCAGTTGGCCACATTCACAATTCCAATAGATTTGATGCCATTTCAATGTCGGTTTTAGATGGGAGCTCAGGGAGATTTACCCCAAAAACCAGTGCAGCCATATACAACACATTTCTTTAGGATGCCACCAATGTCCTCTCACCATTTGCCAACAGTGGCATCTCAAGGAATCCATTGACCAACTCTGGTGACTGGTCAGGAAGCTTTGCTCCTGACGCTAGCATAAACGTGTCAACTAGCAATTCGGGTGAGACGGGTTAAAGAGGGGCAGAGGATGATGTAGAGAAGCTAAGAAGTGGGATAGCCACCCCTGATTTAAGCTAGCGTTTTAGTGGTATGTTTCATTTATTTTGAATGTTCATGATCATTTATAATTTGTTAGTGTATCACCAATTTTGCTATTTTTTATACGCAGATGACATATCTCTACTCGCTTATATATATGTATATATATGTATACATATATGTATATATATGTATATGTATATGTGTGTATATGTATATGTATATGTGTGTATATGTGTATATGTATATGTGTGTGTATGTATATATGTATATATATGTATATGTATATGTATGTATGTATGTATGTGTGTGTGTGTGTGTGGAATACGCTTTCTATTACTAAGGTACAATTGTTGTATTTCTCTCTCTCTCCTTTTGCTTTGCTTCTCTTCTATTCATCGGGCATGTTCTTTTTTGTTTCGACTTATGGCTACAACTTATGGCTTTTCCCTGTTTGTGAGTGTCAAGTATGTAGTAAGATAAATTTGTATCTGGTTTTAGCCAATATAAATAAAGTCAGTACAATATGTACTATAATAAATTTGTAGACCCCGTATTAAAAGGACAATCCGTTTGAAAGTTAGTTACTGTAGAAAAGTTAAAAATAGTTTTTAGAAGCTGAAAAGAAAAGATCCATGTATAAATTTGGATTGCACAAAAGTAAAATAGTATATTTGCGCCAATTTAGCTTAATTCTTTAAGGCTTAAGCCCGCTCTCTATTTTTATCTTGGCTTCACCACTGGTAAAGATATCCAACAAGAGGTTGTAGCACTAGTTGTGTCATGTGGAGGCAGGAGCCGCGAACGAGGGAGGAGAAGCGAGGATAGCTACGATGAACGGGACTGAGGCCACGCTCGTTTCGGCTTAAGCTTCTGGTTTTTTGCTTATTTTTTACTATTCATAATTTTGTCTTTTTCTGAACTTTTGGCTTTTTTGAGCTTTTTTGCCGGTTCTTTTTTTTGCCGTATTCGTTTGCGTTGTTTGTGATGGGCTAACATATTTTTTTAAATTTTTAAATTTAATTATGTTAAATAAGCCTCTGTCAGTTATAATATTTTTTCAACCAGCTACAGTGCTTTTCAGCCATAAGCTACCAAAAATAAGCCAAAATGATCACCACCCGAGTCTTGAGCGCGTAAAGCATGGCAATGAGGTATTTTAAAAATGCTCTCTTCCTAGCGCATGTTTAAAATCCTTGGTAATATTCTTCGAAGTCAAGCTCCATTTTACTTTTAACCACTCGCATGCCATGTCAAGGTGCGTGCGAGAGTGCGAAGGCAAGCAAGGGAAGCCAAAAAAGCCACCCCACTGATGTCACCAGATCTGCTACCGTATCCGGTAGGTAGGAGGCTTTCTAGAAGGCGCCCACCCAGCCGGCCAGCCGGTAGGTAGAAGGCTTTCTAGAAGACGCCCAACTAGCCTTTGAGTTAAAGTCAAATTTAATACTGTTACGTATTGTATTTATAAAATTAGCTGTATGTATATTGTATTTAAAAAATAGCACTTCTATCGTTCGGTAGGCGGACGATAGCGCCGGCGAGGCGGCAAGCGGCGAGACCGCCGACGGCAGTCGCCACCACCTCACCAGCAGACGGCAGACAACCTGCCATCCCTCACCGTAAATTCATGATTAAATTAATCTAAATAAATGTGGCAAGTTCGAATCACATAAAATTTCCAAAAGTTTATACAATAACTATGATTGTGTTAGAAGATTTCACATAAAATTTCGTAATTTTTAGAGCTTATTTGCTATATATACAAACTCATACAAATATCAAAAATTTATGAATTTTTTAGCAATATTCACAATGGATAAAATTAGCCAAAAATTACACTGTCAAGTATGTTATGTCAGAAGACTGTACATAAATTTTACTAAAATTTTGAGTGATATATTTAAAAATCCAAACAAACATTAAGTGAAAAAATAGAGAAGGTAATCGGTGATTTAATCACTACTAGTCTCCTCAAAGGTCAAAGTTATTTTAACACATATAATATAAAGAAATATATAAAAAAGAAAAAAACTAGAAAAAGATAAAAATAAAAATAAAAAAATTTAAAAATTAGAAATAAAAAAATCAAAAAATTCTGCATTAATCTGGGCCCTTGATCACGAAATGGAGGGGCTTTACGTAGTAAAGTCATGCTGTGACTTTACTACGTAAAGTCAGACAATCCCGCTTGGTATCGCGCCGTGATTGGCCGGAGCGGAGCGGAGCGCGAGACCGGCAAGGCGAAGGCAAAGCCAAGCCGACTCCACTCCAGCCGCAACACAGCGGCAACCGGCAAGTAACACAGGAGTGGGTCACTTGCCTTCCAATTTGGTCCTCCCACGCGTCGATTGCCCTCGCGCACGCGCCCATCGCTTTGCCAGCTTCGCCTCCCCGAGCAACCTGTGCTCTCTGCTGCGGTGGGAGGGGGAGGAGTAGGAGGAGGAGTTGGGGATGGATCTGAAGGACGACGGGGGCTCGGAGAGGAGGGGGGCGGGGACGGTCCCGCTGGCGAGGCAGGGGTCGATCTACTCGCTGACGTTCGACGAGTTCCAGAGCACGCTCGGGGGGATGGGGGGCTGGTTCGGGAAGGACTTCGGGTCCATGAACATGGACGAGCTGCTGCGGAGCATCTGGACGGCGGAGGAGAGCCAGGCCGTGGCGTCGGCGTCGGCGGCGCCGGAGGTGGAGCTGCAGCGGCAGGCGTCGCTCACCCTGCCGCGCACGCTCAGCGTCAAGACGGTGGACGAGGTCTGGCAGGACTTCGCGCGGGAGGCGCCGCCGGGGACGGCCGGCGGCGGCGGGGAGGCGCCGCAGCCCAGGCGGCAGCCGACGCTAGGGGAGATGACGCTGGAGGAGTTCCTGTTCAGGGCAGGGGTCGTCCGGGAGAACCCCGTCGCGGCGGCGGCGGTGGCGGCTGCGGCTGCCGCCGCGCCTCCCGTGGCTCCGCTACCGATTCAGGCGGCCAACAGCAGCTCTATCTTCTTCCGGAACTTTGGAGGTGCCAATGACGCCGCCGGCGCGGGCGCGATGGGGTTCGCGCCGGTGGGCGTTGGGGATCCGGCCATGGGCAATGGTCTGATGCCCGCAGTGGGAATGATGGGGGGTGGTGCGGTCACTGTGAGCCCGGTGGATACGGCGGTGGTCCAGTTGGATTCTGTGGGCAAGGGGAACGGGGACCTGTCGTCGCCGATGGCGCCGGTGCCGTACCCCTATGAGGGGGTGATTTCGGGGAGGAGGAGCGGTGGGAATGTGGCGAAGGTGGCGGAGCGGCGGCAGAGGAGGATGATCAAGAACAGGGAGTCTGCAGCTAGATCTCGCTCCCGGAAGCAGGTCATACCTTTGTCCTGAATTCTTGCATGTGTTGCATATGCAGCTGTTTGCGATTGCAACTGGCTGCGCTAAAAGATAATATTATGTTTTTGATAAATCGGCATGTCGGGCTTGCCATTGCCATGCTGAGAAAAATGGATATTTCACAGGGTATTCATTGGTAAAGGAAATCTTGCCTTGCATGTTTCTTGTGAAGCTTTGACACAGAGAATTGCTCCTTTTTCTTGTTTTAGTTATACCGTTTGTAATTTGTAGGCATACACGATGGAGTTGGAAACTGAAATTCAGAAACTCAAGGAACAAAACAAGGCGTTGCAGAAGAAACAGGTGCCTTTAAGTTAGTGGAACTGAATTCAAATCATTTTGGAAGAAATGGGACTGTATTACCTTATTTTCTTAATTGAAATAAATGGGACTTAATTGAAACATTTGGGAAAGAATCAGGACATAACTTGAAAAGTTATCTTAGAATATGTATGGCAAAAAATTTGAACTTCAATAACCTTAAAAAAAACACTGCATGATATGTTTTGACTTAAATTCCACTGTAACGGGCTAGCAGCAAGCTTTTGTAAATTTTTTTCTGTTGATAGTGTGCTTTAACTATAGTTTTGGTGGGAACATCAGACAATATTTTGGTAATATAGAAAACATGGTGTTACATGCAACCATAGTGTCCTGTCCTCTGACAGACAAATACAAATCAACGATTATCCCTTGTGTTTTACCTACCCCAATACTAAATTGTTTATGAACTCATTTAAGCTGCAGCTGTTCACTCGAACTTTGTCCACTTGAATTAAAGGCAACCAAAACAAACCCATTTTGCAATGTATGAGTAATTAATCCAGTTTTATTTTGGTGCCTTGTGTAAATTGTATTACTGCCCAAATGATAATTTCAGGGTTGGGCTGTAGAGGCCTAAATGTCATGATTATATGCTTTTCTGCAAGTAGTTACATTCCTCTTTGTTTATTTTTAAGAGTACATTGCATAATGGTTTAAGGCCCAATTGTTGCCTCTTTGCCATCTTTTTTCAAGAGGAAAAACATTAAGTGGTCCTGTTTACATGTGGTCTTATGGCTGTTATATCCTCTCCAATGATGGCTATTCCAACTTCTCAAAATTGAATCTTCCAAATCAAAATGGTGGGAGGTCCAAAAGTTGCCTAACATCTTGTAAAATTTAAAGATCAGTATGATACTTACATATTCAATCATTTGGAGAACTTTTCATGGTAATTTAGAGGAACCACGCCAGCTAGGAGCATAGCAGCACCTTAATGAGCACATCCTCCATACAAGAGTATTTGTTTTCAAACCTCTAAATTCAAATTCATGTCCTTTGCATTTTTTTGTAAGCATCTCTGGGTGGATGGCATTGGCAACACATGTTGTTTGGAACTGTTATGGACTGAGACTAGCAGACGCGTGAACAGCACCACTGGTATTGTAGCAGCTCGCAAACAGTACCCGCAGTGGTACTGTAGCACACGTGAGCAGTGCCTTGCTTGGTTATTGTGGCAGTGTTAGGTATCGAGACTGATTGGGAGGAAGAAGAATGCAGTTGATAGGGGTGAGATGCTAGGGCAAGGAGAAGAAGGATTTGGGAAAGAAATACTTGCATTATTGTTTGTCTATCTGTTACAATCCTCGAACCCTTTTTATAAGAGAGCCGAGTCTAAATCAATACAATTGGTCCTTAATTGAAACCGATTTGTAAACTACTCTTTCTATCTTGAAGCTTCCCATATTTGAATTAGGACTTGTTTCGGCGATAGTACTGGAGTCCGACTAAACTATTCGTAAGATTTCCCCCGTCCTTTTGAAATAGCTCATCCGCGAGCTTATAATCAGGGAGTTCCTTGCTGAAATCATCACGTTCCACCCAAATTTCGTCTAGTTCATTCACGACATCGGACTACCACTGCACCCTCAATTCCCACACTCCGCAATTAAGTCTGGCGCTGAGCACGCGTGCCAGCTGAAGCTGTACATGACCACGATGAAGGGGAGGCAATGTCGGCATTTGTTCCGGAGGGCTGCCACGAAAGGGTTTGAGAGTGAAAACGTGGAAGACATCATGAATGCCAGACTATGTAGGAATCTCCATACGATCTGCACCCGAACCGACTGGAGAGAGCACCTTGTAAGGGCCAAAAAAGCGTGGGCGCAACTTGTTATTCAGACCTGGAGCAATGGAAGAAAGTTGACGTTGATGTAACCTCAGCCAAACCCAATCTCCTTCCGCAAATTGAAGTCTCCACCGCTTGGTATCTGCTAAGCTTTTCATATGTTGTTGAGCTTGAAGCAACCTCAAACGAATTTTCTGGAGGAACACGTCCCGTTCGGATAAAAACTTTTGGACATGAGGAAGTGCTGCTGAGTCTCCTTCATGTCGTATCAATGTAGGAGGCTGGCGACCATAAACCACTTCGAAAGGAGTGGCCTTGAGAGCAGAGTGATACGATGTGTTGTAGCAAAATTCAGCCCAAGCCAGCCATTGAGGCCAAGTCCGCACCCTATCTCCACATAAGCAATGGATGTACATCTCGATTGTCCTATTAACGACCTCAGCTTGTCCATCGGATTGCGGATGATAAGCGGTACTCATGTGCAGCTTCACTTCGGCCAAAAGAAGAGGTCTTTCCAAAAACAGTCGTAAAGATTTTGTCGCGATCACTAACAATAGACTCGGGGAACCCATGTAGACACACAATGTTGTCGAAGAATGCCTAGGCCACTGAATGAGCCGTGAAAGGATGACTTAAAGTGAGAGTGAGCGTATTTGGAGAATCTGTCGACCACTGTCAGAATGACGGATTTGTGAGCAACTTAGGGCAATCCTTCGATGAAATCCATGCTAATATCGGCCCAAACGCGATGAGGCACCGGCAAGGGCTGAAGCAAGCTAGATGGGTGCAATTGCTCGGACACTTTTGGCATGTGACGCATGTGCGAATAAAGGATTGCATCAATCGTCGACCTCCTGGTATGTAGAAACTGGACTGAAGGCGATGCCAGGTCTTGTAATTCCCTCATGGCCGACAGAGTGAGCCACCGAAAGGAGATGTTGGACACCTGGGAAATCGGCAGGAATAAAGATTCAGCGACGAAAAAGTAAAAGGCCATCCACGAAATCCCATTCAGCAGGCATAGCGCCTACACTCCATTCAGTACACTTGCTGTTCCAAGACGCAGAGTTTTGAGTTGGCACCGCAGGTTGTTGTAATAAGCAAAATTGGCTGCCGAGACAGCATGCAGAGTGCTATCCTCATGTTGACGCGAGAGTGCATCAACCACAATGTTTTCTTTGTCGGGTTTGTACTCCATGGTAAAGTCATATCCGAGTTTAGTAATCCACCTGTGTTGTGGCACCGTCGTCAAGCATTGATCCAACAGATGTTTCAAGTTATAGTGATTTGTTTGGACCTAAAAACAACGACCCCAAATATACGAACGCCAGTGACGGACAACATAAACAGGGCCAATGAGTTCATGTTCGTAAGCGGGAAATTGGACTTAATGCGCCGTGACAGCATCGCTGAAAAAAGCAATGGGGCGACCTCCCTGGTGCAATACTGCCCCAAAACACATACTAGAGGCTTCACAATCAATAACGAAGTCTTTGGAGAAATCTGGAAGCTATAGGATGTGTGCCGCAGTGATGATCCGCTTCAATGCGTCCAAGGCAGCCGTGGCATCTTTCGTCCAGTGGAACCCTTACTGAGAAGTTTGTTGAGAGGAGACGCAATATAGCCGAAGTCTTGTATAAATTTGCGATAATATCCGGCGAGTCCCAAGAATCCGCGCAAGCTTCGGACAGTACGGGGGTGTGGCCAATTCAGCACTGCAGACACCACCTGATTCATGGCCATGCCGGCGGAGGAGATGACATGTCCCAGATAGGATATCTGCTTTTGCCCAAAAACACACTTCTTGTGAAGGTATAATTGGTGAGTGGTGAGGAGCTGCAATACCTGTCGGACATGGCAAAGGTGCTCTGCTCAGGACCGGTTATAAATTAAAATGTCGTCGAAGAAGACAAGAACAAATCGGCGGAGACAAGGTTGGAGGACCGAATTCATCATCGCTTGGAACGTAGAAAGCATTGCAAAGGCCAAAAAGGAGCACCAAAAATTCGAAGTGGCCGTGGTGAGTGCGAAAGCCGTTTTCAGCACGTCATCGCGGAACATGCGAATTTGATGATAGCTGGAAGTCCAACTTGGTGAAATAGCAGGACCCCTCCAATTCATCGAGTAGTTCGTCAACATGCCGAATCGAAAATTTGTCCTTGATTGTGTGCTCATTTAGGGCCCTGTAATCTACGCAAAAGCGACACGAGCCATCCTTCTTACGGACGAGGAGGACTGGTGATGAAATTTGGGAGGAACTCGGACGGATGAGGCCCTGTTGCAGCATTGCGGCGCACTAATACTCAATTTCATGTTTTTGAATGTGGGCGTATCGGTAGGGCTGAATTGAAATTGCTGGTGCGTATGTGATGATCGCACGATCGGGCAGGTGGCAGCCCCGATGGTTCCACGAACTGGTGGGCAAGTTCGGCCAAAAGAGTCGCCATGAGATAGTCGCCCTTGGCGGCCTGTAACATGTCTGAGGGCACCGGCGGATAATGAAGACCGGTCCAAGTGATGCGATGATGCTGCTTCCAATACGAAAACTGCATTTGGTCGAAATCCCACTGAATAGGCCCCAGCGTGCTAGCCATTGCACCCCCAGGAAAATGTCGAAACTAGAGAGGGGGATGATGTAAAAATCAATAGCAAATCTGGATGGAGCAATGGTCTTGGGAGCCGATTTGCAAATTCCGCCACATTCAAGCCGATTGCCGTTGGCCATTTTGACCTGGAGGCCGCTGTGAGGCTGGATGGGCAAGTGGAGCATGGACACACAAGCTTGGTTGAGGAAATTATGGGTGGATCCTGTGTCAAATAACATTGTCCCCTCGAAATCGCCGATGCAAACCTTTAGTTCCATAATTTGAGTAGTGCATATGCCCGTGACCGCGAGCAAGAAAATCTCCCGTTCCATCTCGTGGAGCATGTGGTCGTCCACCCTATCTCTGGCATCGTGGTCGACTTCTGGTTCTAACCAGAACAATCGTTTACAACGATGGCCTCTCGTGAATTGTTTGTCACAATTGAAGCATAAGCCCCGTTGTCGTTAGTCGGCCATCTCTGCGGTAGACAATCATCTCAAAACCCCCATCTGGGTTTCTGTGGCAGCAGTTGGGGCGGATGGTGGCAGAACTGACGGAGGTGCCGTGGGTGTTGATGGAGCGTGAGGAGGTGGAGGAACCCACGCGTGGGTGCCGGATTTATTGGCAGCGGACTGTTTGCTGGCCGTTGTCAGATGTGCGACAGTAGGGTGGGGCCGTTCGTATGCGCGCGCCAAGTTCATTGCCTATTGCAGCGAAGTTGGACCCTCCAACTTGACGTGGGTTCGCACCAGATCCAAGAGCCCTGCTGTGATAACTCAATTTGATGAGTTCGAGAGAGGCCGATAGTATGGCACAAGAGATCGGTGAATTCCTACTGATACTTTGCCAATGTGCTCGTCTGTTGCAAGTTCTTGATGGTACCCAGAGTATTTGTGCGAATAGCAGGACCAAAACGAAGCGAGCAATAGTGCTTAAATACTTCCCATGAGATCTGGCCTTCATCGCGTTCAAGCTGGTAAAACCACGAGTGTGCAACATCGGAGAGATGAAAAGCGGCCATCCATACTTTATCTTCATCCGGTGTTTGATAGGCATGGACGCACTGATCACACTTGGTCAAACATGTGATGGGATCGACTAAGCTGTTGTAAATTGGCAATTCTAGGTGCGGTAGTCGTGCTTGATCCAGACAGAGATGGCCTGTGTCGTGGTGCGGTCGGCAACCATGGTTGTCATCAAACTCATCTTCAGGCCAAGGACATCATGCAAAACCGATTAGAGCCCTAGGTGCGGCGTGGTTGTTGGGCGGCAGGCACCGCGACTCGGCCGGTGTCAGGGGAGCGTCTTCAACAGGTGTTGGTAATGGCAGCAGTCCTGCTCCGTTGTGTGCTGTGGTCGTAACCCCAACTAACAGAGTTGTGGTCGTAACCCCGACTAGCAGAGTTGTGGTCACCGCGGATGGCATCCCGCGCAGCGTATCAAACAGCTGTCGCATCTCTGTAACCAGCTTGTCGAAGCGTTGATTGGAGGCTAACTGTTGCTCCTGAAACTGCTTGTCGGTGGTCGATTGGATGTTGGAGATAGCCTGGAGAAGTTCGAACTGGGTTTGTTCCAACGCATCAAGTCAGTCGTTGGACGGAGGATCGTGTTTGGGTGGCATGGCGGGCAGAATCGGTGGCTCTGATACCAAGTTGTTAGGTACCGAGGCTGATCGGGAGGAAGAAAAACGCAGGTGATAGGGGTGATACGCCAGGGCAAGGAGAGAAGGATTTAGGAAAGAAATACTTGTATTATTGCTTGTCTATCTATTACAATCCTCGAACTCTTTTTATAAGAGAACCGAGTCTAAATCAATACAGTTGGAATAAAAAACTATTCCATAATTGAAACCGATCTGTAAACTACTATTTCTATCTTGAAGCTTCCCATATTTGAATCAGGACTTGTTTCGGCAATGGTACTGGAGTCCAACTAAACTATCCGTAATAGGTGGAACTACATATTTGGATAGTTTGATAGTATGGGCAACACATCGCGGATTAAGAATATAATAATTAGTTATCGTGTATTAGAAATATAATAATTAGTTTCCTTATTATTTAGATTTATTTCGTTTTAGATTTATTCTATATATTAGAGATAAGTTTCCTTAATATAAGGATAGATTTCTTAGGGGTCAAGTATAGCCATCCCTATAAAAGAGATAACAATATAAGTATTATCATAAAGCAATGAACAATCAAACAAGCCTCTAAACCTCTAGTCCTCAAAGCCTCTGTACCACGTCGGGGAAGTGTCCTGCTGGTGGCTAGATGAGGGCGAGCGCCCTACCCTCGGTTCTCAAACCCTTACCTAACCACGGACCATATTAGGAGCTTTCTAATCATGTTTGTTTTTTTAATTATGCAGGAGGAAATGATGGAAATGCAGAAAAACCAGGTAAAAGTGTTTGGTCAAACTTCTATTCTTGGATCTTCTCTATCATCTGTCTGATACATTAAGAAGGCTGTGTTGCTGTTTTTAACTAGTGCAATATAGAGTTCTCTTACTGTTAGTTCTTACATTTCATTAGAGAAGTTGGCATGTTATTTAGTACCTATCATATTACATTTGAATGATTGGTTGCTACATTGAACATCAGTTTCACCTTTTCTTTCACCACAGTAGAAAATGGAGGAACTCCATTATTTCTGCCTGTTTACATTCAATTTGCACTGCCAATTTCTTTTCCTTATATTTTCAAATTGTTTTAGTGTTTTTTGAATGTTTCTTGCTGTATTTACAGCATAAAATAGTACTCATCAAAGAAAAAAAAGGAACTGATGATGCTGCAATAGCACTTTTGAGCGTCAATCACTTGCATTATAGTTAGTTACGAATATTTGATATCGTTATATGTAATTACATAGAGAATATATATATACTTGTTTAGAAAATGGTGACAAAAGCAGTTTCTTTGGTTGGTGTGTTTGATTGCTTTGTTTTACTATTTAAATTTGGTGTAAATTATATTGGTCTCTTTTGTCAATGTATATCACAAACATAATTCCTAACAACAGTTGGTAATTTAGAGAGGTATAAATTGCACCAGACATAATTTTACCTTGAAAGCTTTTTGATACTATCTATAAAGTTTAGTTTTGTTGGATGCTCTTGTTTGGATGTAAATGGCTAATATGACTATAGTGCCTTGGTAACAAGAGGAATGTTGGAAACGATGCTTAAAAAGTTAAAATAGATATATGTATTTTTCCTATTAAAATATTTTCTGTTTAAATTACTGGAAACTGCCACATGTGTGGATGCAAAGGAGAGTGGATACATACTACTGATAGTACAGATACGTTGAAATTTATTTATCTGAAAAATTTTACTGGAAACTAGCTTTGTTGCCCCTCAAGTGGAGTTACATGACATTGGGTGAAGGTTTCTGGAGATTGGTAGACCATGGTGAAGTTAGCACTAATAGGGATGTTGTACGATAAATTGATGGTATTGTTAAGGGTATTAGAGATAAGGTATTAGAGATAGAGTAGGATTGTTATTCCATATATGCCTTATCTCTATATGGTAGTATATCCTCTCTTGTACTCTTATATATATATGACCCTTTGGGTCTCATATCAATGACACACACAATATTCATAACATGGTATCAGAGCCTAGGTTTCAAACCTAGCCTCCGTTCGTCTTCCGCTGTCGCTGCCCCCGGGAGAATCGATCTCTCCTGGGGGCGGCCATCTTCTCGCCATCGCTGACGTTGTTTTCCGCCGGACCATCGTAGAATCGGCGAGGTGCTCGCTGTCTGATCGTCAAGCTGTGCCCGTGTGCGTCGCGCTGTCCGCGAGGCACCTTGGAGTCGCCATCGCCCGCGTGGTAGCAGCACGCATGCACGTATGGAGGCCTCTGCCCGCGTCCGGCCTTGCGGCCGCAACTCACCATCCCATGCATGCATGCATGGATTCCCTTCCCGATCCAAGCTGTGTTTCCATAGTTCGCGAGAGATCGCACAGGAAAGCCGAGAGGGCAAGAAGATGTCGTCGGATTCGTCGTGGGCGCGCGCGCTCGTGCAGATCGCGTACTCGGCGCATGCATGCACTCACCGCATGCATGCAATCCTCGCGACCGGTACCGTGATCAGCGGCCGCCCGCCGCGAATCCGTCATCGTCGATTCTGCTCGTTCACCGCCCGGTGGTCGTCGACTTCGCGTCGTCGCCGCCACCGACTCGCCGTGCTCGGGACTCATGGCGCCCGCCTCGGATCCGATCCGAGCCGCTCGTCGTCATCTTTGACGACTCTTCCGTCGTCGACTTCACCGGATCGGTAGGATCGGGTTCCCGCCGCCATCGTCGGTCTTTCCCGACGCCTTTGTTGTCCGCCGACGACTGCCAGCCGTCACCGCCGCCAACCCATTGTTGTTGCCGCCGACCACGTCATTGCCGCCGACTTAGCGGATCCGGTAGGATCGAGCTCGCCCGCCGCTCGTCGCTCTGCTGGCCGGCCTCGCTGCCGTCTCCGGTAGGATCGGGCTCGCCCGGCCGCTCGTCACTCTCCGATCCGGCCTCTCCGTCGGTCGGATCCGGTCTCTTCGCCGCCGATCCGGCCTCTTCGCCGCCGAACCGGCCTCTCCGTCGGTCGATCCGACCTCTTCGCGAGTATCAATTTTCTTTTGAGTCCGTCTTCGCGTTATTTTTCTCGTGAGTCTTCCGTTGCGTCCATCAAAATCCGTAGTTTCTAATTTTTTAGTTCGTCTCAAGCCGTGCGAGTCCACAAATTCATTGTCAGTCCTAGAAGTGTAGGAATTTTTCTTTTGCATGACAAGTAGCCTTTAAGGCCGTCAAGGCTTTTTACTGCTGCGCCTCCGTTGCGCTTCTTGTGCTCTGCTCACGACTCGCCGTCTCGGGTTTCGATCTGCAGTCATGCTTCTATCTATTCCTCTTGACTTGATTTGACAGTTTATTCCAAGATCGCACGCATAGCAGCGACATCATCAAGACTCGGATTTGGATTTATCTTGTTTTAGTATTAACCCTTTTTCAAATGCAATGCTATTGCATACGCCTTGCATTTGAGGGGGGTGTTAAGGGTATTAGAGATAAGGTATTAGAGATAGAGTAGGATTGTTATTCCATATATGCCTTATCTCTATATGGTAGTATATCCTCTCTTGTACTCTTATATATATATGACCCTTTGGGTCTCATATCAATGACACACACAATATTCATAACAGGTATAACATTGTACGTTGTACAATATGATTATGATAAACCACTAGACAAACACAATGAGTTTGGTTTATGAGTTGTGACCAACCCAGATGTTCAGATCATTTGCATGCTTCTTGGAATATGTCGACCAAGTTTGTCAAGGGAATTGAAGTTTCCACTTGAGGTAGTTCATATGATCCAGATGTTCAGATCATTTGCATGCTGTTTGATATTTTATTGGTGGATCTAGGAATGTAGGGTTGGGTTGCCAGCAGTTATTTCCCTGCATATGAAATATGGGCTATATCATGTGATACTGAAACTCATAACTTGGATTTCCCTGCTGTACACTGGGAAGAGAATATTTTACCAGAAAATACTAAATATTACTCTTCTCTTTTTGGAGCTGGATGCTGCAACATAAAAGCATGGATAGATTATGAACCAAACGGGGTTATAGAAGTTGTGGAGAACAGTTTCGTAGGTTAGTTGATCAAAGTCGACATGTGTATAACATTTTATCACTAGTGGGAATGCTCTCAGGTAGAATAAGGAGGATTCCTTATATTTGCATAATTGCATTATTAAAAGCAGATTAATAATTCGTAACTGAAAACTGGCCCTTCTTTAGTTTGTATGCAGTAAGCAATTAAGCATTGACATTGATACGAGAATGTTTTGCTGGTAAAAATCCAAGCTAAAAAACAGGTCTCCATTTGTTTCTCCTAGAGTTGGATTGACAATCAACTGCTAGAAAGAGAGATCAAGGGATGTGTTGTCCTCTGAGGGCACAAGATCCCATGAATTATGCAAAAAAAAAACTTCTCTACTATTTGTTTGGTTATATTTAAGCATGAAAGCACTATTTGTTTAAAGGAGGGACCCCACTTCAATATTCATGTACATTAGGGACCATAGAGTGAAACTTCTCTAGCTCTGCTAGTGGTCACGAAGTGTCATGGGACCAGTATCAACAGGGCCACTGAGAATGGGTATTCTAATTCTACTTATAACTTTTTGAGTAGCTAGTGCAGTGCCTCATAGCTGTAAAATCCTTGAGTTGATTTTTTACTTTAAAAAAGCTCCAACCATTTCATCTGGTTCTTTACTTTACTTACCGTTCGAACGTAATTTCTTAATACAAGTGACTAAATGCTTTTCGGGGCATGCCCTCAGGCTCCAATTGCGTCTTAGATTCTGGTTGACCTCTGGTTGACCTTAAGTGAATTAAACTTTGTTTCATTAACCCAAGAGCTAGACTATAACTATTACTTACCCAACTCTAGAAATCCAAAATTAATGCACTTTAGGGCAAATGCATCTATGCAAGCAAGCACCTTTCACACTGGAGGCAGTTGGGGCCTTGTGCCCTTGTCAATATTTGCACCAGAGGTGTAATGGATGGTTTTGTTGTGATTCGTGAACCTGGGAGACAACAGTCTTTCTTGATGCTGTTAAGGAGAAAGCGGATGGTGCTGCTAGAGCTAACGAGGGTGAACAACTGAACATGCTTATGGAGGCGGCAGCAAGGTATTTGTTACGATGCTGGTTACTGTGGCCATTGCGAGGTTATGATCATGGAGGAGGCAACTCTAGTTCGGGAAGGTGGTGAAGCACCACACGGGATGTCATGAATAAAGTTTCCCTATGAGTGGGGATTTAAATACGCATTTCTGATTATAATTCAACCAAAACAACATGTAACACACACTTTTTGCTTGGAATCAAAATACAGAGCAAAATAGCTGACTGAAACAGAGCCGAAGATTTTTTGAAAAACCTAATGAATGAATCAGGAAAATGAGTTTCAATTCATGTGGTGATCAGGCAACAAGCAATGTTGGAAATGTTAATAGCTGAACCCTGTTATCTTTCGTCCTTGTACTGGCTGACAAAAGTATCACATTCATTCTTGGAAATCCCTAATATTAATTTAATCCACTAATGTGTGTCCACATTAAATGGTATTTTTGTCTTTCATATGTACTTTGGGATTGTGTAATGCCATGAATGCAGTAATTAAACTTGTCTTCTGCTTTAAGCGAGGTAGAGTGGTAAAAATAAAATATTATTGTCTCATTGTAATATATTATAGCTTACAGCATATGCTTCTACATCAGTGTTTGTTTTTGCTCACTTCATTTTTTTTTTGGATATCCATGTAACTTGAAAACATATTTCAGCAAAATGATTTGGTATATGTAGTAAGTTTCTTACAGGAACAAAGATTTGGAACTGTTATCACAGACTTCTTAGTTTTGGTCGGTCACAAGTAGCAGTACATGGGCCATAATTCAGTTCTTATTGAAAACTTCTCTTTATTGCATCATAGTTACTATGTTGGCCCAGTTGTTTGGCTACTGGGCCTTGACTTTTTTTGCAAAATTCTGTTGTGAATAGTAGGTTAAATGGCATCATGGCACATGGCGCTTGCCACTTGTGTGTGTGCAAGCCTTAATCATATGTAGCCACTGCAATGGAGTTTTATTTAGTAGAGTTCGTTTTCATGATCCACCAACTGTGCAGTTTGATTATGTTCTACCTATTCCTTATCAAAGTATCTTCTACACGAGTGTACACATAATTAGTTCTTGTCTTGTTTAGGTAATGGTTACTATGTGATTTGGTGCAAACAGGTCCTGGAAGTGGTCAACATTCCGTACGGACAAAAGAAACGCTGCCTACGAAGAACATTGACAGGTCCCTGGTAAAATTTGAGTTGTTGATGATCGGAGCTTGACAAGATACACCATATTTAACCTTATGGTACTTGTACATATTGTCAGGATTCGAAAAACTCATATCTCTGTTGTAAATTGATGATCAACAGAGCCGAGTGTACGAGTGCCTAACTTCCTTGCCCTGCCACTCTGCTTGTTTGATTTACACGGTTCTGCAAATCGGCTTTATTTCTGTTCTATGACTTCTTGCTCTTTTCCTACCCTGATGAGTGATTGGCTTAGTATCTGCGGTATTGTTTCATGGGAAGATGAATGTGTTGTTCGAAAGTTTTGCCCACTGGTTGCATTGGTCTAAGAGAAGCTCTGGTGCGTCTTGCAGTTTGCTGATACAAGAATTGGCTGTATATCTGTTGTGGAAATGGGAGGCACTGGAGCACTTTGTTGATACTTTAGGATAAAGTTGTTAATTTTAGGATTGAAGTCTGAAGCCTTGATTCATGTCATATGAATATATGACCAAACCGAGGGATATCAACTCAAAAAAGAAAAGAAAAGAAAAGAAAAGAAAAAACTAATTAGCATAGTCTAGATGAGTTCCATGCACACCATTTGATATAAATACATTGAGTCTTCAGTAGGGGTGCAAACGGGTCGGGTTAATCCTGATCGATCTGGCACCGAATCCGATTGGTACTGTATTCGGAGAAAAAAATATGGGTTAGGATATGGTAACAGCAATATCCGTCTGAATCTGATACGTCTTCAAGTTTGATTTCAGGTTAGTGCTACTATTTGATATTTTATTTTCTTTTGTAATGGTAAAATAAAATCTTCCACATCAGCTATTAAGTAGTAACATTAAGTTCTTGACAGTACGTCCTCCTACTCCATTTGTTGTACTGCATGCATTCCTTACAAACAAGTAGGGGTGCAAACGGCTCGGGTTAATCCGGATCGATCCGGCACCGAATCCGATTGGTACCGAATCCGGAGAAAAAATATGGGTTAGGATATGGTAACAACAATATCTGTCCGAATCCGATCCGTTTGCACCCCTAGTCTTCAGCCCTGAAGTTCTCGTTCCTTTGTTTGTGGACTCGGACCTATGCAACTATGGTATGGTGCGTTTGTGCTGTGCGTGCGTGTCTTCAGAGAAGCCACAAAGCATATCTGCGTACGCACTGCGCCATTACCATTTCAGCTATACCACCTGTGAGTCTGGAGTTTTTGGCAAATATAGCGTGTTTTGAATCCGTATTTATAAAAATAATTGTATATACGTAAGAATGATAGAAATGACACTTCTGTTGTTCGGTCACTGGGTGGCAGCACTATGCATGTGACACGTGGCCAGTGGAGCCCGGCCACTATGCGGCAGGGGCCTGTCGTCCGGCCACCGAGTGGCTCCTCATGTCACCCTGCCACTGGACGACAGGTAATTAAGCCATCTGCTAAATTAGTATTTTTATTTACTATTTGTTTAAATTTTTAAATACAGTAAATGAGTTTAAAAATTACCAAATTTTATGTCCAACCTTCTGATACAATGTACTTCATTGTGTAATTTTTTGATAATTTTATCCAAAATGAATGTTGCTCAAAAATTCGTACAATTATGATATTTGTAGGAGTTGTTACATATAGTAAACGAGTTTCAAAATTACAAAATTTTATGTATAGCCTCTCCACATAGTCGACGTAATTGTCTAATTTTTTAGGAATTTTATGTGCTCTGAATTTTGTTCAACTAATGCTTGCGCGCCTGGGTGCCGCGCCATAACATGATTTTTTAAAAAAATAATCTTATTTTTGTTCGAAATTACAGTAACATACCTTCGTTCAACCGGTAGACGAGATGTCGATAAGTCACGCATGTTTTGTTTGTAGGTTTATTTTGGAAATAAAAGGCAGAGAAGGTAGGTTGATCATTTTGTGATTTTCGTAGACTCTGAAGGGTACAAAAAATTGTTAGATTCACGATAACATTTTGTGATTGTCATATGTTACTGTAGTGCGATGAATTTTGAAAGAATTTTGTGGAAAAGATTGAGGTGGCAATGATTCGTAAATACGAAGGTAAGTGATATTGCAATGTAATAGGGAATTCATACACGGAGGAGAATTTTGGATAAATGACGTAACGATAACAAAACGATAGTTCATTTGACAAGGGGTTTACATGGTATGCAGCCTAAGGAACTAAGGATGGTACACATATAGACGAAGAGGGTCGAACTACTGTAATGACCATGGCCATTTGCCCTTCATCGCGAGATCAGCGTTGTAGTCCTCACCGACCGTGTTAACCTTGGCCGCCAGTTCGCGCTTTCTCTCGTGCTCCATGTGCCTGTACGCCTCTTGGTGAGCTTCCGTTTCCCACGGGATACGCTCGCGTCGATCCTCAGCACACCGCCACTCCTCCATCCTTTCACGTGTTGTCTGTGCGTCCCACTCCTCGCAGTGCAGCTGCCACTAGTCATGCAGGTGGATCAACCAGTCGATCCATTGACGGTATGCGCATAACGGATCTGAAGACTACGAAAAGAGGGGAGAGCTTGTTAGTGCGGGCAGTACAAGAGAATTGGTAGAAGAATACAATGTAACCGGTCCTTACCGACTGGCGGTAATGGGCTATGTTCTAATGCCGGTCGGGATAGTCACAGACGTAGTTACCGTAACCCTAGTAATGCATGTCCAAGCTCAACCGGTCCTTAGACTTAAAGAACTTGCATGCATCCCTGCACCAGTAGAGAGAGGGCGTCTCCCTAATGGGCGGGTCCTGCGGCGAACGCTCGGTGGGAACGTACAGGTATGGGTTGGGGTTGGAGATACGGGGAGCTTCGTTTCTGAGAGGTGGCCTCCTGGCACGGGCAGCTAGTTCGTCCTGTGCTGTTGCAGCCCTTACTAGTTCGGTGATCTCCTCCCATTGCTTCTCTATTGTACCGATGTGGTGATTTAGCTGTGGTGCAGAAAACATAGTGCCAAATGGGTAGTGCTTATAAGCTATGCCCACGCAGCGTACGTTTTGCGAGTACAATTCGGTTTGGGCCAATCCACGTCCGCAAGGCAGAGGCACACCGGACGATTCATGAACAGCGGCACACCGGACGATTCATGGACCAACGTACCATCACGTCGCTGCAAAAAGCTGTCCCCTCTCGTGATGAGGTAGACACAAGGAATCCAACACCACACTGCGACACAAGACACGATTTCTAGTACCTGCTATAACACAATAATCCTGCTATATCACACTTCATAATAATGTCTCTAGAACTGATAATATCTATGTATGTAATTCTATTTTTGCAGTGCCACTAGTAGCTACAGAGCAATGTATATGGATTCTACGTTTGCCGCTATATGCAGGAAATCATGGACGCTAAGACGAATGATTCAGTGGTTTATCAATCTGCCAATAAGTATTTCATGATTATCATTATCAATATATATATGTATGTATGTATGCTAATGACTTTAACAATGCTAGTGACAGCATGTGGAATTTGACAAAAGTACATTCGATCTTGATAAACTCGCCGAAGTTCGAGAACAGCTCTCCGAATTTTTGATGGCGAAGGTCATAAACAAGAATGGAGAGTTCCACTCCGACAATGATGATTAAATGCTCAAACATTTCATACAATTGTAATCACTCAATTGTGCTTAATCAAACAATTCATTTAATTGTACTTCATTCAGTTATTTAATTCATTTGTGAGATCTGTGTAATAATTGTTGTGCGCTATATATGCGATCTGTTTGCTTGTTTTTAGAGAGCATGACTAGCATTTTCTGAGACTAGCCGAAAAACCAAAAATAATTTAGCTATTAAGATAGCTATCACAAACGATTTATAACAACAAACCGTCTGTGATATAGAATATATCACTGACAATGTTTATATTAGCCATCTCTGATACGTAAGATATCATAGATGGTTTGTGGTATTAGCCGTCTGTGATGTGTCGGATATCACAGATGGCTATGTTTAAAAATCATCTGTGATATCTGATATATCACATACGGTTTTATTGAAAACCGTCTGTGTTGTAAATTATCACAGATGCTTTGAGAGTCGTCTGTGATAACCACCTGTTATCACAGACACATATATAAATTCAGGCGGTTCAGAAACTGTCTGTGATGATGGTTTTGAACTGTCTGTGATGACCCTTTCTGTTGTAGTGATTGTAACCTAACAACTTTCTGTAATTATTGTGTGGTTAATTGTTTTCTCCAATGCAAATTGCAATGTTCTTTTTGTATTTATAACTAACTTAAACCATTGCTTTTGGTATTTACTTAATGGAATATTTTCTACTTGGATGCTTTGAATTTGAGTTTGCATGCTTGAGCAAGTGAATTGATTTAACTATGTAAATGAAAGTGTAAGTTATCTCTCTTTTGAACAAAATGTAATTGTAACCAGAAAGTTGTCCATCAAATAGGGAGCCTCGTGTTTCGATGTCTGTCCGTCGATATCATGCATGCTCGTGATTTGATAGAGGTAAAATCTGCAACTCTCTGTTCTATTAGTCTTTTCCATTACTTGTCATCGTGTGATATAGTTAAATTTGCTTGTTAAGCTACCAATGTAGTAATATAGCTGTATTTTGGACATATAGTATGGTTGATTGATCCTTATACGTGCAACATATATAGTTTCTGTTTTTTGTGAATTATCCGACTAAATATTCATAACTGATATTAATCGTATTCAGAGCGACATGTAATCACTCCACATTGGTGTTTGAGACTGTCTGTATTCATATTTAGTATTATCCATATCTGACTCTAATTTTTTTTAAAATATATATTAGGACACGTGATAAGATAAATCCGAACATATATGTTTCGATTGCACCCTAACCTAACTACTACGGCCTGAGCATTTTCTGCGGCATGCCGCATGATCACTGATTATCTAGCTCATTGAGCTTACCAGACGGTAGACAACAGTACTAGACAAACAGTGAACTCCTCGACAAGAGCTCATTGATGTCGAGTGTGAGTGAACAATGAAACATCAACTAGATCGGGTAGCTAGCTAGCTTTTAGCTAGTACGTTACATTCTGTGATGGCGGCCAGCAGCACCCCGATCGATCTCACTCCAACGTCTTGTCCGATAATGGGCCTGTTCTTCAGGCCACAAGCCGGCCGGTTTTTGACAGCCGCTACAGTACCTAACTTTTAAATGGAGTATTTTCTCAAGATGAGGTCTACAAGTTAAATGTAGTACACGTTAAAAGCTTAACATCTGTACCAACTAAAATCGCAAATGAGTATCGATCTCTCCGTAATCAGTCTGAAGCGACCAAAATTCAAAATTTCATTAAAACCATAAGCCATGACCAAAAAGAACATGCCCAATAATTGCACTGGACAATGTGCTACCCAGCGGTCGATTGCCGGCAGGTCGCTAGCATACCTATCGCAGCAACCTTTTATTAGAGGAATGGAAAAGGATCGAATATAAATTAAATAGTTTTAAGTATAAATATGAATTTATATTTTTAAAATAAATACGGATACGAATATAAATTTATATTTTAAAACAAAAACGAATTTAAATTCGCATATTTTTCAATATGAATATAAATTAAATATCGTAACGAACATGAATTGAATATGTACTTAATTCAGTCGAATATGAATATCCTAAAATTTTTATAACAAATCTCGATAGAACATATGTATATAATATAACTACACGTCTACACGAGCTAGTAGTGTAGGGTATAAAGTTAGAAATTATGCAAAGTAATTTTCACTTCTTACTTATAAAGTTTAGTTCATCAGAAAATTGCTTCCTACAATCATTCCCGGGGAGGTCGCTAGAGATGAAAACGGATCGAATATGAATAGAATAGTCTCGAGTATCAAATATAGATATGAATATTTTCAAACACGAATACGGATTTTGCTTATCATATTCGCGTTTTCTTAAATATAAATATCGGATAAAACAAATTATTCTTTACTGTTTCCCATCCCAACCGTTGACCACTGTGTTGATTTCTCCGATCACAGCAATTCATCAATATTGATCAACTAATTAAGGTCCACATTATTCTAGCTTTTTTTAGCGGTTTTTGACTTCAGCGATTGGTTTTTGATTGAAATTGCACTGCATCAGCTATTAGTTTTTTCTGAATTATTCAATTAAAGTAAAATAAAGAAAAATAGAAAAAAAATTGTTATATCTCTACAGACAATACAAAGAAAAAAAGAAATAGAATAAAAATCAAAATTAAGAAGACTGTATGTTTATTCTAGCTTTTAAAAATTAGAAGACAGAAGTTGAAGCCAGTTCGAACGAGTGTAAGAATACTGAACAAACTGATCAGCGTAGCTAGTCTCAAAAGTGGCGATCATGCTATGCGTTACGTACCTTAACAAGCTAGCTACTCCCCGTGGGCGCACGCGATGAGCGCACGCACAACCATGCACGGAAACGGAGAAGCGGAAGCGGGCAGGCAAGCGCATCGCGCGGCCGGGCCGGCGCGGAGCGGGGCCGAACGATCGGTCGCCCTACGACCATTTATTTGAGATGGTGAGTCTCCTGTTCATTCGCCATCATGAGCGTCCGCATGCCTGCCGCGCGCGCTAGCTTAGATGGCCATGCCCTCAAGGCCTCAACGGATCGTTGCGTCCGATCTGATACTACTGCCACCACCACCAATAGTGTCGTTCAGCGCATAAATCGCCTTGGATTTAAGTTTATATTTACTAATTAAAAGCAAAAGTCCACAGCAGTGATGATTCATCTACCACTCCTAGCTTCCTCTTATACATCCTTAAACAATCTCTAACAAAAATAGAAAAGCAATCTACTAAGAAAATAAATTCTATTACCTTAAAAATTCTCAAACCAAAAAAAAAAATAGAGTTCTATCAAGTGTGCGGTAGAGCCGAGGACACGAAGACATGACACGACCGAGCACGTGAGTCGAGCGAGACGATCCCGACAATATCTGACTCAACATGCTAGAAAATATATTTTTTTATTCATAGTAAAACACGAACATAGTAAATCCATAAAACGTGATTAAGGCACTGACGAATTGTTAAATTAAGCTGCTGTTTACTCAGAGGGTCTCTTTCTAACTGGCGGCTGGGTCCCGTGCCCTGAGGTTTCCTGGTTCGGCCCACGTGGCGTGAAGGCGGCAACGGTGGCGGTGGTTCGTGGCCGCAACGGTCGAGTCCACGTGCGGCGGATGAAGCCCCTGGACCACGTCCCGTCCCGGTATACATACAGCCGACACGTTGGCTCCCGAAGTCCGCGGTCCCGCATGTCATTGTCCAGGCGTGAATCACGCGTGTGTGACTTGGATGGGGCTTGGTGGTGGGGCCACCGCTCGCTGTACCTGTCAGTCGCTAACACGGGCGGAGCGGGGAGGGGTCCGCGGCGGGTGTACGGCGGCGACCGTTGAGGGGGGCGCGTCGGCAGCCCGGCCGGCTGCGCCTGCGCCGCACCGTCGATTTCGCGTGGGCGGCAAAAATTTCGGCGTTGGATCACGCCGGCCGACTCAATCATTCGCGCCGAAATGTAAAATGCGGCACTAGTACAAAGGAAACAGTCTGCCCTGCTCGAAATTACAAACTCCCATCGCGAGTAAGCCGTGTTTTCGATAGGTTCTGCCTTTTAGCTTTTAAAAGTTAGTTTTTAAATAAAGTATTTTTTAAAATAATTTCTATAAATTATTTATAAATCACTGCAAAGATCTTTTAAACGAAATAAAAGCACAACAGAGTACCAACTGCAAAGTTAGCACTCATTTCATAAGAAGACATTCGTACGTGCATTAGTAATTGTTACGTGCTCCTCGCAACAGAGTACCAACTGGGTGATATTTTATCCAAATGCATCTTGATCCCTTTCAAAAGCACAACTCTTACGCTAATCTTGCCCGGGCCTGGCTGTAACTGAGTGTTGGAATCCGTGCTAATCGTCCCGTAAACGCAATGAGAGGCTGGTCGACAACTAATCGGGATTACCGCACGGCACGGCACCAGACCCCGAACGTGCACAATGATCGCAACGAGGAATTCCATCGCACGGAGGACCAGCAAAGATTCGAATCGGACGCCTTCTGCCGTGGCCGATTCAAAACAGCTCGTACGCTCTCCTCTTCTAACTTTTTTTTGGTGTTCATATTGATTGATGCTTTTTAACTGGTTTTTAATTAAAAATAAATAGTAGTTACTAAACAAATATTTTAAAAGAGAACGAGTCGTACAAAAAGTGAGTGAGAGATATGTACGTACGACGGAAACGAGAGAAGTGAGATAGGTGATACACCTGCATCAGATATTTATATAAATATTTGGTTTTCACGGTAGAAGCTACGAAAAGAAGCTAATACAAACATGGACTTTAACGTTCACTAGGCATAAGAGCACTCACAGAGTTGAGGCAAAATAGCCTCTAAGAGGACAGAGGAAGCCGTAGAGATTGTATCAATATATTACAAACTTTGGCCTACAAGAGTTAGAGGTTGGCATCGCCTCTAGGCCTGGAGGTAGCCTTCTCAGACAAAAATATTCGAATGGCCTACTTGTTTGAGGGGTTTGGATCACAGGAAGAGAGATTTTTTCTAGTTTGCTGAACTCATCTTAGAGACAATACAAATATTACACATTATAGATAAAATTGATAAATTTAGAGACTGTCAGTAGATCCTAACTTAGAGGCTATGCAGCCTCTAAATAATATGGATGTCCTAATGTTACTACCACTGCTTCATGCAATGGGTTGTACGGATGCTTGGATTTTAACGGGAGTCTCCCCCTCGGATTCGAACACGGCAAGCGGGGGTGGATGAGCGGAGACGGACCGTCTCGTGGAACTAGGAAGAGAAGACACAGCCACACAAGAAAGCAGTGGCTACGCCTTGCGATTAGCGAAGGGCACGAGAGGCAACTAATTTACGGCTTTCAATAGATTCGCGGTGCACAGGCTGAAGGTGATTTCTATTTTTTTAAAAAATACAAGTTAATATACACATTTGATTTTTAAATGATTTCTTTACTTCTCTTGGTATTATCTCGTTTCAGAGTTAAGACAGAGGGTCACGGATGTATCACGCATATTACTCCTTTCACTCTCATCACACGCACGTATCTTCCCCTCACCTTTCCCACCGCTTGCACGTTTTATTTTAAAGTTATTTTTTAGCCACTACTATTTATTTTTAACTAAAACTATCAAACATAACTAAAAGCCACTAACAAAAGCTAACACCAACGACCTCGAAAGTATACCCCAAGCTCAAATGGTTTATGCCCTGGTGTAGCCTGGATTCTACGTTTGGAAACCTTCCACATCTCTCTTTCGGTCTTTCCCTTTGCTTGCTCTTTATCTCGACGTGTGTGTTCATGAGTACATAGCATGTGCTGCCAAAAATTTCTACCTGGCCAAATATTATTATGTGGATCCACTGTTGGACGAGCATGTTTTTCTACAACTGGGCAAACCCAGCTTTTCCCGAGCTTGAGCCGCTCAAAACGGGGGCAGATCATGAAGAAAAAGTTTATTTGGGTCACTATGGATTAAGGGTCTGTTTTTTTGTGGCTGCGGCTTATGTCTTTTAGCTACGGTTTGTAGTTTTTAGCTGTTCGTATGAGAGATTACAGAGTAACTAAAATTCACGTGCAGCTTTTGCCGATATAAATGAAGTGGGTACAGTATGTACTACAATTAACTAGTAGACCCTATTTTGAAAAGACACTCTGTTTAAAAGCTAATTACTGTAGAAAAGCCGAAAACTGAAGCCGAAAGCCACAAAAGAACATGTCCTAAATTAACAACAACAAGTGGTAGAGAAAATCTACGAAACACTACATTGTTTTCTTATGATTCGACGGTATAGTTTATAATCTCCGATCGCTAGCATGCAACAAAGTGCAAGCGACATGCGGCATTGACTCTCACACCTTTCTCCCCATCTCTCACAACTCTCTCCTCACACATCTCTCTGCCCTACGTTCGGCAAGACAGGATGGATGGCCACTTGATTCAGTGGAAGCTTGTAGGGATACCCAGACTTACTAGGAATCTCCATATTCACACAACTGTCTGGCATAGAAGTTGTTGATTTTGGCATAGAAGCTGAAAATGATGTTTATTGCCTTTTTGTTTTTGTTACTTGAAAATTTTTCTGCACCACTTATTTTAGATTGTAGTTTAATGAAAGATGTGTAAGTATAGCTTTCATTAGCCTAAAGTGTCTTGTAGTGTAAGTATTTTTTTTAATTTGTAACCGTGAAGTTTATCTTTGTAAAATCGTAAGTGTCCTCTTGTGTATGCAGTGCTATGGGTAACCGACTCGATATCTTGTGATGTTGTAATGGTGGATTCTAATCTTAATGAAAATAGAATGTGTTGCTGTATTTGTTGCTATATTTGCTTATTTTTAGATGATATAGTTAATATTTCCTGAGACTAGCCAAAAAAATAGAAAAACTTTACGTATAGAATGAACTATCAGAAACGATTTTGTGGTATAAACCGTCTGTGAAGAATTATCACAGACGGCTCGAACCAAAAACCATCTGTGATGGCGAAGTATCACAAACGGTTCTATATACCAACCGTTTATGATACTCACACATCATAGACGGTTGTAGTATCATAGACGATTTTTGATTTGATCCGTCTATGATAGTGTTCTTCACAGACGGTTCTAGTTATAAACCATCTGTGATGTATTTATCACTGACGGCCCACAAACCATTTGTGATAATCTCTGATTATCACTGACGCATAAATTTAGACGGTTCAAAAAACCGTCTGTGATGACATTTTTGAGCCGACTGTGATGACCATTTTTGTAGTAGTGCGGTCTGTGGAAGAAGGAAAGGGCGGAGGCAGCCACACGCGGGGAAGAGAGAGGGCGGGAGAATCAGTGGAGGTTGCGGACATCGACGAGGAAAGAGAAGGATGCGGCGGGAGGAAGGAGGATGTGGTGGGGCCAGGGCGTAAAGAGAGGGAGGAGGCCGACAGGTGGCCCACCTGGCGGAAAGAAAGGAGGCAAGGGGTGGCGCGGTGGCCTGGCATGGCACCACGTGGCCGAGAGGGGGAGGATCCGGCCGGCCACGTGGTGGCCCAGGAGTGAAGAGGAATTTAATTTTTCTTTTTCTTTTTATTAAAGACTGACAGTTGAATTAAAGCTTATAAGATAGCAGAAAACTCAAAATAAATCAAATAAAATACAAATAAAATCAAATAAAATCCACATAAAATCCAACAACAAAAAACCAGAACCAAAATATAGAGCTCAATTTTAACTAAATTTAGGAAGAAGAATCAGGCAGAACCAAAATATACAAATAAGATCGGACGGAGGATAACGAGCTCTTGGAAGATTGATCGACTGAGAAAATTGGGGAAAAGGGTAAGTGTTACTATGTTGTGGACCAGGTCTATGGAACAGTGCTGGTCCACCTGTGGACTTGGTGCACAAAATAGTGCAAACTAGCTGGGTTTGGCTGACAGGCACTAGAGCATACGTGGCATGACGTGGCTGGTGATAGGATAAGACATGTCTCAGTTGCGCTGAAGTGGTAAGGTGATGTGGGAAAGGCTTTGTGGTGGCTGAGATGGCAATGATATTGACGTGGCGCTTGCGTTGCTACTGTGCCAGACCAATGCACTGAGGTGGAGGCCACATTAGTGAAGGGTACTATAGCACGCCTCTTCTGGTGAGCTTCTCCAGCGAGCAGCACTCGGGTGAACGGCGGTGCTGCTTGGGTCGATGAGATACAAAGGAGGGAAAGGGCGTTATGGTGTTCCCGTTTTACCTGGCGTGGATGCCGAAGAAGGACTGAGGGTGGCCAGCGACGAGAGAGAGCGGTGGCGCTGATCGGGCTCCGGTGAACTTGGCCTTCGATGACCTTCCTTGACAGAGAAGGGGCAGAGGAGCTGGGCAAAGACACGGGGATTCTTGCACTGGTGTTATCTTAGCTCAGAGGGGAACGATTCAACGGCGATTTCTCGTCAGAGGATTGCTGGCGCTCGGAGGAAGAAGAGGGACAGCGTGGAAATCTTCGGCGCTTGGGAGGGCTCTGGTACGTCGAGGGTAGAGGGAGGGGCGGTGATATTTAAAGGTAGGAAAGAGACGAGTTTGTAAGGAAGATGGCGAGGAGTCTGTGGCGGCCATGACGAGATGACTGGATCAGAGACGGGTGAGGAGTCCAGCTTGGCTACAACACAAGGAGGAAGAAGCAGACTAACAAGACCAGGAGAAGGATGGATGCGGGGGCAATGTGTACCTACGAGGCATATCGGACGGCTGGTGAGGCATGCTAGAAGAATTGGGCTTGATCGCGGGACTGGGCCGAGGAAGATGGGCCAAGGATTGGGCTACGCGTGGAGGGAAAGCAGGTCAGGCCAAAAAGGAGAAGTGGGCCAGAAGAAAGGAATTGGGCCCAAGGGGTTTTCGGGATTTTCCATCATTATGCAAATTTTAGAAAACAGGGAAAAAAGGAAATTGAGTTATAGAAAATAGCACATAAATCTAAAAATCCAAGAAAATATAGAAAATTTTTTACAACACAAGGAACCCAACAAATGGTTTTGATTTAATTGATATTTATTTTATTTATATTAAATCCTTTTAATTTCTAAAAATTCAAATTAAGCTTTAATTAATTCAAGAAAAAACCAAATGGCTATTTTTATTTTAAAAGCTTCAAAGAGACTCTAAAAACCAGAATGTTACAGCATGCATCTCTTCCTTAATTACTTTCTGCACCACTGACACCCTCCTTCTAAAAACTATTTCTTTCAGCAACTATTATTTATTTTCAGTTAAAAGCCATCTGCCGCAGCCAATACGAACACCCCCTTACCTTTATTTTTCACAATATTTTCACTGCATTAAGAGTAGTTGTAGCTTATGGATCCAACCCATCCTCTTTATTTCTCGGTTGGGCTGAAAAGCTGTTGCTTATAGCTGAAATTGCACTGTAACGACTGAAATTTTACTATAGCAGAAAGTGGCTTATTTAGTGTAATTAAATTTTAAAAAATTGAAAATAGGAAAAATATGCTAGCTCATAACGGACAACACAAACGAATACGAGAAAAAGTAAGAACCGGCAAAAAAGCTCAAAAAAACTAAAAATTCAAAAAAGATGAAATTTATGAATAGCCTGAAATAAGCTAGAACCTGAAGCCGAAACGTACGGGACAGTTCTTCTGAATCTGTAAGGCTTCAATCGGTTTATTACCCTCTTTATTGATATGCTTGAAAATCGTCTAACACGTCTACATCACCAAGTGTGCATCCCCCACAGACACTCGGTGTAATCAATCCAAACTTTTTTCTGGCGATAACGCCTTCTACACCGGATTCACACCTGACTGTAGGTTTATTTAGCCTGCGCTAAGGCACGAGGCCAGATAGCGCTTAGAACTTTTTCTAATTAAGCAGCTTTGATGCTCTCCCCTAGCTGGCACTCCAAATCCTCTTTAAAATGGTGTACAGGTGAAAAAGCGTTGTAGCAGCTGAAAAGTCTGTGGGCTTAGGGCTTCTTGCCTTCTTGGGTTTTTCATTATTGTAGCAGCTAAAAAAACACTATAATAACCATTAAAATTTTCTAAATAATTAAATTTAAAAAATAAAAAAGCTACATCATCACAGACAATGTAAAAAATAATAGAAAAAATAAAAAAAGATAATATTAAGAATCCAACATATTCTAGAAACCACAAATCAAAAGCAGAAATCGTTTAGAATGGAGGCAATGCACTCTATACGATGGACGGAAACGGAATACTCGGTACATACCCATTCACTCCACAACACTACATCATAACTGCATTTCACATGGATTACTTCAAGGCAGCCCTGCTGCACTCTGCATAATAGCGCCCCCAACAAAAACCAGTTGGACCAGCCCCCAACAAAGCGCTGAGCTGGGAGGCGAACCAGATCACACCTGCCTCGAGCCTGTGGCGCTGCCGCGCCAGCCGTTCATGCTGCACCCCCGGTGGCCTGCAGGAAGCGCTTGTTCCTAATCGCTGGCAGGCTCCGCACATCGTCACAGGTTAGCTCTCGAAAAAGTGAGGCATGCGTCGTCGCAGTAATAACGCCGCGGGCAGTGCCGCACGTTGGCGCGGCAGGGGAAGCGGATGGCCTTTTGGGGCGCAACTGGTCGGGGCGACGGGATGGCCTCTGTGTCGCGTTCCCGCACCGGATCGGTGATCGGATCTGGCGTTGGCTGTCTACGTGCTTCAACGCTTGCTGTCTCGGTGTGGCCCCGCGGGCTATTGAGACCGATTACTCAGGGCCGTGCTCGAACTGGTTTGTTCCTGTGGTTTTCGATCTATGATTTTTGTTAAAATTGTACATAGCAGCTGAAAAAAAGCTGAGCCACCTGTTTGGTGCAGCTGCGGTTTATGGCTTTTGACTGAAATTTTTGAATTTTAGCTATTTACGCTACAGATTACGGAGAGACAGATACTCACTTGCGATTTTGGCTAGTACAGATGTTGGGCTTTTAACGTGTAGATTGTTTAACTTGTAGACCCTGTCTTGAGAAAATAATCCGTTTGAAAGTTAGGTACTGTAGCAAAAGCCAAAAGCCGCCAGCTTCGGAGGAAAAGAACAGGGCATAAAGCACATAATTTGTCTTATGGCTTATTGGCTTGTGTTGAGCTGATTTTTCAAGTGCTGTTTGTGACACATTCGTGATATGGTATGTGCATCCGATCTCGTGTATTCATACCTGAGAACGATCTCATTACAAATATCGCATATGGCACAAGTATACATACACATGCATATACAGGTATTTTTCTTTCACAATGCCGAACCTAAGTGCTTGGCACCAACGATGTTGCTATTCAATCACGTGTGAGGTCTATTGTACCGAACACACACTCTGTGGAACAAGCGGTACTGGAACCGATCATGCACAAACAGCTAACTCAGAATGGCAAGTTTATTAGCTAACTAGAACTAACCACATGCATTAGCAAGTTACGGAACAGCACGTAGTAGAATGTCAAGTTTATTAGCTAACTGAAATAGCAGTTCATGCATAACACAAAATGCATCACACAACTCTCCAAGGTAACAACACATATCGAATGCTTGTAAATTGTTAGGACCACAGAATCCTGAGCCAGTGAAGTTGACCCTCGTTCGATTGCATAGATGAGAAAGCTTGTGTGGTACTCTAGCTTAATAAACAGTTGTGTCACGTAGTAATACTCATTGCTCTCTTCGTCAGCCCCGACTTCCTGAACCATACAGATCAGCTGCATGAACTCCTCCCTAACCGAGTCCCACATGGGGGAAGTGGCACAAGAGCCCGACAACCGCCAGCTAACTGCCGATTGTGTGGGTCCTCTCGTAGATGTCCACCAGGCACTTCAGCTCGGTGCCCTAGTTGATGTGATTCGCTCGGGTGGAGGGGGCATCACTTGGCAGGGTGGGTGACGCCCGAGGCCTCTTCCCACATGAACCGCCCGAGGTGTCTCCATTGTCCACAGTCTCTAGGGGGAAGGTGGGGTCGACGTCATCGTCCTCACTCGTGCAGGTGCTGTTGCTGAAGAGGACCTCCATGAGGTTCAGGTGACACAGGGGTCCCTTTCTGAACTTCATCGGTACTCCAGTCTTCACATGCAAACACAGATAGTCATTCGGCCATGCTTCCATTGAAATGAAATGAAATTAATTGAATGGGGATGAAACTGATTACATGAAATGAATTGATACTAACCAAAGCAGCCACTGCCCACCACGCATAATCCACGATGATTGAGCCTGTCTCTAGGATCGATGCCTAGGCCAGAGGCACGCTGCATCAAACTCTTCCACGACGCGTAATCCCATTTGTAGCTCTCCTAATTGTTCTTCAGTTGCTTGTGTATATAGGACTGGCCAGTGCGTTCTGTGAATTTGTGGCCAAGGTTGGCGTACCCCACTAGTTCAAACAATCATACTACCGGTTCTGGGCTGCGCCCTCCTCGACGCAAATCTCCAAGAACACTCGTGTGTCCTCAGCACTCCACGATGCGCATCTGGAGTCCATTAGTAGCAATAGCCGACGCCAGAGAGGCAAACGCGACGAACAAACCCATAGACAAGGGGCGTGCACCATGAATAGAGTGCAAAAATGAAAGAAATGGAGTGCAAATAAGTGGATGCAAACATGTAATCTCACCAAATTCGAAGCAAGAACCATGAATGGAGTGCAAAAAAGAGCCAAAACTAGTAGTATTAAACGGCCATACTTTATTCATCCGTTAAAGGGAGTGTAAAAAGAAGGAAATGTGCTATCATGAACCAACCATACCTGACTGCGGGTGGTGGAGCTCACACTTTGCTTCATTGCTGGCCGCAGATGATTACTGCACAGACCCGTCGGATATCGTGGCTGTCGGATCTGGGGGAGCCTGACGAGGCAAACATGGGGACGCCGCTGGATCTGGGAGAAGACCATAGCAAAGCCAGTGCGGATTGGGAGGGAGACTGCAAGTTAGCGCGAACGGGGAGGGGAGAGACAAACCAGCGTGGATCTAGTCGCTATCACGGTCACCAGGGAGGGCACAGGAGGCATATGAAGGAAGAAGGGAGAGATGGGAGGAAGACTGAACGGCACGAGTGGGTGGAGAAAGAAGATGGAAAGAAATGTGTCACGTAAGCTGTCGGTGCATGCCTTATCCACTTGGCCAGAAGTGGCTTTTGTGAAGTCAAGGCCGAAGCCGCTGCTCCAACCGACTGTTGGCTTCACAAAGCCAGAAGCCAGAAGCTCCAGCCAGTTGGAGTGGCCACTTACTTTGTTAGACCGTTTGGTGTTCCGTTGGCGATTTAGCATGGCATCAAGATTTGATCAGAAATTTGATGATAGGGAGTACTGGGGATGTGCTAGTCATTCAAGACCTGTACGTACTAGGGTTTGTTCATCCTAATACACATAAACGGTCCTTTTCTTGAGCAAGTGGAATGATTGCTCTTTTGGAGTTTTGGGTGATAAATATGAAAAAGAAAACGGTTAAGTCTTGGACACCTAATTTATCCTCGCTCACCGAACAATTTAGTGATGGTTGAAATGCCTAGAGATTCGCACTTTGACAACCGCAGTAGTGGCGTCCTCTCTAATGGAGTTTGGGAGGTTAGAGTTGGATCCTTGACCATGAGCGTGGTGATAGGGTCGGTAGGGGCGACAATGAGTTAGGGTTAGCGCGGGGCGATGAGTGTGCACTGGTGAGTTGCTGGAGATGGGGGTGCAGCGGATGGAAGGGGTGGCATCAACAACCGCTGGCATTTGCGAGGGCTGGATTGGACAAGGGTGGGGGAGGGGTGGCGGCGGCGTTGTGTGAGAATGAGAGAGAGGAGGGAGAAGGAGGTATGTTAGGATTGCACGAAAATCAGATCAATTCGAGGGTTGAAAAATGTACCTAATTATTAGGGAGAAAACCTATACTTAATTCCTAAGTGGACATATATAAATACAGCCCAATTATAATGGTACATCCAAAAACATTAAAAATGATGTAAAAATGTAAAAAAACTCACAGTGCATGTTCGAGCACAAAAAAAAGAGTAGAACTATAGTGTAATCCACGTTGCATGTCTAATCTGATTGTTTGACCTGTTACGAGGCGTAGAGCATATTACTCTACTATTAGGAGAAACTGTCGATGAAGCGAAATACTTTTGTACATACCATAGCTGGAATCAGGGGTGGGGCTAGAAATTTTTTGAAGCCTGAGCAAACCTACTGCGCTGCTCGCCGGCGAGCCTCTGTAGCGAAGAACACCCATTGTGTTGTTCGCCGATCACCCCAGGCCGCCGCTGGCTGGAATTGACATTTGCTACATCGATATTTGATACGATCCGTGAATAATGAGATTAATTTGCTCGTCTCATTCTTCCTCGGCATCCAAATAAGTACAATTAATCCGATGTACTTTGTTAACAAATGAAATATAAGACGCGTCTGCCTCAACATAACTATTTCATCGACACTATAATTAAGCCACTTTTTTTGTTAAGCCTATGTTCCACTGCCAAGCAAATGAGCCAAACTCCGACGTACTTTACAACCAAAATCCTGTTTCTCGACAGAAATCCATGCGTGAAGTCACCCAAGAGACTCCATCGGTGCAAGGATCACCAAAGAATTCTTGCGGAATTTGATGTAAACAATGCAAATTTCAGCGGCCATGTCTAAAACTGCAAGTTGTTATGTCTTGGCTTGTAATGCTTGATACACGTTCGTTACAGCCATGCATGCATGGGTTTATCGTTTGCGGCATTCGTTTCTTGATGTAATGCCAAGAACGCAAAGCCAATCTCTACGCGCTACGGGTTTTTCAATTAGTGAAAGGCTTCGATACGACAGGACATGCATGCCTCATAAGTTCGATTTGTCTGCGGAAAGGTAGGTGCAAGTTTTTGTTAATATGAGGACCTATCATGGATGCATGATCCTATCAACTAACACGATGCTTCCACACATCCTTACAAGTACACCGTATGTCGAGACATGTAATATTTGACGAGAACTGCTCGAATGATAGGGTGGTCACCTACATGTTTTTGCCTATCTCGATGAAGGATTGGTTTTTTATGTTTGTGTAAGGGTTATCCCTGTAGCGCATGCTATTTCGAAATTCGTCTTTAGCTTTATAACCATAGTTGCAATGCTGAAAGACGGCTTACTGTTTGGTTTGTTGAACGTATTCTACACCCTCAAACTAATTGGAAACGTTAAATTTTGGAGGCTTACATGCAGAAGCCTATGATAAACTAGTTCGTCGGTAAAACCTAGAGCAAACTAACCTTCTGAGAGATTCAAATTAAAACACGATGAAAAAAGATACTAATAATAAAATGTGGCATGTAAGATGTGCCGAACAATTCGAAGTGGAAAGTTGGACATAATGCTGAAGCTACAAGAGTAGCGGTGATATACTTTGTCGACCATGAAGAAGCCAGAAAGAAAAAAAGAACATGTTTATTTTGTTCATATTCTTAATTCCCAGTTGCAGCATAAACGAATCTGCTTTCATCGATAGTTTACCACTAGTGAAAGCTGAGTTTCACCTTTACACCACCTCCAACCAAGCTCCTCCGACTTCCCCTACGACTTCAACTTCTAGAAATAATTACTGTTTTGAGTCCGTGCATCTTTTTTTTTTGCAGTTCTAGTTCTTAAAGATTTTTTTTGCAAATCTAGCTCCCTCTCAAGAAGGGAATTACGTGAAGTTGACTCGTGACAAAATCCGCGCCAGGGGAGTGCTAACGCAGAATTTGTCACGTGTTGACTTTGTGTAATTTCACGCTTTAGAGAGGGCTAGATTTATAAAAAAATCCTCAGAGAATTAAAACTGTAAAAAAATAGCATAGAGCTAAAACAGTAAAGATTTCCAAATTGTAAAAACTTCCTCCAAGTCCCAGCTCCGGAGCCCCGACCAATGCGCGCAGCAAAAGTACAGAAAACACCCAGCATCACCCTCCACTGCTTCCACTAAAGCTGACAGCTTTGGGGAAGAACTAGGAGTATGGTACTGTGGCCTGCGCTGCGCTCGCCACCCCAGCCTTTGCTGTCCAGTTCAAATCGAACCAACGGTTGGGATCGGACGGCGAGCGAGCGAGCTAACCGCGCGGTCTCTTCCCCGTCCCGACGCCGAGAGCCCGAGCACGCATCGACGCAGGACCACCGGCACGTCGGACAAGCAGGAGCGGGCATCGCTCACACGCCGCTGTTTAGCCGCAGGCCGGAGCGCACGCGGCACCGGAGCGCACGCGGCGGCATTGGATCGAGGCGCGCCCCCCAGCTCCCAAAGCTGCCTGTTCTGTCACAGGAGGAGTGCGCCCGCGCGCGCGGTCGGTGTGAGAGGTGAGGCAGAACGCGCCGCGCCGCGGCAGCCTTGTTGGCTTCTGCTCGCGCGCGCCTGCGATGCCGCGCGAAACGCGGCCGCGTGGGCCAGCCCCGCGCGCGTGTGCGTGTGCCGCCGCGCCCCGCTCGGCAACGACGGAACAAGGCTCTTCTTTTTGGTGGGCACACCGAGGCGACGCGTAGCACTCGAAAAGGGCAGACGCACCGCACCGCACCGCGCACCCCCAACCAAAAGCGCTACCAAAGCGCAAGTGCATGCACGAGCATGACCAAAGCGACCGCTCATGACTCGCCACCGTCTGCTAATCTACTCCTTTTCCATCAACAGAGCCGCTGAAAATTAACAAGAGGGTAAATGGGGAGTAACTTGACTGGCTACTGCTAATCGGCGATTATCACGGCTTAGGATGTTCTACTAACAATCCTACACTGTACTGAAGCAAAACGAAGGCACTGAAAGCTCAGTAAGCTAAAGGCCTGTTTTAATGGGCTTTTGGTAAAGTTGAAACAAATGAAATGGCTTTTGGTTTGTTTGAAAGTTCAGTAAATAGAATATTTTTTTGAAGTGAATTCTTCAAACGATTTTTTAAGTCTAAAATTATATACGTTGTTCATATCAAAATCTCAATTATCCACTCTTATCTTAAAAAATATAGGTAAGAATAGCTAACAGCTAAAAGCCAGCAGTTTTAGGGTCTGTTCTTTACGGTTTCTAAAAATAATTTTTGATTTTTGCTATAGTAACTAATTTTTAAATAAAGTATTTTTTTAAAATAAAATCTATAAATTAATTATAGTATACGTTAAAACAACTGAGCCAAAGCAAGATGACTTTTGTTCGAGTAAATCTTGCAGGGAAGTTTCCTAAGACCCGTTGCATGGGATCTGTTTGCTAGTGGAAATGACTCGGCAGATAAGTAGATTAGCAGCAGACATTGGAATCCACCTTGACTCCCAAAGATTCGACAAAAAAAAGTACCGTTCCCTAACAAAAGTGTGCTTGCGCCGTCAATATAACCGTTACTACACTCATGTAGACCTGGTCAATACCGAGCATTAAATTACATCTCAGCCTGCACATTATTATGGGGTTAATTTTTATTTACCTGATTAAAGTACAAGTATTCTTTCCTTGTATGGTGAAAAAGTCGAGGAAAAAAAAGCAACTTTTTCTGAAAGAAAACAGCCAGCTAGCGCCAGTGACCAGTGCCTCCGGCAGCGGGGGAGCTCACGGCTTCGCTACCGACTGCGCGAGCCGCTCGACCTTGACGGCGATCTCCGGCGGTATCCGTACGGAGGGCTGCGGCCGCTCCTTGCACCTCCGGAGGTCGAGCCCGAGCGCGTCCGAGACGTCCTCGGAGGTCCACCCGGCTCGACGGAGCGAGTCGGAGCACCGGTCGGCCTTCAGCAGAAGCGCGTCAAGCACCGCATCGGCGTCCACCGTAGGCGTCTCCTCGCCGTCGAACAGGCCTCCGGCCGCCACCTCGACCATCTCATTCACCTCCGTGTCCCTCCACCCGCCTTTCTTCAGCACGGACCCAAGCTTGTCCAGGTAGTTGTCAACCCAGTGCGGGGTCCTCGACCTCCTGGCCGGCGGCGACGAGCACCCAGAGGACGACGACGCGGTTGAAGCCTCCGAGGAGGACGAGTCGCGCCGTCGCCGGTCGGACGCGGCGTCACTCCAGAACTCGATCCAGCGCGGGGCCTTGCCGCCGCAGGCCGCGTCGAGGCTGCGGCGCATGTACGGCGCTGCCTCGTCGGAGGACGGCTGCACCGACGAGGGGACCCGCAGGTCCAGCGGCTGGAAGGAGGAGTCGCGGGTAAAGAAGTGGACGATGTCGAGGCCACAGCAGAGCACCCGGTCGTCCGTGACGAAGAAGACGGGGTTCCCGGCGAGGCAGGGGCGACAGGGCAGGAAGCACCGATCGAACAGTGGCACGAGCAGCGGCGCGCGGCGGATGGCGGAGCGCGCGAGCCGCAGCGCGCGGCCGGGGTCGGCAGGCCTCGGCCCCAGCACCGCGGCCACAGCGCACCCTCGCGATCTGCAGCGACGCGGCCGCGATGGGCAAGTCGAACGCCGAACGCAGCCCAGCGCGCGTCCGCCAGTCCGGGAACCCGGGGCCGGACGGGAGCCCCATGGCCAGCACCGCGCGCAGGTCGGGCGGGAACGCGAAGCCCATCTCGGCCTCGGCGCGCGCCAGCTCCGCGTCGGAGAGCCCCGGGAGCACGGCCACCCCGGACGCCCTGAGGTGGGAGAGCACCGCGGCCGCAAGGGCGTTAAAAGAGTGTAACCCGTGTCTCGGCGACGCGGACGCCGACGAGGGTCCCGCCGCGGCGCGCGTGGACAGGCGGCGCAGCCCGGCCGCGTGCGCCGCTGGGGACAGGCCTGCCATCCGGCGGTCAACGTCCACCATTGCAACCGTCGTCGTACCCGCGCTCCCCTCCGTACGTCGTCTGCTTATACAAGTGCACCGAGCTTAGAGAACGTAATGGCGAGTCAGGAGCGAGTACTGGTAGGCTGGAGACGGGGTGGGAAGGGAGGAGGCGGGGGTTATATAGGGGAGGCGGCCATTGCCCATCGCGAGGTACGGGTGGGCGGCCCCTCGGCGGGGCAGGCGGGGAGCAAGGCAAAGGTGGGTAGGAGTAGGAGCGAAGGGGAGATGAGTCTTGGGCTGTTGAGTTGGCATCTCATGGTTTTTTCCTCCGGTATTGATAAACATCATTACCATGCCTAATCCGGTTTACTATGCGAGAGTGTGACCTCGGCCAGTATTTGTCTCGCTATTACCATGCCTAATCCAGCTTGCAATAACGAATAATGGTTCACGATGATGACCAATAGCTCGCAGGGGAAGATCCAACGTTGCTACATGCTGCCTGGGTCTACGGTCTCCTAATCTTTTCACTATATCTGCTGTAATATTGAGCTGAATTTGCTGTGCAAGCTGTGAGTGCCTGTGTTTTTCCTCTCTGGACGTGTAATAATTTGAATGGCTACGATGGTATCGCCTTTCGGTGGTTGCACAGTAGATACACATCTAAACACTAGTAAATTGGACCAACTCTGCATGAACGACTGAACATTTGGCCTGGACAAGACGCACACCTTCCCAAACTAGCTTATCAAGATGGCTTAGTTGACTTACTAACGGGGCAAATCAAAGCATGCAAGACTAATAAGCCAAACCCACTACTAGCTCCCTCGTGAAAATTACAGCTGATCAGAGATGAGACAAGTAGAAGCTGCTCCATAGCAACTTTACATGTTATCTTGCCAGAGCTCCACATAGTGCGTTTGAAACAGGTTTGGCTTCCTGCTTTTGATTTTCAAAAGCTGGAACCCGAATCAAACATCCGACTTTTAAAAGTGACTTTTAGGAGCGGTTTCGGCTGGATCAAGCTATGTCGCCTCCACATGCTCCGCCTCCGTCCCCAACAGTGCAGCCATTGGCCTCCGCCACGCGCCCTGCTGCTGCGCATGTTGGCTTTAGTCCCAGGCCTCATGCTTAAATCCAATCGGCTTTACTCCCCAGCCTCAAATACAAACTAGCTTAACATAACTAAGCCTATGGGTTGCCATATGCAAGCCATATAGTAACAACCTTATAAATAGTATTCGGTCTTTTTCCTCCAAAAAAACTAGTCTAATAGGTGAGGTCTCTCTCACACTTTATAAGTTGTGCTTTTTTTCCTTCCTAAAATTGATGTGGGACTATTCTCATCATTCCTCCCTCACACATCGGGTGTACACTCCCCCACAACAGGTGTAACGCCCTAGGGTCCAAATCGGCTTAAGTCTAACCCCATTCTGAATAGGCCACGCACACGTAACAACCCGCTTGTGCTTTCGTCCTCGCTTCGCGCAAAACGGTTAACCGGAGGTGCTACCATTGGAACTCCTAGGCTTATATATAAGGGCTTCTCAAGGTAAACTAGCAAAGTGGAACTAACCCAGAAATTCACGTGCACACACACATGGCCAACATGGGTCGGAGTGTCACATACACCCCCCTCAAAGGACCCGACGTCCTCGTCGGACCAACATACCCACACTGGGGCAAATGATAAGGATCTTCCCTCTTGGCACATGTCCGTGCGTTCAGTGCCAGCACATATGCCATGCCGTGTGTCCACTCCGGGTCCACACGCGCCATGCGCCATATGCCCACGCCCCTGACCCGCACGCGCCCGTATAACCGCGAGAGTCGGCTCTGATACCATTTGTAATGCCCTAGGGTCGGACCTAACTCTATTCTGGATAGGCCACGCACACATAACAACCCGCTTGCGCTTTCGTCCTCGCTTCGCGCAAAACGGTTTAACCGGAGGTGCTACCATTGGAACTCCTAGGCTTATATGTAAGGGCTTCTCAAGGTAAGCTAGTAAGGTGGGACTAACCCAGAAATTCATGTACACACACATGGGCCACCATGGGCCGAGGTGTCACAACAGCTGTGCCCCAACAACTATGAAGTTCGAGGAGATGTTAGGCGTCTGAGCACTGATACCACTTGTTGGATAGTAAACGCCTTCTCATCATCAAAAACTAGTTTATGAGCTGAGTAACTTTTATACTTTTAAATTAGATCGCTTTTGCCCTTTCACAACCAATGTGAGACTATTATAATAGCGCGATGGCGCTACTAGGAGCTCCGCTCCGCCCAAATCAACAGCGGCGTAGCGGGCTCACTTCACCGCCCACCGGTGGGTCTGAGCAACGTCGACATCTTGAGCGCGCGCCGATGCAAACGACGCGACATCCTGAGAGACGATGTCGCCGCGGCTGCCAGAACAGGGAGAGGCCAGAGGCATTAGCGACGGAGTGGTGCTTGTAGCTCATTTTCGGCGGCTAAGGCTTGGGACGGAGCGCTCTGACTGCATCAGGAAGTGGGAGGAGATAGGGAGAGACAAACGCGCAGTGTGGAAGCGAAGAGAGGGGGAGAGAGAGATTGGGGGTGGTGGGGTGGCAGGTGAGGAGGCGTTGCCAAAAGCCAAAAGTTCCAACTGAATCAAACACCAACAATCTACTTCTAGACGTGCTAGAGATAAGTATGTATTCTGAAGATAGTATGCATTCTAAGGATAGAAAAGACAAAAACATAAATAGTTAAGATCTACTTGTAACAATCGGGCGGAGTCTGTTTCTGATTCTCTACAGTTCTCGTCTGGCACAATATTGTAATCGGTTCTATATATATACATATGACACCGCCCGGTTAGTGTGTGCGACTCTGTGAACCTCCATATCTCTCTATTCTACTCTTTCTAACTTGGTATCAAAGCCAAGAACCAATCTATTCCATTGCTTCCAGTTCCTCTTTGATCTCTAGTGTTATGAACTCGTCAAACGCTGCATCTTCATCAAGCATAGCAAGATTACTGCCAACAGCATCGATTGGCCACGCGATCCACATCAAGCTCATGCGCGACAACTATCTTTTATGGAAGGCTCAATTTCTGCCATACCTGAGAAGCCAGCAACCACTAGGGTTTGTTGATGGAATGAACACTTGCCCATCTACCACAATCACCATCACATCAGAGTCTTGTGCGACGCAGGCTGTAAATCCAGAATATCTTCGCTGGCTTCAACATGACTAGATGGTCCTGGGTGCAATCCTCTCATCCCTAATGAATGACGTCTTGTCTCGAGTGTTGTTCATGGCAACATCGAGAGAGGTATGGCTTGCCTTAGAGACTCTTTTCTCTTCTCAGTCTAGGGCTCGCATGATGCAGATTAGGATGTAACTAGCAAACCTAAAGAAGGGAGATTAGCCAGCATAAGAGTATTTCAACAAGATGAAGGCACTCAGCGACACTTTAGCATCCATTGGCTAGCCACTGCGAGATGAGGAGTTTGTGACATACTTGTTGGCTGGGCTGGATGCTGATTATGATGCCCTAGTTGCTTCTGTGACCATGAGTATAGACACCATGCCAGTTAGTGAGCTATATGCTCATCTGATCAACTTTGAGCTCCATCTTCAACTAAGGGGTTATTTGTCCCAAATTGATGGATCCAGTGCCAATTTTGTGGCATGCAGGAATCATGAGGCCATAACAATAACAACAAAAACTTCAATGGAGGCCATGGAAATCAAAGAAGCCATGGCCGTGGTAGAAATAGAGGAGGTAACAGATCCTTCCAGCCCAATCAGGGAGGTGGCCAATATACAACAATCAGGGAGGCAACAGATCAACTTGTTAAGTTTGTGGCAAAGTTGGACATGTTGCATTGAAGTGTTATCACATGTTTGATCATTCCTATCAGTCTGAAGAAAACTGGGGTGCAGCTTTTGCAGGAAATGCTACATACTCTGCAGATGGAAGTTAGTATAGTGACTCAGGAGCCACTAACTATATAACAGGAGAGCTGGATCTGCTCACTCTTGGTCATGAAGGATACAACAAGAAGGATCAAATACAGGTGACCAATGGCTCAAGTTTGTCCATATCTCATATCAGTCACTCTCATGTTCAAACTCCTGTCCAGAATGCGGTTAGGCCTAAGCAGCTTTGGACCCTAAGGCGTTACAAATGGTATCAGAGCCGACTCTCGCGGTTACATGGGTGCGGGCATATGGCGCATGTGGGCTCGGAGTGGACACAGGCATGGCATATGTGCTGGCATTGAACGCACGGACATGTGCTAAGAGGGGAGATCCTTATCATTTGCCCCGGTGTAGGTATGTTAGTCCGACGAGAACGCCGGGTCCTTTGAGGGGGTGTATATGACACCCCGGCCCATGACGGCCCATATGTGTGTGTGCAAATGAGGGTGTGGATTAGTTCTATATTGCTAGCTTAGCTTGAGAAGCACTTACATATAAGCCTAGGAGTTCCAATGGTAGCACCCCTGATTAACCGTTTTGCGCGAAGCGAGGACGAAAGTGCAAGCGGGTTGCTACGTGTGCGTGGCCTATTCAGAATGCGGTTAGGCTTAAGCCGGTTTGGACCCTAGGGCGTTACAATATCCCTCTTCATAAAGGTTTCAAATGTCTCAATCCATCTACAGGTCGAATCTACATTTCACACGATGTGATCTTTGATGAGCTTGTCTATCCATATGCCAACCGAACTATGTCTGGTCTGACAAAACCAACTGCATCTATAACCGAGTCTATTCTTTTGCCTGTGTCCAGGTCAATTAGCACTTTCCCATCTACAATCCATTATCATGTGAAAATCTACCTCACACACATTCTTCTGAGTCTTCTGGAAACTATGAGGGTGATCATTGTGAGAATGATTCAAATTTTGAGACTACTCATGTTTTGACTAACTCTGTGAATCCAAGTAACAATGATGGATAGGGTCAAAAGCCAGTCGCAGAGAGGAGAGTAACAAGGTTACAAAACAATATTATTGTACCTCATGTGTTCAATGATGGCATAGTGAGGTATGATGAGAACAAGAGAGATTTTCTCCTCACCCAGTCTATTGCCGAGCCAACCTTTGTTCGTGAAGCCTTGCAGGAGAAGGAGTGGGCAGCAGCAGTGCATGAGGAATATAAAGCCTTAGTCAAGAATCAGACTTGGCATCTAGTGCCATCTCTACCCAGGTGCAATATAATTGATTGTAAGTGGGTGTACAAGGTTAAACAAGGGATGATGGTTCGATTGAACGATACAAAGCAAGACTAGTTAATAAGGGGTTTCGGTAGCAATATGGAATCAATTACGAGGACACGTTCAGTCCCGTTGTCAAACTGGTTATAGTGAGGCTGATCTTGTCGATTGCAGTATCACGTGGATGGACACTATGGCAAGCAAATGTGAGGAATGCCTTTTTTTACATGGGTTCTTAGAATAAGTATATATGACTCAACCCCCTGGTTTTGAAAGCCGTCAGCACCCTGATTATCTGTGTAAGTTAAACAAGGCCATATATGGTTTGAAGCAGGCTCTTAATGCATGGTATTTGCGCCTCAGCACAAAGCTTTATGAGCTAGTATTTGTTGCTTTGAAGGCTGATACTTCACTCTTCATATATAACTACAAGGGAGTAGTAATGTATGTGCTTATCTATGTTGATGATCTTGTGATTGCTAGCTCCTCTGCAGATGCATCTGATCGGCTTCTTCGCTTACTTCAGCATGATTTTGCTATCAAGGACCTGGGTCCATTAAGCTATATTCTGGGTATTGAAGCAGCACAAATACATTCGAGAGATACTTGGTCATGTTAATATGATGTTGTGCAAGCCAATGATGTCTCCTATGGCAACACCTGAGAAGTTATCCAAATTTGCTGGTAAACCTTTGTCAGCTAGTGATATTGCCAAGTACTAAAGTATAGTTGGGGCTTTACAATACGTGGTCGTCACGAGACCAGACATTGCGTTCGTTGTTAACAAGGTTTGTCAGTTTTTACAGCAACCCACTGATGAGCGTTGGTGTGCTGTTAAGAGAATAAAAAGCACACACAAAGCATTGGAGTCAAGATAAGAAGGTCTGAATCAACCTTGTTGAGCGCATTTTCAGATTCAGATTTGGCGGGATCACCTGATGATCGCCATTCTACCGGAGGGTATGCCATCTTCCTTGGATCTAATCTGATTTCATGGAGCTCTCGCAAGCAAGCTATAGTGTCACCCTCAAGTATTGAATCCGAATACAAGGCCCTGACGAATACTACAACGGAACTCATTTGGGTATAATCACTATTGAGAGAATTGGGTGTGTACCAAAGAAGATCTCCTATGCTGTGGTGTGATAACCTTGGCGTGACATACTTGTCGGGCAATCCAGTGTTCCATGTTCGCACGAAACATATCGAGATTGATTTCCATTTTGTGCGAGAGAAGGTGGCTTAGAAAGCACTTGATGTGAGATTTGTTAGTACTCATGATCAAATTGTTCATATCTTCATAAAAGCCTTATCAAGGCAACAATTTAAAAGGTTGCTGATCAATCTCAACTTGAATAATGCTATCAAGTCGTGATTGAGGGGGCAGTTAGAGATAGGTACGCATTCTGAAGATAGTATGTGTTCTAAGAATAGAAAAGAGATCATGTAAATATAGATAGTTAAGATCGCCTTGTAACATCTGGAGGAGTTTGTTTCTGATTCACTACAGTTCTCGTCCGGCACAGTATTGTAATCGGTTTATACACACACACAGAGGACGCTGAAATGGGGCACCATGGTATCTAGGCACCAAGTCTCTCTGCCTTTGGATTACTTTTAGATACGTACAAGTGCAATGATATATAATATATCAGGCAAACCTATTAACATTTATTAATTCAAAAAAGTATCGATTTGAAAAGAAAGTCATTGATTTAACATGCTAAATCAATCATGGATGAAAAATCTTAATCATGGATGGAAAGTCTCAATCATGAAGCCTGAGCACCACGGTGTCTCTATTATTTATACTATATATACATATATGTATGTATGTCTATGTATATATGTATATACCCGGTTGGTGTGTGCGTCTCTGTGAGCCTCCATATCTGTTTGTTCTACTCTTTCAAACTAGCTTCTACTTTTAGCTGATAATATTCCAAAACTAGAAGCTCTAGCCGTTTCACGGGTCGCTCTCTCTCTTACTGTGATGGCAGTATGGGGGCCAAGCTAATACGCACGAAGCCTCCAAATTGGTGAGATGCTGGATTTCCAAGAGCTCGTGGTCATCGCCGTCTGACTTTTGATGCTCACGAGTCTCACGTTTTCAACCGATGCTATGCTATTCCTCGATCGATCGATTGCTTGCAGCATTTGCTCTATGCATGCAAAACTGCAGTGAACACTAGTTTGGACCTTATTGTCAAGAGGAATCTCTGATCTTCCTTTCTTTTCTCTGATATTTTTATTCAGCGTAAATAGTACAGACAAAGAAAGGTAGCTATGAACTTTCCTTAGTGCTGGCCTCCAAAATCTTCGCGCTCTCTATAACTGAAATGATGTTTTACATTGCTAATTAGATAGTGCATGCTCACTTGTTAAACTTGCCCTTCTCTAGTCTGTGTTTCTGTCAAAAAAAACTCTCTGTTACTGAAGCTCAATCAACTGCAGGATGATCCAACATTTTTCTTTGGAGGTACAAACGGGAAAGTCCTAGTTGTCCTTCCTTCAAGTGATGGGTCTCAATCAGGACACAATATCGAGCCAATTAGAGGATTGGTCGTCCTTAATGATTGGATTGGAGTCATGGAGTGTGCAGTGTGCACTAAAACTAGGTTACCTTGCTTTGATTCTAGGTTGGTGTTTGTTATGGACCAAGATTAGCAGGGCACGGCACACAAACAGTATCACACGTGCGAAAAGTACCACGCGTGTAAACAGTAGTGCGTGCGTAAATAGTAGCTAACATGAACAGTGCCATACACATGAACAGTATCCTGCATGAACAGTACCATGATGTGAACAGTCACCCCCATGAACAATGCCGTGTGCTGCATCGATATTATCTATTTAGATAGTTTCCTTATTATTTAGGTTATTTCCTTTTTTTATTATTTCTATGTATTAGAGATAAGTTTTCTATTATTAGATATTACTTTCTTAATATAGAGATAGATTTATTAGGAGTCAATTCTAATTATCCCTATAAAAGTGTCAATATTGTATCTATTATCATTAAGCAAAGAAATAAAAAAAATCTCTAGTCTTCGGATCTGTACCTAACCACCACCAACTACAACATTTGGTATCAGAACCACTCACTATGGTTTCCAATGCTGAATTATCCCTCTTAGACAACTTGATGGCTAGCAGCGAGAAAATATAGTCTTTACTCGACAATATGATGGTCACTTTGGAGAAGGCTATGGAGTTGGTAGACAAGCTAAAGGAGCAGGAAGAAACATCGCGTGTCATTGCAATAGTTGCGCTACCACCACCTTCCTCAGCGCCGGCGTTGGCACTGGCCATGTCACCAACGATGACTCCTCTTCAGGTTTCACCTTTGATGCCTTTGCTAAGTAGAAAAGTTGTCGCTATCTAGTGGCGGTCATCTCCACGCGGTCGACCAACACCGTGCCTCCGCAAGTGTGGAGCACAACGGTTGCCATGTGGGGGTCAGCGATGTCGTCACATCTATCCCACAACCGTTGCATCTCAAGACAAAAAGGATACTGTTGTTACCCTACGTTGATTGCCCTTGCCGCCGGCGACTTCCACGATGTCAACTAACACTAGAGTGTTGTCCTCGCTGTTATGTATCGGGATTTCGCTCACCATCTTCCGCACTGTGCGACGTCGTCATCATGCCCTCTCGTTGACATGGGAACGGCCGCCACCTAACAGTTCGAATATGAGTTGTTTCGCCGCGAGGGATGTAATATTACAGACCAAGATTAGTAGGCGCACAACACATGAACAGTACTGCACGCGTGAACAGTACCACACGCGTGAACTATAGCCCGCATGAACAGTTCCACGTGTGTGGGTGTTGTATCGATGTTATTTATTTAGGTATTTTCTTTATTATTTATGTTATTTCCTTTTTTATTATTTCTGTGTATTAGAGATAAGTTTTGTATTATTAGGGATTAGTTTCTTAATATAGAGATAGATTTCTTATGGGTCAAATTTTATTATCTCTTTAAAAGGGACAGCATTATACATATTATCATTAATCAAAGAAATAAACAAAATCATCTAGTCTTTCTCTCTTCTTCAATAAACCTTAGAGGCTTAGCGGTTGTATGACCAACCGATTAAGAACGAGTGCCCTACCTCAAATCCATACCTAACCACCACCAACCATAACAATGTTGAACATGACTAGAGGTCACGCTCATCAAAAAATCATTCGACAATTAGGGCCTGTTTGATGCGACTTTTAAAATCGGTTTTTGTTTTTTGCTACAGTACCTAACTTTTAAACGAAGTATTTTTTTAAGACAGAGTCTACAAATTAATTGTAGTACACATTAAAAGCCCAATATCTGTACTGGCCAAAATCACACTCAAGTATCTCTTTCTCTGTAATCTCTATTACGAACAGTCAAAATTTAAAAATTTCAGTTAAAAGATATAAGTTGTAGCCATAAAGAACAGCCCTTAATTGGGACAAAGAGATCACCACGATGCACCGATCACAGCGCGAATATTTTGTTCATCAACGAACAGGTGTTGGTTTTCAACAGAAGCAGTAACAGTTCCCTGACGCCGTCGTCTCACGGAACAGTGGCCCTCTGTTTAGAACCCTGCCTAAGTCTCAACTTTCATCAACTCACAGTAGCTTGTAACCATGCGGTTTCTTCACCTTTTCCCCCCACCATCGCCTCTTTTTCTCCCTTGTTTTGCCGGTGTCACTCTGACGCCAGTGCACACAAACTGGTGACGCCATCTAGGAGCAGTAGTACTAGTAAGCTCTATTTTCGTACTGATTAGTGGCAAATGATCAAAGTCCTGCTCAAAAAAGTATTTTTAGTGATTTATAGCTGAAAAGTACTGTAGCTGACTGAAAAAATACTGTAGTTGATCGAAGCTTATTTAGCATAATTAAATTTAAAAAATTTAAAAATAAAAAATACCAAAATTTATAAATAATACAAAATAAACTAAAAGCCAGAAGCTAAGTCGAAACGAGGGTCCCTAAAATTCTCGCATGAACTGAGGCATGCAAAAATAACCTATTTCCAGGCCGGATCAATAGCGACCATCCTTTTTCCTCATGCGTGGCGTTAATGCTCCAACCGAAAGAACCCATAATTCCGAGCCGGTACTACCTACGAGGAATTGATCGTTTAGGATTAGTACTCCCAGTACACTCACTTTGTGCCACTGAACAAGCCTAGCTAGCTAAGCCATAGCCGATTGCCGTGCCTTTCGAGTCATTCATTACTAAAACAAAAGGCGCTCGTCTTTCCTTCATGACCACCGAGACAAAAGTGCCGAGGGACTAGGCCGGTTTTTTTTTTGTTTAACGTTGATTTATGTTTATACTACTTTTAGTAATTAATTTTTAAACAGTACGTTTTTAAGGCAGAGTTAATAAGAAAAATTATAGTAAAAAGTATAGTGAATTCAGTTATACCGGCTAAAATCGCATACAATTATTTTTTTATGTACTATCTACCATGAACAGTTAAAATTTAAATATTTAAACCGTAAAATATAAACCATCAGCTTAGAAGAATACATACGGTATCTCCACTAGACGAATGGGTCCTTGCGTTGTTTAACTCATTTGGGCAACTTTTTCTGCAGTACAGTTGCCAGGCACACAGGATTAAAGCCATGCCGGCTGATGATACAGCTGCTACTGTATACCCAACCACTGAAGTTCCGGGGGAACGCCCGCGCGGGGCGAGGCCACATTGCCCCGCGCGCTGCCAGCCAGCCAGCGCGGCGCGTGGCGCCCGGAAACGCTGTGACGACTGTGGGAGGTAATAACCCGAGTTTTCCGAAATTGCGACAGTCCCCGGTTCTCGCGAAAAGGTCCTTACACATTTTTGCCCTCCATTTTGCTCGATAGCCCCCCGCGTTTTCGGAAATTACGCGCGGGTCCCCGGTTTTTTACATACAGGTCCTCGGTTTTTCCGAAAAACCCCTTTACCTTTTTAGAAATTACGTTTTTGCCACCGATTTTTCCCGGAAAGGCCCTTTACCTTCCTCGAAAATACGTTTTCGCCCGGTTTTGAGAAGCTCCTCACGAGTTACCGCCTTTTTTTTTTTGCGTCGATGATGGTGGGCGCGGCGAAGCGCCGCGCCTACGTGGCTAGTACCCACCACCGAAGTTCGGGAACGCCGCGGGCGATGCCACGTCGCCATGCGGCGCGTGGCGCCCTAAACGCTGTGACGCTGGGGAGGTAATAACCCGAGTTTTTTTGAAATTGCGTATAGGTCCCTGGTTCTCGCGAAAAGGTCCTTACACATTTTTTTGCCCCCTCCATTTTGCTTGATAGCCCCCGCGTTTTCGGAAATCACGCGCGGGTCCCCGGTTTTTTACATACAGGTCCTCGGTTTTTCCGAAAAAAACCTTCGCCTTTTTAGAAAATACGTTTTTGCCCCGATTTTTCGCGGAAAGGCCCTTTACCTTCCTCGAAAATACGTTTTCGTCCCGTTTTTTTTTTTGAAAAGCTCCTCACGAATTATCGCCTATTTTATTTTTTTGCGTACGATGGCTGGCGCGGCGTAGCGCCGCGCCTACGTGGCTAGTTAGTGTCAAAACTGGAAACAATGGAGTTAATGTAAATAATTGTACCGCGTACCAGGTTAACCAGGCCCGTATCATCCTCTCGTTTCAGCATCTCGGTTAACTCGGTAGTTATCCCTAAAGCGTAGTACTCTTCCACTTGGGTACTTTTCGTTTAGTAACCAAATGTAACCATCAAATATCTGAATTTTTACTTCCACTTGATTTTGATCCTATCCATATCGGTTTCTGTTTCTAGCTTTTGCTTAAAGAAACCAAAAGCTACTATAAATACCTAGTTTCTCGAATCGATTTCTCCACTCTTCTCTCCGAAGATAAGTTAAGGGATCACGGTCGCACCACATATCTCATTCATCTCGCTCTCGTGTTACACACATATCTCTCTCTTATTTTTTATAACACTCGTTCTCTCCTTCTAAAAACACTTCTTTTAATCATTACTATTTATTTTCGATACAAATCTTTTTCAACAAAAATCTCATCCACTGCAGTCACAGTCAAAAGCTATCAGTATATACCAATACAAACACCCACTCTGTTGGCTCGTGCGGGTGTGGCCCAGCAGTAATGTTGTCCGGCTACGTGCCTACGCCAGGTAGAGGTGGCGGACGGTCTGGTCTACGAACAAGAGTGCGCTCTGCAAAAGAAAAGCACCTGGAATATTGCGTTTGCTTTCGACCTGGTTATCTGACGGGCCAGTAATGCTAGGCATGGTGGTTTGTGAGATAAACCTAGCTTCTGCCTGCTATGGACTCTGTCTAATCAGTTATTAATCACCACTATACTATTGTGATTTGTGAATCAGGCAGGATAAACTAAAGCGGAAAGGCGCGGACAACATAGTATTAGCTAGGGGGACATCATTATGCGGCACCACTATGTGTGCCTGAAATCTGAATCGGTGTTGGATGTAAAGGAACCTCCCCCTCCTCTCTTTGGGTAGTTCTGAAAAGTTGATTTATACTGTGCTAGAGAATAAGCATCAGTAATTCTTCTTTCAGACATTAATAGGTTATTCTTGCTCGATCTTGGAGAAGTATCTATGGGCAGGAAGGACATGTTTGGGAGGTGCCAATTCCACATGAATCTATTAGATACTAACAGTGGATGACAAGTTTTTTAGAGTTGCTAAAAAGAGAGAAATATGTTAAAATTTCTTACAAAAAAGCGAAATATCTAGTCTTTAATTTGGTATGTCCTAATTTTAAAGGATTAGATTTGATAGTTGATTTAGAGATATAAGAATCTATCTATATCTATACTAATTACATACTTAGAGAAAAATATAACTATCAATCTGATGCACTTGAGTTATATCGGCTCAAATTAAAAGAAAAGTCCATGTTAAGTATAATCCAAATTAAGATAACTTTAGAATTAAAAATAAAGAAAATTTAGCAATTTTATTTCCATACGATCTTCAAAGTAACATCTATAAATAACTAAATTTTGTAATAATAATTAAATAAAATTAACAAATTAAAAGAAAGAGTTCATATCAAGTACAATCCAAATTAACTAAAATTAGGAATAAAAATAAAATAAAATTAGCAATGTGATTTTTATATGAATTTCAAAGTAAACACCAAAAAACTAATTTTGGAATAATAATTTAAAATAGAAATAGATTTTATGCAAATTCCAACCTAAAACTAAAAAGCAATCCACATCTATGATCCAAAAACATGCAAATTTGTGTTGGATTCTAAGGGCCTTCTCACCCCAAAAGCTAGCAATGAGGTGAGGGACTCCTCCACTTTTAAGTTAGGTCTCTTGCCCTTTTCACAACCAATGTGGGATTATTCCAACAATCTCCCACTTCACACATTGGTGTCTCTCAACCCTTCATCGCCCCTTCATCGTACACCGACGGTCCCCCAGGGTTCCTTCACCGTACACCGACGGTCCCTTAGGGTCACAGTCCATCAGGCGTTCACACACTAGTGTCCATTGGCCAGAGATGTTAGAACCGAGCTCTGATACCAATTGTTGGATCGTAAGGGTCTTCTCACCCCATAAGCTAGCCAATGAAGTGAGAGACTTCCCCACTTTTAAGTTAGGTCCCTTACTCTTCCACAACCAATGTAGGACTATTCTAACACAAATCATAACCAATGATTTTTCTTAATATATAAAAGCGCGCAAGAAGTTGATTTGCATTGTGATATGCATGCACATATAGTTAGAGATAGAATTAAACTCAACCAATCCACTGACATAAACTTGCCTACAATATCCACTATAGTTTGTATTCTTTTAATTATATTAATATGAATGCAATTATTGTCTCTGTTATTGAAGATGTCGATTAAAAATTATAAAGAATAAGTATTTCCTCCCAAGATATAATATGTATTCTTTGTTTTAACATATAATACTACACAGTAATATCACAAATGAAACCGACGCTACAAATATAGAAATCGAATTGATAATATTCTAAGATTTGAATTCTTTCGTGTGATCTGCAACCCTTTATTTCACATATATAGTTTCTTTATTATCCATCACATATGTACCACTAAACCAACTAAATGTGCTCTAAAAATGATACCCGCGCAGGTGCGCGAGCCACTGTGCTAGTTCGTAGAAAGGTCAATTTTTTGAAAAAAAAAACTTCGTTCCAAATTGAGCATAAATGTAGAGCAATCTTCAGGGTAACACATTGGAGCACCATTCCCCTCTTTTCCTTAGGAAGAACGTTCGGTAAGGCCATTGTTAATCAGGAGTCCTAACTCCTACATACTGCACAACGCAGCATTATTGTTCTAGAGAGCTCTTCTCGTGAACGAGCAGATTAAACATCTGCAGCTGGTCCACACTCCACAGCATGCAAAGGCAAAAGCGAACGAGATTGGCACCCTTTCTCTCCTCATGGTGAGTTAAACAAACAAAGCCTAGTCCTTGTACATGTAGGCGTAGCAGCTAGGCAGACTTGGTGGAAGAGAAAAGAAGATGCCATGATCACATTTAATTAGATGTTGATCAGCATGCGAAAGTGATTTAGGGAGAGGAACACCCGTGCGTCTGATTGGAACGATCCAAGATACCTTCTCCCAGGTAAGAGAAAAAAAGGCTGCGTATGGCGATAGAGGGTCTGTTTGGCAACGGCTGCGGCTTATAACTTTTGGCTGAATTTTTTTGAATTTTGGTTGTTTATAGTACAATTATGGGGAGAGATACTCACTTACGATTTTGGATGGTACAGATGTTGGGCTTTTAACGTGTACATCGTTTAACTTGTAGATCCCGTCTTGAGAAAATACTCTGTTTGAAAGTTAGATATTGTAGCAAAAGCTAAAAACCGTCAGCTTCGGAGGAAAAGAACAAGCCCAGAGATGCATCTATGAAAGTTATTGCTGTCCCCATTGGAGTATAGATTGAGCTAACCTGTCCTGTTGGAATCTGCATGGTACAACCAAAAAATTTAAGTTGCACGACTACTATATGTGATCGATCTGTTGTTTCTACGAACATCTCATATTTGTATATACAATTATACAAAGACCAGCACACAAAAAAAAATGTAAAGCCAATCTTGTTCGGGTTGGCTGTATAATATTTTCTTTCCCTAGCTGTCCCTGATGGACCACATTGAGGGTATCAGTGGAATACTGAAAGGAGAGTACATAGTAACAATAACTAGCCATTTTCATGCACAATTTTACTGCGTCCTCTTGTCTCGTGTTGGGTTCACGTACGTACATTGCTATGCATGGTCGACATGGTGACACGATAATGTATAATTAATTCGACTTTTTCGTATTGGTTTTAACCACCTCTCGATTAATTTTGTCCTACTTTTGCTGTTCACAGACATGCGATGTACAGATGACAAACCGAACGATTAAAATTTCTCGCTTGTTCTAATCTACCGTCGCAGCATGCTCCGATATATATAATGTTCGTGATGATTCCCTTTGTCTAAACTAACGGTTGAGGAGATCGGCACGCCTTGTGTGACAGAGGAATGGATGCATGGGATCGTGGGATGGTTGGAGGCTAATCTAGGTTTGATCCTAATCCAAACACTAAATGCGAAGTTTGTATACCTAACCCAGGTCTAATTTTATTAGCTTAGGCTCAAGCCTAGCCTAGGCCCAGTTGGAAAACATGCGGGACCATAGCTGCTGGGAAAAAGACTCATTTTTTTTCTCTCGGGATTAGATCTCTGCATCGGTGAAGAAAATTGAAAAACTTAATTATTTTTCTCTCAAAATTAAGGGTCTGTTCTTTTTAGCTTCGGCTTATGACTTATGGCTACGGTTTATGACTTTTAGGTTGTTCGTGGGAGAGTATGGAGTAACAGAAACTCACATACGATTTTAACCGATATAAATGAAGTCATTATAATATATACTATAATCAATTTATAGACTACACCTTAAAAAGATATTTCGTTTGAAAGTTAATTACTAAAATAAGATAAAAAATAATTTTTAAAAACCGAAAAAAGCGGATCTAGATTTCCATAGCGGTGAAGAGCCCACCCCATCGAAGAATTGGTCCAAATTGATTGCTACAGTGACCTACATCACCCGTGCCACAGTGCTCTTGCTGTTGCAGTGTTCTGCTACAGTTCTAAAGCTAATGTCATGTTCGGTCTAATCTCTCTCACTGGTTTTCTTGTCTTACCTTAGCAGCTGCACGTAGTGTTTTTAGCTGTTGACCACATCAGCGGCAGCAATCCCTTACTAGCAACCAACAGATTTCTAGTCCAAACAAATGAAGCTGTTTATCATCTAGGGCTAGTTCTTTTTTACTATGTCTTATAGCTTTTAAATTTTGGTTGATTGTGAGAAAGAGTACAGAAAGAAGAGAGATAATCGCATATGATTTTAGCCGATATATCTGAAATCAATATAGTATCTACTATAATTAATTTATAAATTTTATCTTAAAAATAATATATTTAAAAGCTAGTTACTAGATTATAAGTCAAAAACTGTAGGTCTAAAGAAATGGGGCCTAGACTCTGGATTTGCCTCGAGTCTGAAGCAAAAGAAGTCCTCTTGTGTTGGTTGGGCTAAGAAATCAGGGAGATCAGTTGGACTGCACTAGCGCAGTGCCCAACGAAATCTGGCCCGAACTGATGGAGGAAGGAGACTTCCGGAGGCCGGGGACAATGCTCCGCGTGGAAACGCTGCGCACGGAAGGCTCGGCCCGCTCAGTTAGTTGTTGGGCTGCCCAGGCCGGTCGTCTCGGCATTTGGGTGGTAGGTCTTCCGCTGTCTGTGCCGTACTGTTAGATCGCGACCATACGCTCGAGTTGCCGTTGAGATCTAAAACGGACAGTCTAGATCAAGTCGGAGTCGCCCAACCGAGCAAACCTTTTGATCACTAGATCGGTCCACCTCACATATGGGTGTGTTCTCAGTGAGAAATCACGTGTTCGCACTCCGTGTGTTATGGCTTCTACTTTAAAAAGGCAAAAATAATATAAATACTTGGTTTTTTTGAAATGGCTTCTTTATTTCTCTCACTCTCGTCTTGCTGTGAGAATAAATTAGAAGATTATGAGTGTATCACACACTTCATTCCTCCCGCTCCATCTCGCGAAGGCATCTCTCTGTCATCTTTTCCACCATTGACTCCCTCCTTCTAAAATATTTTTTCAGTCATTACTATTTATTTTAGCAAAAAGACGTGACGAAGAGCTCGGTGATGGTGGTTGGAGGGTTCAGGGTGATGTCCTCTGTGAATCTCTGATTGCGCACACCCTGTCTGAATGCCCTAATAACAGAAGTGTCAAAGACCTCCGGGATTGAATTTCAAACCTGGCTAAAACGCCGAATGAATTGTCGTAAGGTCTCGTCGTTGCCTTGGTGCATTCGATGCAGGTCATCTTCCTTCCCAGGACGATTGTATGTACCCTGGAAGTTGACCATCAGAAGGTCGCAAAGGTGTTGTGACAGTAGATTGACTCAAAAGACTGGTTGAGCAACTAGAATAGAGCAGATCCTTCGAGCATCGTCGAAAGGTAGTTGGCTATGACGTGCTTAACTCCTCCTGCTGTCCAAACCGTAGTCGTGTAAATATGAAGGAACTCGATGGGATTCTGAGACTCGTCGAATTTCTCCATGCTCACCGGTCGAAACCACGGCGACCAACACACTACTCGGAGCTCAGGCACAAATGCTCGGCATCTAGCAACAATCTCCTAACGTCTCCTTTGTAAAAACGGGCAGTTAGCATTGCTAAGCAAATGCACTCAGAGATGCCCGACGATGGGCGGACTGGACTTGTAATAGGCCCCGTACACTCCAGGATGATACTAGTAGTCCATCTACTACTGCAGGTTCGTTGCTTGAAGTGGTGATCGATCGTCGACTTGTCGATCCGAAGTAATCCGGGGCATTCTCCTCCAGCTAGTGTTGTGATCGGGAGTGCGACGTGCCCCGTCACCATACCGACTCCTGCGAGGCATGTTTTGTGAACGACTAGATGTGGTCGCACCTTGTCGACTCTCGGACCGACGTCGATGAGGTTGCTCAAGTTGGGTCATCACGTCATGAAGCCTTCATGCAATGTCTTCAGCGAAGCGGTCGTAGCCCGGCGCTCGAACAAGCTCTTGAGTCGGGTTCTCTAGCAAGTCTTTGATCCGTTGAAGCTCCCGTGCCTCTTCGGACTGGTACTGGGCCCACCCAGGCAAAGCACTCTAGGTGGCAAGTCGCCTTTGCCGAACACTCTCACGATCCTCGACCCCTGATGCAAACTAGGGCTGCCTCAGAGGAGAACGAGTATTTCTAGGATTTCTCCCATGCTCATCAGAGTACTGATCGGGCTTATCACTGAAGGTCTCGTCACCATTCCCACGAGAGAAGGGAGAGTGTGATCCTCAGGGAGCATCCTCAGACCTTCCTCCGAGAGGGTGATGAGAATATGAGGACAGGGCAAAAACTTCTTATCTAGAATCTCCACTTCTGAGGGATGCCCCCTCGTCCGAGGAATCGTCGAGCAAGATTGTCTGGCGGCTTGGAGTAAACCCTGCTAGGTAGGGGAAGTCTGGGTTATAACCGTCCCTAGCCTGATCTATTCCCTGCGAGAATGCAGATGAACACGAAGTGTGCTCACCCATGGCCTTTGCCAGGTCATCTGGAGAGTCACCATTAGGAATTAGCGATGTGTTCTTCAATCGGTAGAGTCTGGGGCTCTCCAAAACTGCATGGGGCGACGTCGTGGGACTCGAATGCTTGGGAACAGACTCATCGTCGCGCTGTGAGTCCTCATCATGGTCGGATTGACCCTTGCCACTTAGGGGAGATGAGTCCTCCATTGGGCGTACTACTATGAGGGACTTTGATCCATCATCAACCTTTTCGGCGTCGTCATCTCCGGGATCACCGGAGGAATCTCCAGGGAGACATTCACCGTCAAAAGCAAGCAAGGTCTACTTGTAGTCGTAGCAGGCCTCCATGTCGATCCTCGCGTTGTCGGCCAAGTTGAACCAGTTCTTCTCATTCCATTCATCTGCCATGAGAACATCAGGAGGAAAAAGATAAACTTGCCGACGAGAAAAAGAGTCTTGGAAGAAGAATCCCTATGGATGGTGCCAACTGTCGATGTTTTAATATTGATCTTACGTATAATTTGTTTGGATTCGGGGAAACTCTTAGAAGACCCGGTATATGCGCACGCAGAGTAAAGACACAGGAAACTTTATCCTGGTTCGGGTATTCTCTTAAGAGAATACCAACCCTACATCCAGTGTGATTGCTAATTGCTAGAAATGGGAATTGCAACATAGAATTATGCTAATGGCTAGCGCTATCTCCTCCCATCAAAGTCACCCCTTCTCTCCTTGACATTAACCTTTATATAGCCAACGAAGCAACAATAGTTGTCCCGCGCCAAAAGTCACCTCAATGCTTCGGATGATAACCACATATCGGAAGTTAATGTCAGAGAGACATATAAGGTCGTTCGCCGTGTAGCGGTTGTTGTCAGAGAGAGATCTTGTGCGGTTATTGAATAAGCGCACGTTCTAACTGCCTCATTAGACGAACCAACGATGCAATTGTTCATCGTAGATAAGTTAGTCGAAAATAGGTTAGTCTCAGGAAAATCTACGACCATAAGGTGGTCGCAAGACAGCTTATGAGTATGTGGTCGTAGAAGGACTTACGACCAGGGAGTAGTCGCAGTAAGACTTACGACTACGTAGTCGTAGAAGGACTTACGACCAGAGAGTAATCGTAGTAAGACTTACGACTTTGTGGTCGTAGAAGGATCTACAAGCATATGGAGTAGTCGCAGTAAGACTTACAACTATCCTGAGAGACTTCTCCCCTACTAATAAGGGGTATATTTAAGGAATATAATAATGTAATAATTTGAGAATTATTCTATCCTCGTCAAAACTTACTCTCCTGTTACAAGTGGAATCACTTTCTGGTACTTAATATCAATGGCAGTGAATATGAATTTGAAAAAACAGCTGATGGATGTTGTGACCACATACTTGTATAGGTCACCGGATATTGATATTTACATGAAAGTCCATGAAAGAATTAAAATACCGGATCCTAATAAAGCAAATCACAACATGTGTAATGTCAAATTACAGATGTCGCTATATGGGTTAAAATAGTCCGGTTGAATGTGATACAACCGGCTGAGTGACTTTCTCCTATAGGCAGAGATGTTACAAAAAGAATGATGGTTACCCCTACGTGCTCATAAAGTAATCCCAAAATAGATTTTGTATTATTTCTGTATATGTTGATGATCTAAATATCATCGGAACCACAAAAGACATTGAGGAAGCTAATTCTTATCTTAAAATGGAGTTTGAAATGAAAAATTTAGGCAAAACTAAATATTGTTTGGGTTTACAGGTTGAATATTTCCCCGAAGTAATATTAGTGCACCAGTTTGCTTATACCAGAAAGTTATTGGAAAAATTCAGTAGAGATAAATCGTATCTATTGAGAATCTCCATGATAACTAGATCTCTTTAAGTAGAGAAAGATCTATTCAAATCAAGAAATGAAAAGGAGGAATTGGTAGGACATAAAGTTCCATACTTGAGTGCCATAGAAGCATTGATATATCTTCTAAATTGCATCCAGCCTAATATCACATTTGCAGTTAACCTTCTGAGGATATGCAATAAAGTAGCAACCTAATTTTTTTACTTTTATATTATCTGATTATGTGATGTTCTGGCTTTTCTACTTGCGTTTATTTGCTCGGCGACTACAGTTTTTCTATATTTATGTGGGCCTGTTCTTTTTGGCTGCGGCTTATAGCTTTTGACTGAAATTTTTGAATTTTGGCTGTTTACGGTACAGATTATGGAGAGACAAATACTCACTTGCGATTTTAGTTGGTGCAAATGTTAGGCTTTTAACGTGTAGATCGTTTAACTTGTAGACTATATCTTAAAAAATACTTCGTTTAAAAGTTAAATACTATAATAAAAATTAAAAACTGATTTTAAAAGTCCAAAAAACAGACCTGTATGAATGGAGGGATTGGAGGATGGAACTCGACTCGGACACGCAATCCGCGAGCCGATCGGAATAGACCCGGCCTTTGACCAAGCCACTGACATTTCGGTCTCACTCCACCTGCGCCTGTTTGTCCCGATCGACCCGAACCCAACCAAACCCACCGCGTCTCGGGGTCGCCTGCTCCTTCCCCCACGCGCCTCTCCTCTCCGACTCTTCCTCTCGTCTCGATCTCCCCACCCGTCACCGGCGAGAGCCGCGCGGGCCACCACGCATGAAGGGCTCCCACTCGCAGGCGCAGGCGTCTGGCAGGCGGCGGCGCTGCGGGTGGCTGCTGCCGCTCCTCGTCGGCGCCGCCTTCCTCGGCGAGATCGCGTTCCTCGGCCGCCTCGACATGGCGAAGAACGCCGCCGCTGTCGAGAGCTGGACCACATCCTTCTACCGCAGCTCTGACCTCGGGGGCGCGCGCGAGGGCGCGGCCGCGGCCGCGGCCGCGGACGCACCCCCGAGCGGCGGGGACGACAACGACGAGATCCGGCGGTGCGAGGAGTGGCTCGAGCGGGAGGACGCCGTGCCCTACGACCGCGACTTCGACAGGGACCCCGTCCTCGTCGGCGGCGCTGCCAAGGTCTCTTGCATGTCCTTTCCCTCGTGCTCTTACATCTTAAGCTAGAAGTGGAGGGTTAGTTTGGTATCGACGGATCTGCTGCTTAATTGGGTTGACATTAATAACATTGCCGTATAAGTTCCTGAGATCTCTCCCTGCAAAGTTCAGAGAATCTAGCCTAGGCATTCGTCTTGTAAAAATGTGAACTTTTGGGGGGTTGGAGTAATTGATATTTGATCATCAAACTCTTGAAGAGCTCCGGAGTCCTGACTGTGCACCGACTGTGATGCTTGGTGAAACACGATGGAATTTTGTCCCGTCGGTGATTCATTGCGAGTTTTATGCAAAATTTTGACTTAGTTGGAACACTAACAGAAGAACTCCCTTTACCGGTACAAGGGCCTCTTCAGGTTGCTTGTGCTCGAGTTTGTGTATGCAAACGCCTTAACAATGAAGCTGTTCCCAATGGATTATGATTTATGAAACTCTTGAACTTGTACCATATACTTTCCACTGGCTTCTGCCCTTACAGGGTTAATGATATAAATTGCAGCTAGTACAATTGTACAAACAAGAACACACAGAAAAAAGAGCTTCACTTTTGTTTGTGCTCTCTGTCCTCGTCCATGCTGGTCATGCCTGGCATAATAGCTCACTGCCCTGGCTTTCCCTAGCTGTTCAATCAGTTGGGCTTTTATTCTCAGTCAAAAGTCCATGCCTAACCTCTGATACTACGTCTTTTCTTTAATGCAAGTAGAAAGTTGTGGAAATGTTGAGTTGGTCATCTTATCTCTATATACATGTATTGCCTCATTGCCTCAAAGATTGAATTGGAATCACATGTAGCAGATTAGTGTTGGGCATTTGAATAATATGTTTTAGTGAACTGCATTGGCATCATTTCTTTGGCAATAAAGAATTGTGGTATCGGCTGTTTGGGACCGGGGAAAAATATTATTATATTGCTAATAGATTAGAATGCACATGGTATCATATTGATGTAATCGTGTGCACAAGAATGTGGGCAGTGTCAGTGTGTTACTCGAGGAACACTATCTGAAAACAAAGGTAAAGCGTGGTGCAAACTAAAGCAATCAACAACCAATGCTAAACATTGCCCTTTAAACTTTATGCTCAATTGCATGCTTTGTTTCATTATGAAACTGACAATATGAATGCTTCAGTATAATGGTGTGGAGCATTGTTCACTTAAGCATACCTGATGCTATATGTTTGTGTTAGCAACATTAGTGATGTGATGATGGTTGGAAATGATGCTGCATATCTGTACCATTAATGTTTCATCTATTTATTTCTTTACTTGTCGTCTCCATCTATAATGCTTACATATTTTCCCTCTCTCAGGATTGGAATAAATGTTCTGTAGGATGTGAGTTTGGGTTTTCAGCTAGTAAGACACCTGACGCTACTTTTGGAATTGCCCCAGATCCTTCGGTAGATGGTATCCTCAGATCAATGGAATCATCTCAGTATTACTCGGAGAACAATATTAATGTGGCTCAAGGGTGGGTAAGAACCAAGTTGATTCAATTGTTCTTTTTCTGTTACTTACTTTTGCCTGTTTGAAAAACATATCGTAAACCTTATCTATTGTATTCCTCATAAATTTGAACTGTAATCCACATTCAGCTGTCTGTTTGCATATATAAGAGTCAGACATGTGGACACTGATCCTAGCTGTCATCTTCTGATGCTGATGTTGAGTAGTGCAAGGTTTAATGGTCTAATGCGATTGTAGGTTCTCTCTCTCTCTCTGGAGTAGTTTAAGAAAGTATGGAGTACTATTTGGCTGCCAAGTCGGTTTCCTTGCCGATGTTTAACCATTATCACTTCAAATAAAATTTTAAAATAAGCACTGTGTTGAGTTGTTGTCCACATTGTGAATTGTCATGTATGCACTGCTATTGAACCATTGGCTTTTGGTACTTAGTAGGATTTATTATTTTTGAGAAACATAGTTCTATGGTCTGGGCAGTTCTAATGCTTTCTGTCACAGGAGAGGGTACAAAATTGTGATGACAACCAGCCTTTCCTCAGATGTACCTGTTGGCTACTTTTCATGGGCTGAATATGATATCATGGCACCTGTGCTTCCAAAGACCGAAGAAGCCCTAGCTGCAGCTTTTATTTCCAACTGTGGTGCACGCAACTTTCGTTTGCAAGCCCTTGAGATGCTTGAAAACTTAGATGTGAAAATCGATTCATATGGTAGCTGTCATCGCAACCGTGATGGCAAAGGTACGCTTTCTCTGCCGTATTTTGCTTGGGATATTCATTTTATTAAATACTATAGCTTATACACAAATGGTATATGTTCCGTTGTGCTTGCAAGACTGTAACTAGTGGCTAGCTGAAGCAAATTATTTTGAATGATAGTAGTTGCTATCCATCACAATGTTGAATACTGCTACTGCCAGTACTTGCTATGCTTTCATTTTATTAAATACTATAACTTATGCACAATATTTCATTTTATACACAATATTGAATACTTGCTATGTTGTCTGATTCTTGCGAGTTGCGACCTTTAAGATGAATTGCTAATTGAGTTGTTCTTAGTAGTGGAGATCACTGGATGAATTTTCTTTTGATTTTATGGGCTCTTTTAAGAATAACGTGTTCAGGGATTTAGAATCTACTTTGGTAGTGCGCACACTGCTAACCTTCACATTTGACTAGTATATACAAGTCATTCAACCTCAATATGTGCACATAATTTGTTTCTATCTTATTAACTATTGTTGGAAAAAGATGTTGCTCTCAAAAATTGGTGATAGAATAGCGGTGACATCATCAATCATAGTTAGTTTTACAAATATTCAAGCTTAATGGCCATGGTCCCCAGTTCGTATTTACATGGGATTTGACTAGTATTACTGCGACAGCAAGTGTTCATAGGTTCAACTTATTGTAGCCATGAAGATACTGACTAGTATTTCTAGGTTGGCTTATATTTGAACTTGGAGGGTACATGCCTTTTGTCTTTGACAAGTGATGCTTGGATGTACAAGTTCTGCTGTTATATTACATTTGTTTCGAGGAAAGAAATGTAATGTGTACTTTATTTGCTGCTTGGGTGCAGTGGACAAAGTGGAGACTTTGAAGCGCTACAAATTCAGCTTGGCTTTTGAGAATTCTAACGAGGAAGATTACGTTACAGAAAAGTTTTTTCAGTCACTGGTAGCAGGTAAATAGTATAGGCTATTAAGTGCTCTCACCCCACACCCCCCCCACACCCACCCACCCACCCACACAATTTGCATTAACAAACTCTCATCCACCATTGCATCCTGAGTATAAGTTTATATGCATGTGTTGGTTCATTGGTCTAGGATGGAATATTGCATTCATGACTGTAGTCTTCCTTTCCATTAGTTCCTTACTGTAATTGTTAACTGCTGTGCTAGTTTATTCGAAATTATTTGGTAGACATGGAAAAATCACACTACCCTGTCGATCTCATCAATTGAAATATATTGTGATAAGATTATCCTCAAGAAACCGACATATATTGCGAAACAGAGGGAGCACCATCTTCCAAATCGATAGTTGATTTTTTTCTAGTGTATGGATTTTCCATGTTTACTCATTAACACTCTTATCCTGTTGCCATGAATTTGTCCTCACTTTCATTTTCAGTGGTTGATTTGCATTTTAAGTTTATGAAGTTTAAATTCATATCTGGAATGGAAGTGATTTTGAATATTTCATTTGCACTTCACTACAGGAGCTATTCCAGTTGTTGTTGGTGCTCCAAATATTCAAGAGTTTTCTCCAGGAGAAGGTGCAATATTACATATTGAGGAGCTTGATAATGTCGCTTCAGTTGCTAGCACAATGAAACATATTGCATCAAATCATGATGCTTTTAATCAATCTTTGAGGTAAATGTCCTGCTTTCCCTGTTGAATTCAGGCCTGAAAGGGACGTATGTATCATGCATCAATCATATTGTTGGAACAACATATGATCTCTGGCCAATTTTTAAGCACAATCATGGTCCATATCTGCAATATCCTATACTAAATTAGCATGACAGCAATGGACATGTAGGGAGCCATGTTTATCTGTCTTTACCTTAGTTCCAATTTGTAAGGAGTAGGTGTTATGGGCTAATGTGGAACGACGGAGGTTGTACGAGTGGATCACAGGCGGTCGAACCCTTTGCACTTAGGCGAACAGACCTTCCCCCATCGGCTGGCACTCTCACGTCACCGGTCATTCAAGGTACGACCGTCTGTGATCCACTCGTACAACCTCCGTCGTTCCACATCAGCCCATAAGAACTTGGTATTAGAACCCACCACTGCCCTCGACATCATGTCCGACGATGGCAACGAGTCAGTTCGACCGACAAGAAACTCGACCAAATCATTGCGCAGTTGGCTACTCTGACGAACCGCCTCGATCGCCATGACACGCTTCTGGTGGCATTAGAGAGGGCGGGCGGCAGCAGTTCAGAGGCAGCCAAGCATCCAGTAGCGTCGTCCTTGCCGACGCGGACTGAACTGATTGCTGACACCAAACCTCCGCGCTTCCATCGCCTGGAATTTCCGGTATTTAATGGCGAAGAAGACCTGTTGCCATGGCTTAATCGATACGAGCAGTTTTTCTAGGGGCAACGCACCTTCGAAGAAGAAAAGGTGTGGCTCGCGTCATATCACATTGATATGACCGACACCGTACAACAATGGTACTATCACATCGAGCGTGATGAGGGCACTCCCAGCTGACGCTGTTTCTCCGAGATGGTGTATGCTCGCTTTAGACCTCCCTACGCCATAATCCCTTGGCCGAACTCATGCATCTTTGATAGACAGGCGGGCGTCACAACCAGTCAAGGGGGTCGGGTGAGACTAGCACCAGCGCAGCAATAGTAGGTGCAGGTACAAAGGCTGTTTAGGGCGCTATTGCAGATATGGCAAGTTATCTCGAGTAGTTAGTTTGTTTCTAAAATTGGTTGATTACTTTCCTGGGCAGTTAGGAAGTTAATGATTAGTTTCTATTTATTAGGGATATGATTAAGATTAGATTCTATTGTTAGGGGAAACCCATCTATATAACGGGGCTGCTGCATGCTATTGGAATTAAGAAAAGAATTAGTTACCTTTTCTTTCCCCTCTGTCCATCTCCTGTGTGCACAGGCGCACAGGGCTCCTGTCGGGCTGGTGCCTTCTCGCCGCCGGTCATTCAAGATCCGGCCATCCTTTCGGCGGTGTTTACCCTCAATGTAAGCAAGCTCATAACAACTTGGTATTAGAGGCACTCACCATGGCTTCCGATAGCGAAGAACTCAAGAACATGAGGGGCCTCTACGCTGAGCTTCGCTTAGGAATCCAAGACTGCATGAGGCTCGCGATAAAGGTCAAGGAAGAATTCATGGCGAAGAAGAAGTGGCACCAAGTTTCACTGTCAATTCCATCGCCACTCTGGAATAGGTGGCGCTGTTGGCGCCAGCCGCGGTGCTAACACCATCGGCTCCACCGCCAGTGATACTTCTTCGCTGCCACTGGTGATGATTGCTTTTCTGGTAACACTGCCCTTGGCAGCGCCATTGATGCCGTCGCCAAAGAAGATCACCATGGTTTCGCAATCTTCTTGTCGCAAACAAACACCGTGCCTTTGCTGGTGTGAAACGCGATGGGTGCCATGTAGGGATCAGCGACATCGTTGTGCCTCTCCCACCACCGTTGTGCTCCATGGTACGAAGGGTGTCCTTGCTACCCCACGTGAGTTGCCCATGCCGACGACAACTGATGCGACGTCAAGCCATCATGGAGAGTTGTTGTCATTGCAGTCGCTTTGTTGGTCCTTCTCCATGTGTCGTTCCTCCAGCGACACGGCCTTTTGTCGACATAGGGACACCGGACACCTCGGGTTGTAGCCATGGCCGCCACCCTGCAGCTCGAGGACGAGCTGTTTTCGGAGGACGGGAGAGATGTTATGATCGGACAACACTACATGCGGAGACGCAAGCAGGCAGGCGCGTATCATGAAAGCGTGTCGACCACGTTGCGTTGACCACGTTGTGTCTAGCACGTGCTTGAGCCAGGCGACACACAGGCGGGCATCACAACCAACCAAGAGGGTCGGGTGAGACCAACGTCGGCGCAACAATAGCAGGTGCAGGTACAACGGCTGTTTTGGGTGCTGTTGTAGATATGGAAAGTTATCTCGAGTAGTTAGTATTTTTCTAAAGTTAGTTAATTACTTTTCTTGGCAGTTAGGAAGTTAACAATTAGTTTCTATTTGTTAGGGATATAATTAAGATTAGATTTTATCTGTTAGGGAGAGCCCATCTATATAAGGGGTTTGCCGCATGCTATTGGTATTAAGAAAAGAATCAGTTACCTTTTCTTCCCCCTCTGTCCATCTCGTGTGCAAGGGTGCACAGGGCTCCCGGCCGGCTGGCACCTTCTCGCCTCCGGTCATGCAAGATCCGGCTATCCTCTCGGTGGTGTGTACCCTCAATGCAAGTAAGCCCATAACAGTAGGCTGTGTTACATTATGAACTTGCTGTGGTGATGCTTTCACCTATTCATTTCTCTTCCATTAAGATCAGGCAACAATCATCATCTTTGGTAAAGATGTGACTTGTTAAGGAACCAAATTACTGTCCAATTAAAGAACTTCTCAACGAATCAATTATCCACATCTGGATAGGCTTTAGTGTGGCTCTGGCACTTGGAACTAAAGCTTACAATGTAATCCTGGCCTGTTAATGCGCAACAGCATGAATGAAGACTAAATTCACGCAGAAGCTGCTTGAAATAGGCTTTACGTTATAACTGATGAAAACTTAACTCTATCCTGCTAATGCTGTTGCAAATACATTGATTCTATTTTATCCATAATGAAGAAGGTGCTAGTTTCTGGTGTACTTGTGGAACACAATGTACTACCATGAGCCTCTACCGGGAGTCGATTTGATATCTCTTTCTTGTTTCACTCTCATAGATTCTTAAGTATTCATTTGTGTCATTATTGGGGCATAATTGTCTGAACTCATGCAGTTTAGGTTAGGCTAAGTTGGGGTCTTCATTACTTCTGATTTGATTGAAAGTGTAGTGCAAAAGTTCCATTCAAAATAGATGATTATATTGAAAAGCTTACCATGCAATTTTGTCGAAGATCCTCTAGCAGCCATTATTAATAGCATCATCATGTTTTTGTACTGAACACATGCCATTGTCTGTTTTGCATCTGTAGGTGGAAGTATGATGGTCCATCTGATCCTTTCAAGGCTCTTGTTGACATGGCAACTGTTCATTCATCCTGTCGCCTTTGCATACATATTGCTACGAAGATTCATGAAAAAGAGGAAAGGACCCCAAGATTTATGAATCGCCCGTGTAGTTGTACCAACAAAAAAGGAACGGTATACCACTTATTTGTCAGAGAGAGAGGGCGGTTTAAGACAGAGAGCATTTATCTGAGGTATGGAAGTACTGCTGTGCTTACCCTGTATTAGTGATTGGTATTTGCAGTTGACACATCATAAAGAGCCAAGAGGAACAAGGACAAATTTTCATCCTGTATTTTGTTGTCTTAGTTCCTCTTGTGCTTATTTTCTTAGAATGGTGCATGTGTTGCTCAACTACTGCTATGTTGTTGTGCAAGGTCTTAAGACTTAAATAGTTTTGTTGCATTATAAACTTAAAAGTTATCTTTACTGCAATGCTTGCTGCATGCAAATCGATGGACTTCTTTTAGTTGCTTGTTTTTGTTATGCCTTCTTAAACATGTTTCCTATCTATGCGATGCAGATCGGACCAATTAACTTTGGTAGCTTTGGAGTATGCAGTGCTTGCTAAATTTAGATCCCTCAACTATGTTCCTGTATGGAAGGATGAAAGGCCACCAAGTGTTAGAGGTGGGGACGAGTTGAAGGTGTACAGAATTTATCCAATAGGTCTTACACAACGACAGGCATTATACAAATTCAGATTTAGAGATGATGCTGAGCTTGAGAAATATATTAAAGATCATTCCTGTGCAAAGCTTGAAGTCATTTTTGTATAACTGTAATGTAGTCATTTTTTTTCCTGGCGTCCTTTCGCTACTTCAAACTATGCGTGTACTCTGCTGTATTGTAAGTTAGGGTGTTTGATGTGGCAGTGCATTCATGCTCGTACAGGTCATCAATCTTGATGCTAAAGCACAACTTTCCAGGCATTGAGATGCACCGGTTGTAAATTTCCATTGACAATATAAGTTCGTATTTTGTTCTTCTTTTGAGGAACAGTCAAGAAGGATTGACGTCAGACCATTACCGACAATGTGTGATATCACGTGTCCTGCAGTCAGACGGGGAAGCGGCACACACCCTTGTAGAAGAACTGAAGCAGAGCTTTTGTAAAGACACTGGTGGACTTTGCATTAATGTTATAAATTTGGGAGCAGTTTCTGTGAATAGTTCATGCAAACAACGCAAATATTTTTGTTGAAAGTCTTGTTCTAACTATACAGCTCTGGTTTGATCTGAAAATGATGCCTCAGTTATCACTATCATTGCTGGCTGGATCCCTGCATTTGTACCAACTACCTAGTTCTGTTCAGTTAGCAATCTTGGTGCACTTTTGCAAGACACGATACTGAAGCAAATGGAAATCGTCTGGCATCTGCCTTTCGGGGGACACTGCCAGCTTAGTACACTTACATGGAACAGGAGGCTGACATGGGTACAGTTTTTGCTGATGCCTTAGCTGGCGCTGGAGCCAAGCACTCTGCCCCACAGGTCACAGCCACACGTGTCGATCTCCGGCGGTGCCGTTCCAGATCTCCTAGATTAGCGAAAAAAAGGTCTCTCCTCCCGGCAGAAGCAGCCCGCGCTCTCTCGGCCAGTATCGTTGCATACAACAATCAAATGAAAAAGAAAAGAAAAGAAGGCAGATACAATGCTTTACCATGTGTTTGTGGCGGACTTTAGACCCCATTCAAAAGTGCAATGTCTTTTAACGAAAATGATACTATAAGAACAGTTAGCTTTGTTTAAGATATCCAATTAAAGCAAAAATAAATAAAAAAGAAAAAATATTATTATATCTCCATAGACAATGTAAAAGAAAAAAAGAAAATAAGGAAAAAGAAAAGGCCACGTTAAGAAGAACATGTTGAAATAGCTTTTGACTTATGAAGTCAGAAACACAAGCTGTTCAGAACGGGGCCTTAATCCATCCTTGAAACTTACCGATTCAGAGCCTTTCTAGATGTAGAAATTACGTAGGACAATTCCTCTAAAACTCTTACAAAATTACTCGGTTACGCTATCCAAACAGAATACCAGGGAGGCTGAAAAGGGAAACAGAAGTTATGCTCATTTTGTGACAGGTGCATGCCGTCATGAGCTTATCCCTCGTGCGCTACGTTGCCGTGCTCGTGTAGTATGTGACACCCCAAAATTTTCAAAATTTTGGATTTGATCGAGTATCCTTAAATATGGAAGTTTTTGCCAAATTCAAAAAGAAACCAAACCCAAGCCGCTTTCCACTTATGAAAATATGCCTCTCCTCTGAGGAGGCATCTTCCTGCAAACCCGCCTCCTCCCGTGTCACCGCTTGCCTCGCATTGCGTCTCCGTTCACGCGTGCCCACGCCGCCTCAACCCGTCGTCACCTTCGCCACGCCAAACTATACCAGCACCTGTGCCACCTCGCCTGCTGTCTCACACCGACATTAAACATTGCTCGTGCCAACACCATGCCATCCTTGCCATCGATTTGCACGGTCACCAAACCACACCGCCAACTACTCGACACATTGCACGGGCCATTGCAACTATTGCCGGTTAGAAGCAATGCCTCATGCGCCGCCAACACTGCCAACTCACCCGCAAAAAACCGTGTGACCGTCCATGCCGCTGCCCACACGCCGAGCTCACCTCGCGCCACTCCTAACGCCACCGCCTCTTGCCACCTTTTTATCTGAACCTCTCGACTATCTCCATCTCTTTTAGCATCATCACACACCTAGAGCTACCACATTCTCCTCCATCTCCGATCACGCCACGTCGTCATGGGCGACAGCCTGTTTTCCCCTCCGGTGAGCCCTACTCCTAATTTGTCGTCTCTGTCCACACCCTATTCGAATCGGTCGCGTCCTTAGCAACTCCTCACCACCACGAAGCTATCCCCTAGCTTCCTGCCTAGTCTCGCCACCCCTAGTTCGCGCCACCATGCACCTCCACCGCGCCACCCTCGGTCACTGACGCCATCCCGTTCTAGAACTCCCTATGTTGCCATTGTGAACCTCTGTCGCGCCATCTATGGCCACCAACATTAGCTTTCCACATACATCCTTGAGCCAAGCCACCACCACCACCGAGTTCCAGAAAAATTAGAACTACCGCTGTCTTTCTTGCGATACTTCCATGTTCTGGAAATATCGGCTATGTGATCGCGGTACTACCGTATTCGTTGCTGGTTGGAAGACCTGCGTGGTCAAAACTAACGTGGTCAAAACCATCGTCGTCGAAATCAACATGGTCGAAACCAGCGTGGTCGAAGCCAGTGTGGTCGAAACCAGAGTGGTCGAAACCAACGTGGTCGACACCAACGTGGTCGACACAACCGTGGTCGACACAACCGTGGTCGAAACTGACGTCGAAAACATGGTTGGAAAACCATAGTGGTCGAAAATAAATAGAGCAGTCGAATACGACCAGTGCGGTTGAAAATGACCATAGTGGTCATAAGCAATCTGTGTATTCAGTGGCTTGACATGATTAACTATGGGTATTTGATTGCTCATTGAGGTGTGGCAATTTAGAACTTTCTGCTAGACATTTGAGCTATTAGTGGTTGTATTCCTCGCTGTCATGTTTTTACCATAGCATTATTTGCTTACTGTTACTTCTATTATTATATTTTGGTCATTTGTAAGATTCTACAACTGCTGTCTTAGTTATCTGGGAAGTTATAGAGCTAAAAAATCTAGCAAAATTTTTAGGAATTGTCGCTGGAGATTTAGACCACTTAGCGAGGAGGTCTGGTGTTAAGCAAAACTGCATTATTACAAACAAGTACCACTCGTTAGCTGGACACCAACACCTTGTCTGAACTCGGAAAACATTGGATGCCAACTCGCTCGACAGTAGTGACCGAACTAGAACAGCGGTTGGTTTGATCTGACCATTTCTTTCCGTCAGCACATCGTCAGTGTCCGGAACGAGAGCTAGTACGATCGAGTACTACGTGGCGCTCGGGCGCTGGGAGACCGAGTGCTGCTGTGCATATCGGTGTCGTGCATGCATGCATGGTTACAAGTTACTCCGACCGAGAAAGGAACCTAATTCCCGTCGTCTTCGAAGAAATGGCCGAAAAAAACATCCAAGTCATACCTTGTCAACGTAGGAATCATCTCCATCTGATCATCACTCAACCGCACATTTGTTCCTTGTGGCTGTGGCGTATTCATGCTCTTCTGGCAGCCATATACGTTAGTCATATGGCAAATCGCAGTGAATTTTCGACACGTGTTAGACTATTACGTGCATACAAATCAAGGATGCTTTCTTCTGTCGGGAGTGAGTTCATGTGCGAAATATCCGTTAGAGATGATGTGGCAGGTCAGTGCCATCTGACGTAGGGGAGACCCATTATTACATTCAAAACTCAAGAATAAGAAAAGAAAAGGGAAAGAAGAAAAATATAGGAAAAGCTATGATCTTGCCCTGTGATAGTGCGATGATGTACAGTCTGACAACCAGGATGAATGCACTAGTTTCTTTTGAAATGTTGACACATTAGGTATTGTAGTTTTTTTTTTAAATTTAGCTTACATATATTTATTTTTTGCAAATCTGTCTTCCTTTTCAAGCTCAACAGATATCTATTGAGCTAGTGGAGCTTAGCTAGTACCTGTCGAGGGCGTCGGCTGGTCGCTACCGTGCTTTAATTAGTGCTAATCATAAAATATGTTGATTAATTAGTATTAATCATAGAATATATTAATTAATTAGTGCTATCCACTCCGAAATGCGGTTTGATCCTTTGCAGTACAGATGCTGGATTCTGTGCAGCCTGGAGAGCATGGAAAAACTTGTCATCCGGACATCAATGCACTAGCACTTGTACTGCCACGGAACCTTTTGCTTTCTCTGTTTTTCCTCTCTTTTTTTTATATGTTAAACGTACCATTTCCATGGTCCAGTTTCATGGGAGGACGCACATTTCTGTGGCTGGTGGCGAGACGCAACAGAACCAGTTGTAAGTTGGAACTTGGAGGAAAGAAATGGTTAACTTCTCTCTGAAACCAGAATGGAAAATTGTAATGTAAATTAAACAACACAGTCGTTGCAATTGTGGCCAACTTTTCCATCCTAGGAGTCTTGGGTTGTCATCTACTCATCTTTGCCATCAGCACGTCATGTGCGATGCATTTCGAGGTGATTTAAGTTCGCACTGTCAAGGAAAAGTGCTACTAGTTGTCATTGAACATATTGGCCAGTTGTACTCTTGTTTTGACTCGTGGCAAATTGGCAATCGGGGTCTGTTCTTTTTTGCTGCGACTTATACTTTTGGTTGAAATTTTTGAATTTTGGCTGTTTACGGTACAGATTACAAAGAGACCGATACTCATTTACGATTTTAGCTGGTACAGATGTTGGGTTTTTAACGTGTACTACGTTTAACTTGTAGACCTCGTCTTGAGAAAATACTTCGTTTGAAAATTAGGTACTATAGCAAAAGCTAAAAGCTTACTGAACAGTAGTCTTGCGTGCGGTTTGTACAGATTGGTATAGTTGATATGTTTTATTTGTCAGTGGGCGCACTGCCAACGAGACTGGGTTTAGTGGTCACAGCGACTGTAAGTGGCACGCAGTTCTGGCGACAAGTTTGGATGTGAGGCTTTTGTTTTGTAGGGATTGGGATTCTTGTGGACCATACGTGATTATTTACGGCATCCTTGAGATCAGCATGGTATCCTTACAGATGCTGCAATTTCTTTTAGAAAGCTTAAGGGAGGAGGTTCTATAATAACCACTCCTGTGTTCCAAACATGGTCTAGTGGTTCACAATTTAATTAAATACATGTCGATTAAAGACATGTTTGGTATAGCTCCATATTCTAGTTTTTTATCTTCTGCTTCTAATTCTCCAAGAATCTGCTCCTCTAAGAATCTGGAGTAGGCGGAGGGAAGCGTTTGGCTAGAGGTTGGCTCCAAAAACCCTAAAAAACGATGATTGGAGACAAAAAAAATCATACTACCCCTAGTTTTATCATTTCAAAAATCTTACTCCTTTCTATCTATACACAAATTTGTGAAACTTCTCTAAAAATTTCTTGGCATCAAGAGTATTTTAATGTAATGCATACAAATACAAATCATGGACAAGAAGAAAAAATGTCCATCAACAATTTAGCAAGCAACAAGTGAAAATATGCACCTAGTTTATGACTTGTAACATATATCTCTGAAAATGTACACATCATACAAAAAATTTACACATCTTTGCATTTCTAAACATCCAAAAGTACACTTCTCTGAACTAGGCATCCATGCTAACAGGATGGGCATATCACTAGTTTCAGAACAAATACAAAAAACACTACCAGCTTATTTTGTCTAAAATGGCTACTTCCAATCAATTATCCATCTTGAAAAAACTTGGCAGCCTCCACACCAAGATAGCAAGAAAAAAATAGAATCAGTTCATGCAATTAGCAAAAAAAAAATAGCAATTAACATGTACAGATTAGAGCTATACATACGAATCCAACATAAATCAGAGGCTACGCATTTGCTAGGGCACTTTCATGGACCATCTGGCATATTCATTCACGGATTCATGGAGAAAAAAATGAACCATCAGGCATATTCTCATCACTCATAATCAGGTACAACAAATAAAAAATTGTTCATCAACATTTTTGCAAGTACAATGGAAGCATCTAGCATGGATCAAACTAGGATCGATTGCCACAAATACTCTGCCATATGTCCAAAAATTCCAAGTCTAGGCAAATCCTACACATCACAACAAAATGGGGATGGATCCAGCTTATTTTCCTACAAAAATTCCTCCGATTTACACAATACAAAGAGGAAGAGAGGACACGAGGAGGGGCGACAACTAGCTCTTACCTTCACGGGGTGTCGGTCGGCGATGAGTAACTAAGCGGCGAGGGGGGAGAAGGACTAGCGGTGAGTGGCCAAGCGACGAGGGGGAGAGGGAACGGTGGTGAGGGACTCCAGCGATGCTTAACTCTAGGATTGAGGGGGAGAGGAGCTCCGGTGGTGAGGGACAAAGGAACTCGGTGACGAGGCCGAGCGAGACCGATGGGTAGGGACTCCGGGCCGATTGTGATGAGATATGGGCCGATGGCAACAAGATCTTCACATGGTGGCACCTAGAGTTTGGGGACTCCATGCGGGCGAGACGGACACTACTACAAAAAAAGTCATCCTGGACGCATCATCACAGACAGTTCAACACAAATCATTAGTGATAAAGTAACCACAAACGGTTTTACAAGATGGATCGTCTAAGTTCACTGCGATGAAAAGAACCGTCTGTGATGACCTACTTATCACAGGCGGTTTTTATTCCAAACTGGCTGTGATATATCACAGACGATTCGTAACAAAATCGATGTGATGTTCAGATTATTACATACGGTTTTTGTTCGAATCGAACAAAACCGCTCGTGATAAGTTACTTATCACAGACGATTCTTTCTCTAGAACCGTCTGTGATAATATTTCAACTTACCCATTCTCGTCAGATTTGAATTTTTCGCTTATCTCGCTGGATTTGCTCTTTAAAATAGAAGGCTTGTCTGTTCTTCTCCACATCTCCTCTTCTCTCCTCACTTCTCCTCCTCCACTCCTCTCCTCTCCTCTTCTCTCTTCTCCTCCTCCACTTCTTCTCACCAAATTTTTTCTTAAAAATAGAAGGCTCAATTGGCTCTTCTTCTCCTCATCTCCTTCCCCACCTCTTCTTCAATCCCATCTATCTGATTTTGCTATTACTTGGATGCTCAAAATTTTGGTTAAGTTTGGATTTTTACTATGGCTGGAATGCCCAAAAATTTGGCTAAGCTTGTATTTGTATTTTTACCGTGGCTTAGATGCTCAAAATTTGACTAAATCTGTATTTTTACCATGGCTTGAATGGTCAAAAATTTGATTAAGTCTTAATTTTACTGTGAATTGGATTTGCTATGATTTGGAATCCTAATTTTTTGGGCATCCAAGCCACAGTAAAAATGCTTTCAACTCCAAGGGCATTTATGTATCGGGAGACCGGATTCTTGCGGGAGCAACCCCAACCTCGCTTCGTGATTTGCATTGCAAATCTGCTGCGCTCCTTCCTTGATCCTGATTCTCCAAAACTCGGAGTTGAGGTGTTTGACTGAGCTCCAGCTGCTCCTATCAAGAATCCAGGAACAGAAACCCTACCAAACAGACCCTACATTTTTGCAATTCAGGTCAAACCAATACTACGTACCTTACGTTTGTTTCCACCTTGGATGCATTCCAAGCTTGCCATTTTCTGTTACTCACTGTTACATTCGTCGTTGTGTACTAACAACCATGTCAAGCACTAGCATATATCCAGCGAACCAGGCTTAGCAAGCAACCATACACCAACAACATACTCTGTATTCCGTGAACAAATTCTGATATCATATCCCACCCTTTTTGGAATGACACAATGGGTTGGTTCACCGAGGGGAAAGTAGAACACAACTTTTTTTTTTTTGTAAAAAAACAACATACGAGGGATCACATTCACTGGTGTGGTCGGACCATTTCAATCTCTCAGGCACTAGGGTTTGTGGACAGAAAGAGTGACATCGCAGCTGCCATGTCCATGACACGAACAGCTTTCGTAACACCAAGGCGTGCGGGGACAAAGGGGAACCGAACTGAAGCGAACGAGAGCTTCGCTCGTTAGCTTTTACCGAAAAGCGATACTAGTATCTCAATGATTGAGCAATTAATCGACTTATTAACTAATACACCAAGCACATGGCTCCCCTCCTCGACATTGCTTAATCGGGGGAGCACCAGGAGATCGAAAGAGGCGACGGAAAAGAAGAAGAAGCCCAGCACCAAGCGTGCCTGTCAAACGGACGCAGTTTGGACGCGGTTTTCCTGTGCGCTGGTCGACTCCTCCTTCCACAGCTTGGCGACGAGACCGTGCCTCGGCACAGGGAACGGGCTGTACTCCACCTCGTCGCTCGACCCGACGATCTCCCACCTTTATGAGATTAAATCGAATGTTATAAATTGATAAGCTGTTTAAAAAAATTATCTTGATAAATCGTAAAAAAACAGCAAAAAAACATCTCAATTATTTATTTAAAAATAATAATATCCACTATTATATGAAGAGGAATTCGTAGTCGTCGGTGCGTTCTGCTCTCCCCTCTCTACAATTATCTGATTTGATCTGGAACATTCGTCTCTCTCCTCCTCTCGCTCAGGATATAACCACCCATCCTCACTATTTTCCCATCTCCTCACGTATTCTGGTCATCTTTCTCTCTTTGTTGTTTGCTCTCTAATATTTGATATGTGAAGTTAGTCAGATAATAAATTTCATCTCACTATTTTGATAATTTTATTGCAACATATAGATCTCTAACTAGAAAATTATAATCCCTGGTTGAAAGAAGGGAGCCTATACGGCGAACCTTGCTGGGTTCCCGAGCCCGAAAGCGAGCGTCGGACGCGCACGTACCTGTAGCTGGTGACGAGGTGGTGCACGAGGACGAGTATCTCGAGCTTGGCCAGCTCGTTCCCTGGGCACGCGTGCACGCCGCTACCGAACGGCAGAAACGTGTTGGGCCGCGGCGCCACCTGCACGTACGCATATATCAAACGACGCGTTAGTCCAAGTGCACAAATTTACAAAGCTTTTGCAGCAGATCGCGGCTTAATCGTAGGCCTTTAATGCTCAAGGAATTGTATCTTAGTGAGTCTAAACTTGTTCTGTAGCTCGTGTTGGTGGCTAGGTTGGACTTGGTTGTACTTTAGCCTGTCATTGGTGCACAAGGAGGCGAGCAGCAGGGTTATTATATCTCCCTCCAACAAAATGGGAGGTGTCGTGCGGACATACATAATAATATAGATAATTAATATTTATTGTATCACTCTATATTATCTATAGACAGTAGATAACTATTAATATGTTGTCTTTTTATATATCTATATAGACATCACTTGTATGATATTGAAATGATGTATCTTATTTCTCGTGTTACAGTCGACTGTTGTATGAGAGACGGTTTAATTCTTTATACTCTTCCTCTACTCCTATCATCTCGTATCCTATGTATCAATGCTTATAGACAACTAATATCACACCTGTTGACCGAGTGATAAGGCGATTGATTGGTAAGTTACCGTTTAATGAGTCTACTCTAGAGTCAACAATGTGCAGCCGGTAGCGCAGGTAATCGCTGCCCTTGACTTTGTTGTCGACAAGTGACCGGCCTTGTAAGCATGACGAAAAAAAAACTCACTAGTACTACTCTTGATTTTTTGTGGAATAGGATTTGAGTTCTTCTCGTGGAATCCCCTAAAGACTTGCTACTTAATGCTGCTACATTATTAGTTGCCTCTAATCTAACAAGCAGTGTACTTGTGGTAGCAACTTGTAGGCCGGCCCCATTACCTTGAATCTTGAAGGATCGAACTTGTGTGGATCTTGGAAGTACTCCGGGTTGTGATGGATGTTCCGAAACAGAGGCATCACCTTCCACCCCTTGGGAATCAGGGAACCTATGAACACCACAAAGCAGACACGGTTCAGTCTCGGTCGAATTAAATTCAGGGACGAAAAATATGAGTGGAGTAGCAGCTTGTCGAAAACTACACTTTACAAATTAAATACTCCATCGGTTCACAAAAACAAGTCGTTTTGGATATCGACACGTTACTATTGTAATAAATTTGTAAAATCAAACAAAATTATAATACTATGAAAATACTTTTCGAGACGAATCTATTGTCTGAATCTATACATATGATTTTCATGTATCGAGTCTAAATATTAAAATAATACTGATAGACAAAGTTTGGCTGCACAAATTTTAAAACAAATTGTTTTTTTTGAACTGTAGGGAGTACTACAGGCAGTACTCATTATTAGGCCACTTGGAACGTGTTGGTTTTTTAATTTTGTCTTTTTAGTCTATTTTGGTTTTTTCTCCGTACTCCTTTCCATTATCTCAAAAGATATAGTGGTGTTTTTTTTTAATTTTTTAACTAGAAAAAAACTAACAACCGCTCCAAAACAATTACAACAAAAAAAATCATGCTTTTAAGCCGTTGGAGCACTACCTTTGTGTTATGAATACTAGTCATGAATGTTTCCCAAAACCACGACCATTGCTTTCTCCATCTCATTCAATTTTGCAGTTATGCTGCCACCCGAAACGGAGTGAATCCATCGCCACCGGTGCCGGCCGGGAACGGGAGCACCTAAGGCGGCATCTGGACCGCCTGTTGGACGGTTCATGGCTCGGATATTAATCGGAACGAGAGGACAAGGATGTGTAGCCGTTTTTGAGGTGAAAATTGGACCGTCCACTCAAGGGCCGACGGCCGAATTGGACGATCCAGTGTTCATGCACCAATGGAGGTGATCAGCTGCACCTCAAGAAAAATGTCTCCCTCCTTTTATTGCCCTGAGGCTTCTATGCAAGAGAATCAATCCACTTGTCTGGAGCAACATGAGTCCATATTTATCATATGCTGAGGTGGATTTGCCTCAGCATTGGGGCTCCGTTCGTTTCGGTTCCAGCTTCTGGTTTCTGACTTATTTTTTACTATTCATAAATTTCATCTTTTTCTAAATTTTTTGGATTTTTTGAGCTTTTTGCCGGTTCTTTTTTCCCGTATTCGTTTGCGTTGTCCGTGATGAGCTAACATATTTTTTTATTTTTATTTTTTTTAAATTTAATTATACCAAATAAGTCACATTCATCTACAGTGAAATTTCAACCGCTACAGTGCAATTTCAGCCATAAGCCACATCTTTTCAGCCTAACCGAGCGGGGCAGTAGCATCTTTCTTATGGCGTACAAATTTTTGTCTGTCGCCCCTCCACTTCCACTTCACTTGGTAATGTTTTATTTGTAAATTGCATAGAAATGAACTCTTGCGCCATTGAAACGCTCTTGATTAATTTGTTTACACTTATCTTTATTTCATACTTATTTATTTTTAAAAGAGAAATCACTTATATATTTTCAAGTGGAATATATTGTCCTTGAACATGGCATTACCTTTCTTCCAATGCTATATCTTGTGCATAGCTAGCTAGTCGTAACACTCCAAAAAATCGTAGAGGTGTTCTATTCTACATGGTGGGAAAACTTTGGTTTTAAGCTATTAAAAATGGTAATGTGCCGAGCACTATGAAATCTACAATTTTCTATTTGGTTTGCTAGTTACCAGGCGGCTAACTTTTTGTTAGCGATAAGTCAAATTTTCTGTCCATTAGATGTGCTCGGAGATGTTCATTAGCTGTTGGATGTTGATCCGATGGACGAAAATTTGACTTATCACGCATGATGTATAGACACCCCTATAATTATTCATTATACGCACCTACATGCATGACGCATATTTACGACTGGCTAACGTACGGCAAACTTTAATTAGTACACTGCACGCTCGAGCCAGCCCAATCCATGTCGAACACGTGCATACCTTTGTACTCCACGTCGGCAACGGCCTCCCTGAACGTGAAGGAGATGATGCTCGCCATCCTCAAGCTCTCCAATATGACCTGGATCGCATCAAACAAAAACGACAGCAACCATCAACGTCCACACAGAGAACACGTACGAACGCCGAAATTAGGACAGGCTAGACCAAGGGCAAGAATACAAAAGTAGCGTTACGTCAAACTTAGTTCTAAAGTATAGTGGCTTTTAGCTGATTATAAGAGATATTTTTGTATTAAAAATTATTCTATTTAAAATGATTTCTACAGTTATTTTTATAATAATTTATAGAAATCATTTTGAAAAACTACTCATTCAAAATTCGATTTCTAAAAATTAAAAATCAGAAATCGCTTGGAATATGACCATAGACACGCAGCAACAGTGGCACTTACCTTGTGCGTTAGTGTCATTCTCCTCGTCTGCGTCCACGTCAGCGGCCGCTTCCCGCCTTCGTTCGCCTCGTATGCCACCATTTGCTCCTCCTGAAATCGACGCGACGAAACGAAACACCGGTCGTTAATGTATCGTCAGTCTCGATCACGAATACTACTCACGCTCTAATAAATCACACAACCAATTGATGGATGGGGACGAATCCTACAGTGTTGCTAGCTCTCACCTTGACGGCCTCGAGAAGCTTCGGGTAGTCGTGGAGGTACTTGAGGATCCAGGTGAGCACGCTGGCCGTGGTGTCCTGCGCCGCGAACAGCACGCCGATGACGTTGTCGGCGATCTGGTCGTCCGTGAGCGCCGCGCCGCTGTCGTCGCGTGAGCGCATGAGGCCGCCCAGGAGGTCGCCGCCCGGGTCGCCCCGCGCCCGCCGCTCCGCCACGACCGCGCTCAGGATCGCACGCAGCCGCTTCCTCGCCTGCATGCACGTATGCGCGCGTCGATTCGCCGGGCAATTAATTAAATCGATTACATTTGCACGGAAAGGTAACGTTTTTGGATGTAAATTTGCTGCGTGCGCACGTACTTGGATCGCCTTGTAGTAGAGTGTTCCGGGGAAGCGGTTCGGGAGGCAGTTGTAGCCGTTCTCCACGATGGAGTAGTTCCTCCTCAGCTCCTCCTTGCAACGCTGGTCGAGCCGGCCGCCGAAGACGGTGACGAGGCCGACGTCGAACGAGAGCTAAAAACCAAGGCATGCAGGACGATCACACATTGCATCACGCATACGTACAACGGAACACGAACAGTAGTTTCCATGTCTCGAAGAAAAAGAAAAGAACACCACGGTAGTCAGACGACGCACGCGTATCAGCTCCCACGTCATATATGTGTGTCTGTGGCACTCACCCTCTTCATGGCGTGGAAGGTGCTGGCGACGTGTCCGTCCCAGGCGCCGAGCGTGGAGGCGACCGCGGCCTCGATGCCCGGCACGAGGGCGCGGAGCGCGTCCGGGCCGAGCGAGCCCTGCACCAGCCGGCGCAGGCGGAGGTGGTACTCTCCCTGGTGGAAGAAGAGCGCCCACGGCCCGATCATGCGCTCCTTGCTCGGCGGGTACGTCGGCTTGAACAGCTGCGCGTGCGTCACCAGCACGAACCGCGCCGCCTCCGGGCTCGCCAGCATCACGCACGGGCACCCCAGCAGGTGCGTCTTGAAAATCTCGCCGTACCTGCGCGCAGATTCTTTGTAAAATTTACGCTTCTTGGACATTTGCGGCTTGCTGGCCGTATGATCGCTGCAGTTGCCACTTATAATCAATTACCTCTTCTGCTTGGAGGCAAAGAACACGTTGGGGTCCTGGGAGTAGAGCTGAAGGGTCTCGCCGACGTACGGCCAGCCCATGGAGCCGGGAGGAAGCCTGAGCTTCTGCTCTTGCCCTCGGCTCTGTCCAACGCCCCTCCTCCTCTGCCTGCTCCTGTACAGCAGCACGGCCAGCGAAACGAAGATGCACAGTACTGTGAGGGAGAAGGGGAGAGCCATGTGTCTCTATGACCCAACTTCTAAGTGGTCCTCTCAGGATCAGCAGGGCTCCAAATGGTGGGTGCTATGGGAGAACACCTGTGCGGTATTTATAGAGCGGGAGAGGGATATAAATAAGGAAGCTCATGGACGGCATGCCTCTAATTAGAAAATGTGAAATCTTGGGGGAGCGGGAGAAAACACAGAGTACTTAGACATGTGCAGCTCGGTGGGGCCGGGGCTGCACAAATTTCGTGGGATCTGGCCATTGGCTGGACTTGCGGATTGATTCCATCGTGTAGAGTTCTCTGTGAGACCGACAACTCGGCATGGCATCATCGTGGATCTTAATTCCCAGTTAACCTTTTTATTAAGCTGTTGTAGAGTAATAAGTTTTGTTTAAGCCATTTGTGTTGATTGGTTAGCCATTACGATTTCTGATTGGCTAATTCTATTTTCTAAGTTAGGGGTTTGCAAATATTTCTTGGAGAAAGGATGTTTTTCAACTCAGTTATCTCGGTGATGAACCCAAGATTGGCATGTGCACCTCCCCACGCTCCGCTGCCCAGAGCTCACTGCTGTCTGGTCAGATATTTTTCTTAGACCCCGTTTCAATGGCTCTCAACTTCTGGCTATTGGCTTTTATCTGAAAGTCCACTATAACAATCGTTAGTTTTTCTAAATTATTTAATTAAAAAATAAAATAAATAAAAAACATTGTTATATCTTCACAGACAATGCAAGAAAGAAGAAAAAATAAAAGCAAAAATAAAAATAAAAAACTGATATTGAAAAGCCGATGCGTTTGCTTCAGCTTCTAGCTTAGCTAGAAGCCAGAAGCCCAAGCTGGTTGAAACAGAGCATTTTCCAGTGTTATGTAGTATAAGTATTTATTCACTACATAACAAGTATATTTGGAAATCAAAACACTAATCTTAGTTTTCATATTATGAAATTTGGAGAGAAATTCACTTGATAGAAATTAATGGTAGTTATAATTAACATTGTCAACCATGAGGCAGGCACATTGGATTGTTCCCACAAATGGCATTGTAGCCACTTTTTCAAATTTGGCCTCCCAAATATTCGTTTTTGTAAATTTGGCCTACTCCTCGAGCTCGATAGGTCTTGCAGAGCCACAGTAGCTTGGCATCGGCAGGTGAGCATGCACATTCACTAATTAGCACTAATTAACCATCATTAACACTAAGTAATACTAATTAGCACTAATTAGTGTGGCCGATGCCATCCTGCCGAGCTAGGGTAGCTTGGCAGGTTCCTGCTAATCTCGGCATGTTCGAGGAGGGGTCTAGATTTGTAAAAATAGGTGTCTGGGAGACAAATTTTTTTAAAAAAAGTGACTACAATGTTATTTGTGTGAACAGTTCGACACATTAAACTCCACGGATTCATTATTAAGAAGGAGACTAGACAACGGTATAATGGTATACCTTTGTGTGATAGCCCTAAAATTTTTAAAACTCATGAAGATCTCTTTTGTTCTTAAAGTGTTATTTGATTCGGTTTTCTTGTGTTTTCTTGGTCTGGTTTCTTCTCCCTTCTTCCCCTAGTCTTCGCTTAAGATTCCCGAGCAGTCAGAGCCCTTAAAGCCTTACTCTTTGTCTTCTGAGCACTCAGCTCTGACCAAGTCTTCTGACCAGAGCCCTCGACTAGCAACATTCGCCTCACTTGAGTACCAGCCACCAATCTTTGCTCGGAGCCCAGACCATGCCTTGGTCACTCTGCCCTATCATGCGCCTCCTTGTCTATCTTGTGCTAGACACATCTTTCATCGATCCTTGATGTCCTCACGCATGAGTGCCACATCGCCAAGTTAGGTTTCCATTGACGTGTGGGACCTACGTGTCGCCACAAGTGTGCGAGAAGTTGAGTTCAAGAACTCGAAATCACCCCGTTTCCCTTCACTTTTCCCTTCGTGTTTTTACCGAAGGTTGAGCTCTTCGTTGTCGCCTCCTTTGCTTGCTAGTGAACCACCCGTGCTTTTGTCGCCAGAAGTCGCTGGAGTAGGCCATCGCCATCTGCCTCGCCTTCGGTTCTGTACCAAAGGTACCTTTTGAACCTTTTCGATCGTGTTCCTTTCTATTTTCTTGCTGAGTTTATTTGTTAGTCTTATAGTTATTGCACTATCCAATAGTGGCCAGTGAAGATTTCGAGTTGCAAGGCAAGTCATGAACTCTTGATCATGTTGAGTTCAAGTAGTTGGGTATATTCTATATGGGATTACTTTCATACTCTTACTTGTCAAATGGTATTTGCTATTGATTACTTTTGATTAATTCTGCTTAGTTATGCTCCTCAATTTAATAAGTGTTTATATCACTATCCTTGATAAATTTACTCTATCCTAACTCTTTCTTGCAGCCTTAAGATTTGAATGTTAGTCATTAGACTGGAATAGTGTTAGCAGAATAAAAAATATATTATTATTACTGTTGTTACCTGCCATCACAAGTTAATGGGTTAGGGCATGTTTTCGAGTAGATCCCGTGTTGTGTAGAGCATGGTAAATTATGTTGGATCACTCGCCTAGAGTGATATTCTTGGTTGTTGTTGGCCCTGTTGTGGTATGGTTACTCCAGTTATCGTGGTCTGTGGTGATTCACACTATGGGAGTTGGTGATTTCCATTCGACCAGTGGCAGAGGTGAAGTCTAGTGCTGAGAAAAACATATAATTATCACCTAATCATAGGACCGCTCTATTAGACCTAACTCAACTACTATAGTAGTTTCATTGGGTGCCCCACGGATAAGTTTTGGTGTTTGCAATTTTCACTAATCAACCTATGCCACAGTATGACCCCTGGGAATAAGTTATCGGACCTAGGCTTGGTCGTGATCGTTGTTGAGAGGGGACTCTTCTCTGTATTGGGTGGTACTGGTGTCGTGAATCGGTCGTGAGTTCTATTATCTCAACTTTGAATAAGTCATGGTATCTTGTGAGTAAAGTTGTGTACTCCGTCCAGAGATCTGGAACCATTCAAATGTGTCATACTTTTGGTAATTAGAGTTATATCAATGGGTGATTCCCTAACTGATGCATGAAACTAGTGGGCCAGTGGTCATTTTGCGTAAGTAAGCTGGTCGGATGTGTTGTGGTGTTCTGGTGTGAGCCTTATTATGGTTGTGCTCTGGTACAAGCCTTGTTGTGAATGTGATCTGGTATAAGCTTCGTTGGAAATAATTAAGAATCACCTTATGAGCTTTTATTAAATCTGCTTTAGTTTAACTAAAATGCTTTACAAAGAAACTTAATGGGATACTATACAAGTCAATATAGGTTTTTGTTAAGCTCACCTTGGTAAACTATCCTTGAATTGCATTACAAAAGTTACTAGCGTGGCTTGTTGAGTACTTATGTACTCATTCTTACACATTTTGATTCATACCATGAGTACTATGAAGAAGAAACAGCTACAAGTCAAGACTACTTCATCGGAGATTATTTCACATTCTATGTCATGCCTACACTCAAGTGCAGCCTATGGAGTACTGGTCGAAGCTCTTGAGTGGCCTATACTCGGAGCCTTCGATCTGTTATGTGTCTTCGAGTTCTCTGTGTTTTGACTTGTAACCTAAGTGAATTTGGCCCGAGGGCCCTTGTAAAACTAGTTTGGACTATTACGTCGTACTTTTGTATCAAACTCTAGTTTACTAATGTATTCGTGAGTTGTGTTGTGTATCAACTGTGTGTACGTGCAATCAAATATTGGACGGTCGTGCAAGTGTGGGTCACCGTGGAGAGGTCCCCACTCGTTGCAATGGTATAGAAACAGGTTTCATGCAGTTTCATGTTTCAATGAGTTATGCATGTTTCTAGAAGTTTCCAGAAGATTCCAATAAAATTTCAAGGTAAGTTTCAACGAGTTTTAGATTTTGGAACTCAAGTTTGAACAAGTTTTAGCCGAAGAATTTCAACACATTTCAACCTAAAGTTTCAAGAAGTTTCAACAGGTTTCAGCCAAATGTTTCAAGAAGTTTCGATGAGTTTTTGGCTAGTTTCATCGAGCTCACCTGGCTATAATGGAACTACCACGTTGCCATGGAGTCGACCGATACTATTCACTATTGAATCCATGCTAGGCGTTTGTGTGCATCATGGAGCAACATGCGAGGCCATGTGAAAAGTGACACCATTAGATCTGGCTGGAGAGGCCAACTAGGGGGCCTGTTATTGGCCAGAACGACAGTGGAGGATTTTTCGTAGGCAATGTCAGGCCAAGGGATGAGAGAGAGAGAGAGCGAGTCAAAGAGGGTTGTGAGGGAGTAATGAGGGAGAGCAATGTGGGCCTCTTGTTGGATTTGATTGAACGGTGGATGCCTATACCGTTGGAATGGTATAAGGTACTATAGTATTTGTCCATTAAGAGTATCATATTACTGGGCTTAATTCCCTCCACATGAAAAACTAATGAATGGTATAAGGTACTATAGTATTTCTCTATTAAGACTATCATATTACTGCGCTTAATTCCCTCCACATGAAAAACTAGTGAATGGTATAATGTACTATAGTATTTCTCTATTAAGACTATCATATTACTGGGCTTAATTCCCTCCACGTGATCCATGCTAGGCGTTTGTGGGCGTCATCGACCAATACTATTCACTAATGTCCCGCAATATAAGTCCAAAGTCAATCATGCGCATAGATCAAGGAGACATTTAATTTAAGAAAAATTAATACCATTAGAGCATGCATACCCCAATTGAATGGTATACTACAACTACTCACTCATTTTTAAGAATTAAAGTAAGAGTATATGGTGAAATAATTGTAATAACTACACTTTTGGTCTCCGTAATAGACTTATATTGTGGTACGACATTTCTCAAGAATAAGGACTTATATTGTGGGACGGAAAAAGGGTCATTTATAGTGGAAGAATCCCCTTCCCCTCTTTATTTTGTTTGTGCTCCTCTCGGTTGATTTTTCCATGTAAAACCCTGTGTTGATTGCTTTCGCTTGACTGTTCACTATTACAAAAAGAGTCATTATAGATGGTTCGGAACTGTCATTACATATGATTTTCTGAACCGTCTGAATTTATGGGTCAGTTATAATCGGAGGTTATCACAGACGGTTTGTGAGCCGTCTGTGATAATCACAACACAGACGATTTGTAACTAGAATCGTCTGTGAAGAACACTATCACATACGACTCAAACCAAAAACCATCTGTGATACTCACACACCACAGACGGTTCTAGCTACTAATCGTCTGTGATGTACGAGTATCATAGACGGTTGGTAGATAGAGGCGAGTATCACAGATGATTGGTAGATAGAACCGTCTGTGATAATCCTTCACAGATGGTTTATATTACAAAACCGTCTGTGATAGTTCATTCTATACCTATTTTTTTCTTTTTTCAGCGATCCTCAGGAAATGTTAACTATGCCTTCTAAAAATAAGCAAATATAGCAACAATACAGTAGCACATTTCATTTCTATTAAGATTAGAGTCCACCATTACAACATCCCAAGATAACGAGCAGATTACCTATCTAACTAACACAACAAGAATATGTAAAAAAACACATCTCCTAATCCTACGAATCTAATTCTTAAACATGGTGAGAACAGAGAAAAAGCAAAGATCCTAACAGATAGTAGAAACTCAACCGTGCCGACGAGGCCTCTATGCCTAGGCCGTCCCGTTCCTGATGCAGTACACGAGTTGAATGTCTTTGACGCCTGCCATCGCCGGCGCCGACTTGAGCGTTGCCTTGGTAGCCAGTTGCTTCCACGGCGCCTTACCTCCCGTAGACTTGCGCGTCTGCTTCGTGTGGGCTATTAGGGTAAGGGTCGAGGAGGAGGATGGCGAGAAGGCTAGGTTTGGGTGAGTATTTATAGGGTAGGGAGAGGCGGGAGTGAAAATTTTTTTGGCGCGAGGACGGAGAGGTGGAGCTATGATCCATGAGGTGGGGGTTGGTGGGTTTCTATTGGTTATAATTGGATTGGGGAGGATCGACGAGCCCAGCGGTCAGATTATCACAGACGATTCTATATACAAACTATCTATGATACTATCCCATCACAAATGGTTGGTAGCTAAAACCGTTTATGAAGATAGTTCTATAAACCAACCGTATGTGAATTGGACAATATATATATATACCGATTCAATGTAAACAGCTAGTCTCTAAAGATAAAATAGCAAAGTTTTATATAGCTTATATATACTCATTTGGAAGGGTTTGACGAGATCTAGAACTTTGCAGTTGAGGCAAACCCCAAATTCTGCAAGGAAGATAAATTTTTTTGACAAAAACAGAAACCGAAAACTTGTAATGCAAATTTGGAGCTAAAGATGGCCAATTTTGGGGGTCTTAGAGGGCGACGAGCGTAAGCTAGTCGTTTATTTGGATTGGGCTCGTCGTTATGCAAAAATTATGCTCGTTTTACTAAAGGTGTTTCGGAACGGAATCCTACTCGGACTCAGGCGGGAGATTATAAAATTTTAGAGGATTGCGAGGCGAAAAACATATCACAGACGTCTTGTAATAAAAACCATATGTGAAGTATCATAGAAGGTTAAAATAAAAAATCGTCTGTGATATTTGGCACAGACGGTTCTTATTAAGAACCGTCTATGATGTTATATCTTGACAGACGGATTTTAGCGCTAGCAGCAACATAGACGGTCTGTAAATCTAAATCGTTTATGATTGCATTCAACACTGACGGTTTTGGTCAACTATTTGTAATGATGCGTCTAATATAAATCTTTTTGTAATAGTGCGTTGTTGCAACTTTCCTTGAAGTTTCCTACATTATGCATGGCTGATTTTTGCTTATCTAGCCAGTCATGACAAATCATGCTTTTTGCCAACGCTAATCAAGATACTGTTTGAAACAAATTAAAATTTACTAGGATTTTATGTGGCCGAAAACATTGGTTGTCATTCCGTTGTTCCAAACGTATCCTAAATCAATTTTGCTGTCTAGCTTGGCAGGAATGCCACTTTACCTCCAGATATAGTGCCTTTTTTTCTGCGGTTTGTAGTTTTTGGGCTGTTCGTGCGAGAGATTACAGAGTAATAGGAATTCGTGTGTGATTTTTGCTGATATAAATGAGGTCGGTACAATATATATTACAATTAAAAACTGGTTATTGTAGAAAATCTAAAAAATAGCTTTTAGAAATCGAAAATAACATGACCGTAATTATCATATTGATAGTTGATTAGTATAATGTGAGCCCGAGGAAACGCTATCCATACAAGAAATTTGGCACCCAAGACTTTGAAGCGCCGTGCACATGTAGCAACTGCCTTACCTCCTAAAAAACGCCACGTTAGCATCCCACAACAGCCTGCACGCACTCTTGAGCCAGCAACGTAACTGCTTATGCCATCATGGCAGGAATACTAGCTGCACGCACGCCGGTATCAGAGGCCCGGTTTCCCTGTCGTCAAACAGTTGGGTTTCGCCGGCAACAGGTGGCGCGCTCGCAGGCAACCAAATGTCAGGCCGGCGACTTCCTTGCTCGACGAAGCGAAGGGAGTCGGGGGACAGCTAGGCCTGCATGGCGGGGAGTTAATCTATGCAAGCGACGCGCGGGCTTCGGGCCAATCGGGTGCTTCCGTGTGGGTGCCGAGATCGAGCGCGGTCGTTGCGTTTTTGGAGGCGACGCGCGTGTTTTTCAAAACGGGGGGTTGGAATTTCGGATAGGCTTCTCCAGTATCGCCTCGTGCGTGCGTGCGAGTCCAAAATCGCTTTGACTTCGCCTTTGCGTTTTGAGGCCCACGGCGGAGGCAGAACTGTCTTAGGGCCTGTTTGGCAGACAAGAAGTCGGGTGGCTTTTGACTTTTGCTACAGTATCTAATTTTCAAACGGAGTATTTTCTCAAGACGAAGTCTATAAGTTAAACGTAGTACACGTTAAAAGCCCAACATCTGTACCAGTCAAAATCGTAAGTGAGAATCGGTCTCTCGTAATCAGATCAGTAAATGTACCAAAATTCAAAATTTCACCAAAACCATAAGCCGCAGCCAAAAAGAACAGGCCCTTAGTTCACAGCCCTTGACGTTTCCAAACCGGTCCAGATCCGCTCATCCAACTAATGACATTTCTAATGGTATCATTTCTAATATTATTCTGTATAAAGAAAACGAGATGATGAGAGATAATATGTTGTCTCTTATGTAAGAGATGATTTGAGCTTGTAAACCAACTAAATAGTGAGAGAGTGTTTGACAAGAAGTTATGGTGAAAATAATACAAAATAGTTAGAAAAATGATTTACTGTTAGAGATGTTATCTCTAGTGTTATCTTTAGTGAGATAAAAAACTTTATAGATAATCTTTACTATTATAAAAATGTGAGTTGGTGGTTGGTCTATTCTCCCTTCTCTCTTCTTAGCCATCCGATTTGAACTGGACCATTCACCTCTCCCATCATCTCTCTCAGGATACAACCGTCCACCCCTTCACTTTTTCATCTCTCGTCGCTTACTCTCCTATGCTTGATGTATAAACTTGACTAAGCAGTAAATTTCGTCTCATTATTTTTATGATTCTATTGTAACGTACATATCTCTAACTAGTCTTAAAAATAAACGAGTGAAGTAAAACATGGTCAGGATTGGAGATTTACGTTCACGAAGAATTTCTGTTCCCAGAAGCGCCAACGGTCAGTGGTGAGGTATCCTATGCAACTCCCTCGCTGCCTTCACCCTACTACAGACGTACAGTGGCACGGTATCGTGGTCCTCTTATTATTGACACGTGGAGCTTGAAGCGAAATTGGAGAAATCAACACTTCTAAATATTTCCAGAGAACTACTGATATTTAAAGCACCATATATTTAATGTTACAATGTGTATGTACATGCCGTGCTGAAATTCTCTGGTTATGTTCTTTTATGTATATAAAATGGAAAATGAGATCAGTAAGAAAAGGCATTCCTAAATAACATCATGGTATTCACACAGCCTAAATGCTACTGCCTCTGTCCAAAAATATATGATATATTTTTTAAATAGTCTTATCCATAAATATAGTGCGTATTTTATATTTCATTACTGAAAAACTTATTCACAACTTTTCAATGTCTTATTGGTCCATGTGCAAGATAAAATGCGTCCTATATCTTTGATGGGGAGGATATTTTGCATGTAATAACTGAAAAACTTATTCGCAACTTTTTAACACGTTTACTTTCTAGAAGCTGAGAACTACTTATGATACTCATTCTAGCGAGACGTACGTCCTGTGCTCTCACTAGTCCACAACAGGTCATCACAGATAGTTTAAAAACGTCATCACAGACGATTTCGTGAACCGTATAAGTTTATGGGCCAATAATAATACGAGGTCATCACAGACGGCTTTCGAACCATCTATGATGCAGACTATCATAGACGGTTTTTAGTAAAAAAACCTTCTGTGATAGTCGACTATCACAGTCGATTTATAGTAGAAATCGTCTGTGATATATGGTTTATCACAAACGGTTTCTACTACAAACCGTCTGTGATATATTAATATCATAGACGATTTCTACTGCAAATCGTCTGTGATAAACCATATATTACAGACGATTTCTACTACAAACCGTCTGTGATAATCAACTATCATAGACGGCTACGAGTTAATAACCGTTTGTGTTATTCTTCTGTTCCTAAATCTATTTCTGTTGTTGGCTAGTCTCAGGAAATGTTAGTCATGCCCTCTGAAACAAGCAGATCAACATAGTATATATACATCCAATTCACATTCATTCATTTTAGAAACAAAACATCCATTTCACAAATCAATTAATAGAAATGAAATACAATACACACATCAACAATTAATCTCAATCTTACCCCAGTGAAATTCATTCTACATTGTGGAACTCCCCCCATTTTCTTTTATGACTTTAGACATCAAGAAGTACACACAGTATCCTCGAATATATTTGAGGCCGGCCTATTCCAATGGAGTTGTAGTGATGGACAGAACCTATCGGTATGAAGATCAATATCGTGCATACATATATAAATTGATAAGTATGAAATAATTATCATAAGATTGACAAACCTCAGGATTGTTCTTTACGGAACCGACGAGTAGTTGCAAAAATAAAATTTGTTAGTTCGAGATGCATTACTACGAAGTGTTATTTAGGATTAATGTGTACTAGTGAATACTGGGAAATTTAGAACGTGTTGCAGGGCGTCGATCTCTCCCTTGGGTCCGTACCTTTGCAATGTACGTGGCGAACGACCTACATAATTCCAAAAAGTTAGTTTTAGTCATTGAAAAGAAAGAAAAGACTACAATAGAGTTATATATGGAAAAAATATGTTTACCTATCGATTACTTATTGGACAACTCTGTTCTATTTTGGTATAATTACAATTAGAGAGTATTATGCTCGTATTGATTTATCACTACTTGTTTCTTATTTTAGTTAAGTATAAATCGCTACTGTTATAGACTAAATATTGTTAGATTCAGTTATTACTGCTATTACTGTCGTAGCACATCTCTGGTGTTTGTTTCTATTGTTGCCGTAGCACTATTGTTGATATTGCAATAGTTGTTCTTCAATCTGTCATGTGCTTAAAATCTGGCAGTTGATTCTATTACTTTACTGAGATAATTTTAGAGTATCAAACTAGTAGAATATTGAGGAGTTAATCCCTTTGATATATGATATGTTGACAAGGGTGGGAAGGCCAGGTTTTGAATTGAGCAACTCCTCAAACTAAGAGTAAAACTCACTTCTTAATCTGTGCATTATGTTAATTACAAATGCTTACGCTTGTGCTCAGTTTAGCATATTGTCCTTTGGCTTAGTTACATTGTTAATGTTGAGAGATAATAGTTTGATCTCTATGTTATTATCATAACTTTGGATATATGCTTTGCTGTATATGCGCTTGGTTTTCTGGATTGTTGTAATTAATATGGTTTTCTTTATATATGCTTTGCTGACTGATTAGAGAAATTATCATATAAATATGTGACAAATCATATATTACAGACGGTTTCTACTAAAACCGCTTGTGATAGTCATATATCATAGACAAATTTTTTTACTAAAAACTGTCAGACTCAAATTCTCTTTTAACCCGATCAAGAGAACCCGAGATACTCAGGATCAGTCTCCACAATCCACACGCAGGCTTGCTTTTCATTTCGTCAAACCCAACAACTCTCCTCGGTTACCCACTTACCCTCCTCCCTGGGAAGCTCAGCGCGCGGCACGTGAGGTTTGGACGTACGGAGCACTGACATCGTCCCCTTTTTAGCTTGTGCGTGACCAAATGCAAATGGCCAGCACGAGCTACATCCATCGATGTGCCTCTTCGTGCCGTTTGGTTAACAGGATGCTCCTGTAGCACGACAACTCCATCCTTGCACTTGATTCGTCGAAAACCGATAGCTCGACGGCGGCCGCATTCACGTCGGCGTCACCGTGTTTTCGACGCTCTCGACGGTTCGAGGCTGCTCTAGAACCGTTGCACAGATTTTTTCCATGTCACCTTCGTGCCTTTAAAGCGATGGGTGTACTGCTGCAGTTCCGGTGGTATATATATATACATATATTACCCGTTCGATCATATGAACACGGTAACGTTTCCTCATGAATGGAAGCGTAGCTGTGTGGGTTCCTGTACTGATCGGACAGCTGAAAACGAAAATACGCATGAAAGACGGTGAAAACGCCCTGCTTTGATATTCGAGGGTGCCCCTATTTATTGCCAGTTTATTTCTGGACACGAGATGGATCCGTCCGCTTAAGCGCAGCTCGCGCGCCTGCTCGGTGTTTTTTTTCTCTCTTTCTTTTTTTTCTGGCTGTCGTGTGCGGACACGATGATGAGAGAGTACGGTGCGCCGACGAAGGCATGGCTCGCCTCACGTTGCGTGCGGTAGGCCCCGCGGGCGGACGGCAATGTCGGTGCCTGGCGCGCCACGAGAAGCGCCTGATTGGCCCCGGGTCGCCGTCGGTTCGTACCGCCTTGCGTATGTAAGGCTGTCAAGACGACGATTCTAGACAGAATTATTTTTTGTCTGATAAAGACCGGATTATAGAATTTCGATTCTATCATATTTTTAAAAACATGTATATTTTATATAAAATTTAAATTATATTTCTAAATATACAAGTTTATAGTAGAATTTTTAAATTTTTAAATTTAATTTTGTAATTTAAGTACACTTATTCGTGTTATATTAATTAAGATTGTTTTTTGAAACTTATTTAATTAATTTTTAATAAACTAATAATATAAAAGTCCAATATATCAAAGATAATACCTTTTTACCTTAGAACAACATGTAAACAACAAAAAGAAAATAAATTAAATCAGTGCAACTTAAATTAGCAATAGGTAATATCAAATTTTATATACTAATATAGTTTGTTGTCAGAATCATGATCTCATTGTAATCTTACCTAATCCTAATGATTCTACGAGTTGAACCACGATTCTACTACAATACTACCTGATTTCGATATATATTACGATCCGTGTCATTTACCTCTAGTAGAATCGTAAGATCGTATGATACTACGACCCGTGATAAACAACCTTGCTCATACCATCTATCCATGTCGTTGCGTTGAGACGAGAGATCGTTTTGGTAGGAATCCTTTCGGTTTGGAACCTGGTGTTGCTAGATGCATAGTGCGGTGCGTTGCGTGCTTCAAGGCTTTAGGTGAAGGGCGCGATTTGATAATGTCACGATTGGGACATGTCGATCGACCTAGCTAGGAACAGGGCCTCGGCCCTTTCGAGTTGGGACCATGCGCCGGCTATTCTTCTCCGATCAATCAAGGAATTTTTTTTTTGTGATAAAGATTAATGGCAGAAGTTCTAAGAGAGAGAAAAAAAGGGATTTTTACCTTGGTTACGAATAAATCGACTTGTCTAAGGGTGTATACGGAAGGAGCAGGGCAAGTCCCTTTCCCTCAATCTGCAACGCTTGGTACTTCTCATTACTCGGAGGTCCTCGGCAGCCATAATACAAACCACGAGAGCGTCGCAAGCATGACGAAATCATTATATAATCAGTGACAACGAATGTGCATAGGTTCCACACTAATACAACGCCTTAGCTGCAGATCTGCGATGTCCTGAACTAGCGGTAGCGGATGATTTCACGAGAAACATTTTGTAGGTTCAAAGGATTTATCAGGCAAACTTAAGAGTTTTGAGACCTGAATGATCCAAATCTAGAGACCTACATGCAGGCCAAGCCGGACCATCCTGACCAGATCAGTTCGTCTGGAACAGCAGAGGAAATTGCACCGGACGCACCTGTACTATGGAACTGTTGCCATACGAACCCACCTATCTATTATCTATTACTATTATAAAAGAAAAAGTTGGTGGATGTAAGTTCATTCTTCTCCAACCGTTCTATTCATTCAACTTCTCACTATTCTCTACTTTTCAACCGATCAAAGCAACTCTTTTCTATAGTATAATTATCTATATGTTTAATAAGTTTCGTTGCAACGCACAGATACATAACTAGTACTTTTAAAAGTGGCAATTTACCACGTATACTTTCAATTTAGTGGACATGTTGAAATTTACCATCTAGTTTTCAAAACTCAGGTGGTAAATATACTTAGGCCCGGTTTGTAAAATTCATAGGAATTTAACACTTATGGAACTATAAGAAAAACGTTATTAATTCATAAATCTTGGAACACAATAATCAGTTTGCAAATCGATTAAGAAAAAAATAGCTAGCCAAACACCAAATACCTAAAAGCGACTCAACCAAACAACATTACAATAATCCACCGTAATGCCAAATAGAGCATATCTAAAACGCTATTAATTCAATTAGCTAAGCATGCAACTGGAAGTACCCATATTCACGACTAATTCATAGCACTTTTTTAGTCACATCCTGGCAGTATGATCTCAGAATACATCGTCACTTCACGCCACCTAATTCATTGCAACTCAAATGGCCCAAATTCATACACGAGGAGGGTATTAAATGTAAGACTGGATGGTAATAGAGATAGATGAATAATGCCTTCCAAGAATTTTTCATAAGTACTATAAACCAAGGACACAGCAATAACTTTGAGAATCAAAGAGAGAAAACCTTCAGCTCACAACAGTACAATCGGGTACAAGAAGCGGTTGGACCGGTGGTGCCCTTGCGGTCGAACCGGTGGAGCAGTCTGATTGGGTCTAGAAACGGCATGACGCTTCCCTGTTTTCAGAATAGAAAATCAGTATGGATCTAAACCACTTTTAGTGCAATTCCAAAAATTCGTAATCAAATGAGATAAAACTATGCACACACCTTGATTAGGATCTCAGGAACCTATTCTATCCAAGGATCGCATGAATTATTGTCAAAGTTCAGACTTTTCTCAAGAATACATAAAGTTACACCAAAACCGAGCAAAAACTGAAAACTCAGAATATGGCTTGTTCGTGGGTAAATGATGGCCAAGATAGGTTTAGATGTATTCCCATATGTCACAGTAAGTAAGAACTCTTAAAGATTCAAAGAAAAAGCCTTGAGATAAAGAAACTCAAGATGAGGCCAAAATTATGCAAAACCGAGCAACTTTGAAATCCTTTAAGACATGGTGCACACAAAGATCAAGAAAGAAAAAGAAGAGATCAAAACCAATAAGAATAAGACCAAACCAACTAAAACAAGGAGACATTATAAAAAGATTAACAAAGTTGATGTATTGCTACTTAAGGATGAAGGCTTTACAATCATTTCACTCGGAGGATAAGAGATCATACAATAACACTCACTCTTCTAACCCAAACCCTAGAACTTTAAGGTTGGAGTGAGAGAGATGGTTGGATGGTTAGCTTGCAACTCTCCGTCCTAACCCGTTAAATAGATGAGGCAACCAGTCCATATCTAACTCTAATGGATACTACTTACTAGCACATATGGGAGAAACTCGTTAACCCCACACAACACAGGTTTTACACACACTTAACTCATGCACACTTTTCAAAAGCACATTAAGTTTTAGCTTTTCATCTACTTGATCTTCTCAGCAATTCATTGATCTAAACCGCTTTCCAAAGTACCGCTCTAACATCGCGGTTTTGATTCACATTGTTTCCGGTATTTGGCTTCCTTATCAAAATACTCTTACCTGACCCTATCTTTACCTTCCCTTGTAAGCAATATTCATACAATATAAATGTACTAACTTAGATCCAAACAAACCAAACCATAACCAAATTCCCTAAAACACAAAACCAGCCGAAACACACTTTCTTGCTGGTCAGACCGCAGAGGATGCCGATTTGACCGTTGACAACTATCGGTCATGCCAGTGAGCCCAACCGATCTGACTGGTAACCAGTCTGGCCGCACGCCAGGCCGGTCTGACCGATTCGTCTGAAATAACACCCTCTGAAAAAATTCAAACCTAACAAAATTCAAATATCAACTCCATAAATTTAGCAATGATTCATCATATAAAATCCTAGACCTTCTCTCTCACATGGTGTCTCACTGACTGTGTGGGGGCAGGCAACAGAACTTCACAATCCCAATCGAACCTAGAGATTTGGTGGCATCATGTTCGGATAGAGCTTCCCTTCACAACCCTGCCCTTCACAATCCAAGTAAGGACACATCCACGAATCCTGGAAACTGAAGAAAGTGTGCTGATGAAAGGCACCCCATGTGTAGCCATGTCCCGGACGGCACACACATGATGCCCGCCATGCCATAGGGACCAATCGAGCATATATATGGTGGTGGTGTCGAT